>LR750194.1:0-244072 GCA_902729485.2 Mus minutoides | reverse complement strand
GGCTGATAGAACTTCACAACAAAGAACACATTGCAGTTTCTCAATTCCTGTTGTAATTATTAAAGTAAAACCATACTGTAAAAAATCCTTACTATATTTTTCATAACATTCTTCTCTACATGATCTATTGTCATGGGATGTTTTTCTAATGAAAATAATATATTACAATAGCCTTAATAATATGACAGATGATACACGGAAGAGTTCAGCCAATATTGTTCATTAAAGTTTCCTATGATATGTTTATTTTTTTAGCATACCTGTTACTATCACATGAGGGCAGTATTCACACCAACCACAGATAAATAGAAGAAGACCAAAGAGCAGCATCCAGATTAAGTCAGGATGGTGGATGGTTGGTATACACACATACATGCACACACACACACACACACACACACACACACACACACACACTCATTGCAGTAGTTGATGATTTTACAGTACGTGATTTTACATTTACCCAATAATTATAATTCATGTGGTGTTGTTTTTACCTCCAATACTGCTACTTTCAACACAGTAACTCTTTTCTACACATGTGTGACTGGTCTGCATAAGTATACCATGGCCCCAACACTGTCTCCTGTGCCTGTATTTGTTTCAGCTGTATGAGACAGGTTGCTGGAATGATGTTGTCATGTCAGGTACTCATCTGTGGGAGTATCTGCATGTGGGTAGACCTGCCTGGAGATGGATGGAGGACTGGTGTCTCAGTTCCTAACACTATTGAAAATAATGTGTTTTCCGACAGCCTTAGGTGACTCCTGTGAAAGGGTCATTCGATTTCCTCAAAGAGGTTGAGAAATACTGGTCTAGACCCTCTATTTTATCCTCACGACTTGATCCTCTGTCTTCCCTGTGATTCATTCTACTCATAAGGCTTTCCTTTGAATTTTCTAGAAGGGATATTGGGTTTTTAATTCCTTGTTCAGTTCAGTTTGGATCTTATTCGGTGTTTTCATCTCCTAATTGAATTTCATTCTCAGGTCTTGGATTGGGTTTGTCATTTCCGTCAGCCACATGCTGGTGTTTCCCTGGGCATCACTCGGGCTGTACTTCTCCTCAAGCTCTTCCTTCTTGATTCCACTGAGCTGCTTCTTTCTGTTTTCTTTAAAATCCCTGAATTCTTTGATGAGGATTATGATTCTTTTAAATTCAATATCCTGGAATTCATCTAGGTAATTACCATTGGCAAGCACTTCTGCAGGGCTGGTAGGATTTGAAGAGAAGATGCTGGCTCCATCTTTCATGTTGTTTGGTATTCTTACAATAAATCTGGGTATGTGGACTTCCTTTGTTAGTTCTGAGTTTGTTATGGATAAAGCATGTTGTAGGAAAAGAGAAGATGTGTTAGGCCTGGAGGTTAGACATGGCCTGGGTGAAATGAAGTCAGATGGACAGAGGGACTGACTGGCCTGGATGTGCTTCCTCCTCTAACTTAGATGGGGGGGGGGTGAGGGTAGATAGACTGACAGTCCTGTGATTTGGCAGATAGTCAGGGAAGATCATGACCAAGCCTAGAGTTCCCCTGCAATGAAGACAGGGAAGGCCAGATCAAGCTGTTGCACTGATTATGGGACCCAGGATAAATCTAATAGATTGTGGGAAAATGAGACTTGAATGGTATGGGACACTTACCAGGCTAGACCCTAGAGGAGAATATAGGAAATCTGGGTATTGAACGGGACCTATGGGTGGTTGTAGGCAGGGAGCTAGGTCTTGGCAGAAGCCTAGAGTTTGGCTAGAGAGCAGGAAAAGCAGGTGGAACCAGCCCCTTAGCTATCGCAGTTCTCTTTCACTAAATTGCCCACCCAGGAAAGGCAGACTAACACTGTATGGAACAATGCCCATCCCTAACTTGGTACTAAAGGAGTGTCCTGATTACACATTGTTCATTCATTAAGAACAGTCTCTGATTTCAGTAACTGATTAATAGATACATATATATTATCTTATATATTGTTCAACATGCTTAGCCATTGAGAAATAGTTCATTATATGTTGTACTTTAGTATTTTCATGCCTTTGGGTGGAAAGGAGATTTAAGTCGGGCTTTCTAAGACTTGTACTTTCATCTTATCCTCCTAAAAATAGGCCTCCGTGTTTGAAAGGTAAGGTTTGTATTTTACTTTTATGACAGGCATACACACATAGACACACACACACAATCCATGTGGCATCTTCAGGGTTGTGAACATGATGGTTATTGTACTGTGGTTAAGTTAAAGTGGACACTTGCCTTTGAGAGGAGGAATTTTTGTGGTGTGAGCATAAAAGACTCAAGTTAGCCCTAATGGGACTAGGGTCTTCCAGAAATCTGTGGTCCAGAAGATGCAGAGGAATCCATGCCTGGCAGATTCCCAGTTGCTAGTACTGGAAATGGAAGAGGCTGGGTAATGGTGTAGGCAGCATCCAAGAATCTCAAGGAGCTACTGGGAACAGCTGCCCACCAACTTCAAGACATGGAGTTCTGCCACAGTTCCATGAGTTTGGAAGGGGGCTTGAATTCCAGATCATGGCAGTCAACACCCTATAAGACCCTGAGCAGCTAATGGCATCAAGTCATGCCTGGATCAGGTTGATGGAACTGTTGTGATCAATGGATGCTATGTTAAGATGGTAATTATATGCAGTTTTGAGTTTGCTTCATCTGAAATTCTTAGGACTAGAACTGTTTTCCAAGTTTTTCTGACTTTGGAACACTTTTATGTCCTCCACTGGGCAAGCACTTCTAGCTCCCAAGTCTGAAGTCCAAAATGCACCAAGATCTGAAAATGACCTGCTAGTAAATCAGAAAGTTTCAGATTTTGAAGCCCTTCATATTTTAGATATTTGTATTAAGGAAACTCAACTTTATTTCATATTGTATTGATATCGAACAAATAACAGCTTCTATCCAGAGGACACAGCTGTTGACCAAGACACATCATATTGTGGAAAACTGGTCAGTTACTGACCTGTGTTTATGATGCCTTACTGCAAAAAGAACTTGAAACCAGTGAGTAGCTATTCCCACTTGGCCCTAGACAAGGAAGGGGATAAATATGGATGAGCAATCTTTAAAACTCAAGATCAGCTGCAGCTCACATACAAATTCTCATCATCCTTGGTGAGCCAGGCAACAGACAATGTAATTGTTTGACGTATGCAATGTTACTGAAGCTGTCTCCAGCTTTGAAACCAGGCAGCCCATCCCCCACCCCCTTCTTTTTAAAAATAATTCTTTCCCTCGGGACCTGAACAGATGTTTTTCATTTCACTTCAGCGAAAAGACTGTTTTCCTCATCCACCAGGAATATGTCCCAGTACAAAGTGCTAACCTCGTTTGGATTTGAACCCCCATCCTCAAGAGCAAAAAGGAGGTGGACGCTCGCCAAGTGTCAGCTCAGCTGCGAGAAGTGTTTTAAATCATGTTTTGACGTATGTTACGCTGTTAACCAGAAAACTCAGGGCAGCACACAGCACACATGCTTCTAGTCACGGGCTTCAAATCATATGATCTCTTCTTTGTCTTGAAGACCTTTTGATGTGCGTTCCCAATATTGAGTTTCTCTGCTTTTAATAATCTTATATTCCTTCCTCAATATAAATGTCACGAAAAGTACTGAACGCTAATCTTCAAAGATCAAACAGGAAGAAAGAGGTGGGCAGACGAGCTCAGTGGCTTGAATTCCTGAAATTTCTCATTTAAAAAAAATTTATTTTCACTAATAAAAGCCTCAGTTGAAGATGCGCTTGGGTCTTCTTTTCGAAGTTGGAACCCCGGGATCTCAGAATTATTCAACAAAATAATTTGATCTCTTCCAGTGAGGCACCTGAGACGCGAGACCACTCACTGATCTTTACTTAGAGTTACTCGGAACCAATACACACTGGCTTTTATTTTCCCATCTTTGCTTTGGTTAGTGTGACCAACAGCCCCGATGTGCCTGTGATGAAGGACTTGGCAGTGCTAACCTGGAAGAGTCCCTTGCAAACTGGCTTGGTTTGTCATGGTAGCTTCTTCAGCACCAAAGAACTTTTTTGTCTTTTTCTTTTTAAAGTGGGAATTATGTAATAACTTGATAAAAGCCATTCACTTGTTTTGAAACTTGGCTATTAAAAAGCACCCAATTTGTTTCCTATGACAGGCTGGCACACCCTCCCCCCCCCACAATGAAAGTTATGAAAGTCATGTTCAGAATCATGTTCGGGGAAGATGCTGGAGGTGTCTGTGATGAAGGTATGCAGGGTCGGCCAGGAACACTACATGTGCTGAAGTGTTTTAGGAGAACTGGGTCTCCTTTCATTTCCCCACCGGAAAACACCATCTGTTGAGAGACACGGCATTTATAATGTCTGCGTACAGTTGTGGACGGGCATTTAAAAGGTACCATTATTCCAGGCTTCCTTCATGCATGTCACTTTAACAGAGCCTTCCTTGGTGCTTTTAGTTGCCCTCCAGGGGTCGTTCCAGAAATTCAACATTGGTGAGGCTTTGAGGTGGCAGTCAGCTTTGCAAGGTTAGGGGATAGCACATGGTTTAGGAATGGCTTAGGGATGCTTCTCAAAGCTGTTTTTACTTATTATGTGCTTGTGAGAGCTAGTTAGAAGGGAGATGATGGAATCTATTGATGGTGAAGCCCACCCCCACCTCTCGAGTGTCAGTGCTGGGTGTTCTACATTATAACATCAGCATGAATAAATAGAACATTTTGAGCTCTACTAACTTTACTTGAGGATAATTATAAAACTTATGCAAAACATGAGGAATTATATTATTACTATTTTTGAGTAACCACCACATGCGAGATACTTCTTTGTTCATATATATGTAATTACATCTATATCTACATGGACATATGCAAATACATTCTCACTAAATGTTTTGAAAGATCGCTATTATAAAAATGCTAAGCCGGGCAGTGGTGGCACACGCCTTTAATCCTAGCACTTGGGAGGCAGAGGAAGGCAGATTTCTGAGTTCAAGACCAGCCTGGTCTACAGAGTGAGTTCCAGGACAGCCAGGGCTACACAGAGAAATCCTGTCTGGAAAACAAAAACAAAAACAAAAACAAAAACAAAAAACAAAAACAAAAAACAAAAAAAAACAAAAACAAAAACAAAAAGCTATAAAATTGTATAGACTGAATTTTATGCCAGACCTTTTCTCTACAATTGCCACGATTTGGCTCATTTTAAAGACCCTATGAAGCAATTACAGGTTCAAGCAAAGAAACAGTGGTTCAGTAATGAAATGAAGTTCATATGTCTGTGAATGAGTGATGGGGAGATAACATGACCTTTGTTTTTCTTTGGTGGCATTGGTGATTGAGCCTGGTCCCCAGGTTCACTAAATATGCACCTTACCACTCAGCTGCACTCTCAGCCCAGAACCCTTGAACCACCTTTCTGTACTTAGACCATTTCTTAGATAGGGAAGTAGGGTGCCTTCCTTACTCAGGGCCAGCCAGCAGCTCCTGTGCTGGGGTGGTTGAAAATATAGGCTTCTAGTCTTTCATTAAGAAAAGAGAAGCCTGGATATGGAACTCCATGTCACATCTAAGAACTTATTTGCAGACACCTTTGACGATACACTCTGCAGTGGTCTTAATGGGTTGTAATTTTTAGGTGATTGTGATAATAACCAAACTGAACAAAGATTGCTATAGCACAGGGGTACCCAACGCATGCCACTCACCACTAGGCTTTCCAGACTGAGTTACAGGTTGTCTAGTATGTTAAGTTCTTTATTTTTAAATTACTTATTTTAAAATATTTTTAATGGTGTTTTTGACATACAATATACTTTGATCATGGTTTCCCCTCTTCAACCCCTCCCAGATCCTTCCCACCTCTCTGCCTCCCCAATTCCAAGTCCTTTACTTCTCTCTCCATTTAGAAAATAAATATCGGGCTGGTGAGATGGCTCAGCGGGTAAGAGCACCGGACTGCTCTTCCGAAGGTGATGAGTTCAAATCCCAGCAACCACATGTTGGCTTACAACCACCCGTAATGAGATCTGACACCCTCCTTTGGTGGGTCTGAAGTCAGCTACAGCGTACTTATGAAGAATAAGAAGAAGAAAATGAATCCTTGGACTGGAGAGACCAACTGGAGCGAGCAGAGCCGAACGAGGACGGCTGGAGTGAGTGGGACGACCGGAGCGAGTGGAGCCGATCAGAGCAAGCGGGGCCGACTGGAGCAAGCGGGGCCGGCCGGAGCAAACAGGGTTGACCGGAACAAGGGAAAAAAAATATCAAACAAAGGAAGCAAATCAGAATTTAAAGAAAAAGAAATAACACAAGAACCACACACAAAAACAAAACCCTTTAAAAACACAAAATCAGAAACAACGTTATACAAATAAAAGACCAGTGAGACCAAGAAATAAATGCTGCCTAAACAGCAATATGAGACCAAAAGTCCACAAAAATATCACTGAGTTTGTGTTCTCCACCCATCTACTGCTAGGTCTGGTGCTTACTCTTAGGTGTGATTAATAAACTCAGACTCCATTGGGGAAAACTAATTTTTTCTTTGCAAGTGCATGACAGTTGGAGAAAGCTTCTTGGTTAGGGCTGGGAGCTCATGTTCACTTCCCCCCTTTCAGTGCTGGGACCTCCTCTGACTTGAACCTACATAGGCCCTGTGAATTCCACAGTCTCTGTGAATTCATATGTACATCTGTCCCATTGGGTCTGAAAGACACTGTTGTCTTTGTTTTATCCATCCTGAATGTCTCACACAATTGCCCCCTCTTCTGCATAGCTCCCTGAGGGGAGCCGTTTGGTGAAGGCATCCCATTTAGGACTGAGTGTTGAACTTCTTTCACTCTCTATACATTCATTGTTCAGTTGTGGGTTTCTGGGTTGGCTCCTGTCTACTAGAAGAAGCTTCTCTGATGATGACTGGGTAAGATACTCATCTATGAGTATGTCACCAGGAGATATTGTATTGTTATGGTCCTTTAACAGAACAATAGGTGTTTGCTTTGTCCCTGGGCTCAGAGCCTATCCAGGCTCAGGCTTTTGGCCACCTGAGCAGGGTAGGTATGGCTTCCACTTTATGGCCTTAAATCCAATCAGAGAGCAGTTTGTTCCTCTCAGGACACTGGTGCCACTCTTGTCCCAGCATGACATGAAGGCAGGTCACCATTATAGATTACTTTTTGTAGCTGGGTTGGTGTTTGCCTTTCACCTCTGGTAGCAACCAGACTACCTTTCAGTATCATGAACACTAGTCAGTAGGTATAAAGGCTCTAAGTCAAGCTTGACTTCTCTGTGTTCAAAGTGATATTTATGTGATAGCTTCGGCTATAGGACCTTATCATCTGTTTATGGAGAGCACCCAAGAGCTTTGATGATAGCCTAGGTTGTATGGGGGGAGCTTATATGGAGCCCCTTGGCCAACAACTCAATAAGACGTAATCCATTTCTGGCACTAGAGGTTGCACTTGGCAGCAAAAGATGCCTAGTTGGGGCATTATTTCCCCCATTATTTGGTGACTCCACTTATATTTCTTCTATGTATGTATATATTTTAAGAAGCTTCTACTATGGTAGGTTTCCATATGAGCCTTCATATGGCCCTTAGTGTTAGTTGTTTCTCTTTATATTTCCTTGTCTCCCCTCTCTTCCACCATCTCCCCTTTTATATACACCTGCTCCAGCTTCTTCTCTGTCTCCATAACTACATATTCTATTTCCCCTTTCTTGGGAGATCTGCTCCTCCACTCTGGTTCCTTAATATATACCTAATTATATACCTATATACCCATATATTCTATGGTATCATGGATTGTAGCATGCCTATTGAAGGCTTAAAAGCTAACATCCACATATAAGAGAATACATTACAATATTTGTCCTTTGGGGATGGGTTTACCTTAGATAATTATTTCTAGTTCGATACATTTACCTGCAAATTTCATTTTTCAACATCCAAATAATACCCTATTATGTAAATGTAGCCTATTTCTATTATCTGTTCATCAATTAATAGACATATAGGCTGTGTCCAGTTTCTAGCTATTGTGAGTAGAACAGCAGGGAACACAGATGAGCAAGTGTCTCTGTAGTAGAACGGAGAATCCTTTGGGTATATGCCCAAGGACAGAATGGCTGGATTTTGAGGTAAATCTATGCCCATGTTCCTAAGGAACACCAACCACACTCATTTCCACAGTTGTTTTACAAGTTTCCACTCTCACCACTAATGGCTGAGTACTCTCCTTACTCCACATCCTTGCCAGCGGGGCTATCATACGTTTAATTGATCTTGGCCGATTTGACTGGTATAGGATCAAATCTCAAAGCATTTTTGATTTGCATTTCTCTGATGACTAAGGATGGTGAATATTTCTTTAAGAGCATTTTTGTGTTTCCTCTTTTGAGAATACTTTATGTCTGCACCCCATTTTAAAATCAGGTTCTTTGTCTTGATTTCTAGTTTTTAAAGAGTCGTTATATATTTTGTATATGAGCCCTCTATGAGATATGTAGCTGGTAAAAATATATTCCATTCTGTAGCCTGCTGCTTTCTCTGAATAACAGAATTCTTTGCCATAAAAATGGTTTTCTGTTTCATAAGGTCCATTATTATTTATTGTTCTTAATTCCTGTGTCCAGTGTCCTGATCAGAAAGTCTTTCCTGTGTCAGAGTTCAAGACTACTTCCAAATTTCTTTTCTGTTGGATTCAATGTATCTGGTTTTATGTTGAGATCCTTGATTCATTTGGAGTTGAGTTTTGCAAGGTGATAAATATAGATGTATTTGGATTCTTCTGCATGTAGCCATCCAGTTTGACCAATACCATTTGTTGAAGATGCTGGATTCATTCTTTCTTTCTTTCTTTCTTTCTTTCTTTCTTTCTTTCTTTCTTTCTTCTCTCCTTCCTTCCTTCCTTCCTTCCTTCCTTCCTTCCTTCCTTCCTTCCTTCCTTCCTTCCTTCCTTTTAAAAAAATCAATGTATATTTTTGGCTTTCTTGTCAAAAAAAAATCAAGTGTTCATAGATGCCTAGATTTGTGCGTGGGTCTTCAATTTGATTCTACTGTTAAATGTGTCTGTTTTAATGAAAATTCCATGCTGTTTTTATTACTATAGCTCCATATTATAATTTGAAATCAGGTATGGAGATTCTTTTCTTATTCAGGATTGTTTTAGTTATCTAGGAATTTTTTGTCATTCCATATGAAACTGAAAATTGTTCTTTCAAGTTCAGGGAAGAAAATTGTGTTAGAATTTTGATGGGTATTACGTTGCCTCTGTAGCTTGCTTTTGATAGGATGATCATTTTCACTATGTTAATCCTACCAATCCATGAGCATTGGACAGCTTTTCATTTTCTGATCATGTCTTCTTCAATTTTTTTCTTTGGTATCCTGAACTTTTTTATTATACAAGGCTTTCACTTGCTTGCTTAGAGTTATCCCAATATCTTTTATTTTTTGGATGCTATTTTGAGAAGTATTTTGTTTCCTTGATTTATTTCCCAGTCTGTCATTTGTATATAGGGAGGCTACTGATTTCTGTGTGTTAATTTTTTATCCTGCTACTTTGCTGAAAGTGTTCATTAGCTCTAGAAGTTCCCTGTTTTGATGTGTATGTGTGGAAATTATAAATATATAAATTAATATCATGAGCAAATAAGATACGTTGGCTTGTTCATTTCCTATTTGATTCCCTTTCATCTCCTTCAGTTGTCTTATTGCTCTAGCTAAGACTCAAGTATTATATTGAATAGATATGGAGAGAGTGAAAAACCTTGCCTCATTCCTGTTTTTACTGGAAACACTTTGAGTTTCTCTCCATTTAAGTTGATGCTAGATGTAGGATTGCTGTAAATCACCTTTATTATGGTGAGACATGTCCTTTGTGTTCCGTATCTCTCATTTCATTATGAAAGGGTGTTGGATTTTGTCAAAGGACATTTCTTTATTTAATGAAACTATCAGATGATTTTCATTTTGTTGGTCCCTTTATGTGGTAGATTACATTTACTGACTTATGTATATTGAACTACCCCTGAATCTCCTGGATGAAGCCTATAGTCATAGTTGATGGTCATAGTTGATGATCTCTTTGATATGTTCTTGGATTCAGTTTGCAAGTATTTTAGTAAAAAATTTTTACATCCATATAAATTGTCCATATAAAAATGTTCTGTAGTTCACTTTCTTTGTTGGACCTTTGTGTCGTTTGGGTATCAGATTAATTATTGCCATGTAAAAAAGTATTAGAAAATGTTCAGTTTTATTTTACAGAAAAATTTGATCAGTACTGGTGTTAATTCTTCTTCAAAGGTTTAGTAGGAATATGTGTTGCATCTGTCTGGTCCTGCCTTTTTTTTTTTTTTTTTTTTTTTTTTTTTTTTTTTTTTTTTTTTTTTTTTTTTTTTTTTTTTTTTTTTTTTTTTTTTTTTTTTTTTTTTTTTTTTTTTTTTTTTTTTTTCCTGGTTGAGAGATTTTAGTGACTGGTTCTATTTTACTAGGGATTATGGGTCTGCTGAAATTGATTTAACTTTGGTAGGTTGTTATCAAGAAATTAATCCATTTCTTTTAGGTTTTATAGTTTGGTGGAATACAAATTTTTATAGTATGTCCTTAAGATTTTCCATAGTTCCTCTTTGTCTTTTAATCTTTGATTTTATTAATTTGGATCTTTTCTTTGTGTCTTTTAGCTCATTTGTCTAAAGGTTTGTCAAACTTATGGATTTTCTCAAAGCTCCAACTCTTGGTTTTATTGATTTATTGATTTTTAAATTTTATTTCAGCCCTGAGTTTGATTAATTTTTTACCATCTATTCTTTTTGTGTGTTATTTATTTATTCTAGAACTTTCAGGTGTTCCATTAAGTTGCTAATATGAGATCTCTCTAATTTTTTTTATGTAGGCATTTAGTGCTATGAACTTTCTTGTTAGAAACAACTTCATTGTGTTCCATTGGCTTAGATATTTGTATTTTCATCCTGCTTGAAAAAGGTTTTAATTTCCTTCTTAATTTCTGTCTTGACACATTTTTGTTGTCATTGTTTACCCAGTAGTGAGTTCTCTCATTTCCATGAGTCTGTATATTTATGCCTTTTATGTTGTTGCTGATATTCAGCTTAAATTCATGATTGTCAGATAGGATGCAGGGTGTTATTTCAATTAGGGGATATATTTTTAAGAACACCCTAGAATCTAATGAAACCAAAAGTACAACTTATAAAAACATTTAGGATACAGTGAAGGTAATTCTAGGGGAAAAGTGTGTAAGCATGAGTATTTATGTTAAAAAAGCAGGGCCATTTCAAATATCATAATCATGTCCCTTGAGGTGTTAGGAAAATAAGAAAAGGGAGGCCTAAAAGCAGTAGACAGGAAAAAAAAAATCAAGATAGAAATTAGTGAAATGCACAATAAAGAGTGATCAAAGGAATCAGGGAAATATTTAATGTTTTGAAAAAATAGACAAGATTGAATGACCCTTAACCAAAAGAAAGATGTCAAAATTAATAAAATTAGGCGAAAGGGGGCATAACTATAGATAGATTCCAGTGAAATATAGAAATTTAACAGGTAGTAATTTTAATGCTTATATTCAAAAAAATATGAAAAGCCTGGAAGAAATGGATAAAATCTTCCAGACAACTCTAGTCAATCAAAAATTAAACCAAGATATAACTTAATAGAGCTGTAATAGGCAATGAGGTTGAAGTGGTAACAGAGTCTTCCAATAAGCAAAAGCCCAGGACCAGATGGGTTCACAGATAAATTATATCAAGCTTTAAAAAAGAATTAGTACCCCTGATTGTCAAATTTTCTAACAAACTTCCCACCATAGAGTTTGAGGAGCCCTTATGAATTGTTGACCAAGAGACTCCTAGAACATTATAGGCCATGGCTGGTTTTCCTTGGTAGCCTGCCCCCCCCCCCCACTAGGTAGAAGGTAAGTCTCTATTGCTTGCCTTCTGAACCCGGAGGCCACTGAGCTGGACTCAAAAGCTTCCATCCTGATGAGCAGCTTTTATGGTACTAGAAAGCACCGTGAAAGCTTTCCAAAGGAAGGAAACAACCAGCAGGATTCCCCTCTTCTATAACAGCCATGAGCATGACTACAGTCAGCATGGCACCATAGCCCTAAGAGTGCAACAGTGGCACGCATAGCCTGGTAGTAACCAATAGCTCTCTAATGGAACTAAAGATCTACCCAATAAGAGGGAAATCATATCTATCCAACTACTCAGGACAATAGAAGTCATGGATCTTGGAGGTGAACCTAGAGCTGCCACTATAGTAAATCAGCACAAATCCCTACCTACATTCTAGTTATTATACCCACAGATCAGTGTTGTCTTGACCCCTCATCAAAGAAGCATCTCTTTGAAACAGACTAACAACTACAGAAACCCACAACCAAGCAAAATGCAGAGTTGTACAGCCCAGCCCAGTCTACAAACTAACTCCCACACGTACAACTTATAGAAACTTAAGGGGGTAAAAGATTTAAGAGCCAGAGGATCAGAGAGTTTGCTAAGAGATTGTGTATCCTAAGAATGTTAGATGTTACACCCATAAAATCTTACCAATGTGACTGCCTGCACACGAGGTGAGCCAGGACAATATACATGCCAAAGAGGATAGAAAGCCCGTGAAGCCACAACCTACACAAGAACTACAGATAACTAAGCAACGCTGTGAGTGGGAGAAATAATCTTCTCAAGGGACTATCCAATACTAAACAGTCAGTCAAACAATTACCATGATACATATTAAATAGGTTGTATTTATGCACTTAGGAATATAGGTGTGTGTGTGTGTGTGTGTGTGTGTGTGTGTGTGTGTGTGTAAAGCACCAATTACTGAAAAAAGAAAAATGAGGTCATGAATTAGAAACAGAGCAAGGTGGGTCTGTAGAAGGGTTTGGAGGAAGGAAAGTGAAGGAGAAAATGATGTAATTATAATTTCAAAAGTTAAAAGAATATAACCATAGGCAGGAACTTTCTGGAAGAATTCAGACAGCTCAAGAAATTACAAGAATTGATATGGGATTTCATGAAACTACAAAGCTTTTGCACAACAAGGTGAAATATTCACCATAGGGAAGAGAGATCCTACATAATGGGAGAAAATCTTTATTAACTATATACATCTGATAGGGAATTAGTATCTCAACTATGTTAAAAATCCAACAGGGGAGCAGGGAGGGGGGAGGGGGGAGGGGACTTTCAGAATAGCATTTGAAATGTAAATTAAGAAAATACCTAATTAAAAAAATGGAAGAAAATAAAATAAAATAAAATAAATATAAAAGGCCAATAACTCAATCAACAAGTGAAAATAAATCATATGGTTCAAAGAAGAAATAGAAGAAAATACGAAAAACAGAACTGGCCAGTACATGTATGAAAAACATGTTCAGCTACCTTGTCATCAGGGAAATGGAGATAGAGACGACTCTGAGATTCCACCTCACCTTAGTTAGAATGGCTATTGTTGAGAAAACAAATGCTGGTGAGAATTTGGGGAAAGGGAACACTCGGATGTTGCTGGTGTGAATGCAGACTAGTGCCTCTACTGCAGAAGCTGAAATGGAGGTTCCTCATAGAACTACAAATGGACTGACCCTATGCTGCAGCTATGTGGCACTCCTAGTTACATCTCCACAGGAATACACATCAGCACACCACAGACATGTTTGCACAGCCATCATGATTGCTGCATGGTTCATAATTCCTAAAACATGAAACCAGCCCAAATGTCCATCCAAGGGGAATGTATGAAGAAAATGTAGTATATGTATACCATTGGATTTTATTTACCCACTAAAAAGTGAAATTATTTCCTTTGCAGGAAATGGATTTATCATCATATTAAGTGAAACAGAGACCCAGAAAGGCAAATATCAAGCTTTCTTTTATATGTAAAATTTAGATGTAAATATATGATTATATGACATACTAATGACATTAAGATAGAAGACATAGATGGAGGACATGAAAGGAAAATGTGGAGAAAGAATAACAATACTACATACTTCTCATAAGCGTGCATTGTGTGCATGTCTATCTATCTATCTATCTATCCATCCATCTATCTATCCATCCATCCATGTATCCATCCATCATGTATTTACCCATCCATCATCTATTGTCTATCAACTATCATATGACTAAAATCAGAAGGGGAGCCATTTGGAGGGGCGAAGGGACCACTGGGAAGGGTGGGAGAGCCAACAAAGGAATTTTATAGGGGATGGCTGTGTGCAAAGTACAATGACATATGTTCAAAAATGTCATGACATCCACTATTTGGTACACTGCTTTAAGAGTGGTTAATATTATATTCTGGAGCCCTTCTCATGACTATGTGAACTCCATTGCCTCCAAACAGGTAGAAACGGAACCAGGCTCTACAGTCAGGTTTAGCTTCAGAACTTGTATTGACAACAGCCGTGAACTAATTTATAAGCAACGTGTCTGAGCTAAGGCTGGATGAGTCATCGTGTCCTAGTTAGGACTCTTGTTTTGTTCTCCTGTGCCATGAAACAGGTGTTCTTCAGCTACCCCACACAGGCAAGTCACAGCACACTCGCCTCTGCTGACAGACATGGGAGATACCTGTTGCTGGTGTGAATTCCATTTTGCCTCCAAGGCCTGGAGAATTGAAGCACTGATCTATGTCTTTGTGTAGCTAGTCCTTTTTAATGTCTAAGTTTACAGTCAAGAGTTGGGGTCCATAAAAACTGATGGCCCATTCTCTTCCCAGCAAACATTCCCTGAGTTTTTATTTTTATACATCATCTTCCTGTCTTTACAAAAAGGACTAGGCAATGTCCTATCTGATTTTCAGGCAGTGTTTTTCTCTGTAGCAGATGAGAACATTCACTCATATATAGTCACTCAGTGGAAGGGTCTGGGTCTTGCCTGGCCTTCTCAGCCAGCATCATGCTACTTATTTATTAACAAGCCACTCTTATGTGATTAGAACTCAACTAGTCGTAAATATGTCAGCAGTCTGTCTTCTTTTACATCTCCACATTTTTAAACCTTCCCATACTAACATCCCAGAGGATTGCCTTGACTTGGAATGCTTTGATAGTTTGTAAGGTTCACTCTCCTGAGGTTTCAGCGACCCAGCCCTCTTTGCAATTTATGGTAACAAACTTCAGGTGCAGCTCTGATTTGGGCTGCAGAATCCCATGTGTGTGTGTGTGTGTGTGTGTGTGTGTGTGTGTGTGTGTGTGTGTCCTCCCTTCCTCCCTCCTTTTCCTTCTCTGATCTGGAATGTCCTCTTTAGCATTTGAGTCAGAGGCTGAAGAAAAGCTAACTCTATAAATTAAGAGTGTGAACCTCATCCCAACACCATTCTGGATCCCTCTTGCTTTCCTTCTAAGCGCTAGGCCCTGTAGCTCCCTGGAGAACCAGCCCTGCACAGACCAATAGACTGAAGCTGATGCAAGAAGCAAGAATGACCACTTCCTCCAATGGTCACAGGAAGGGTTCTCTGGGCAGCTTCTGGACTGATGTGGACTAGGGGCTGGCCTTACCCTACTGACAAGATTCCCTGGGTTTAGAGACTTTTTGTGCAGCATGAAGGATTTTTTTTTCATTTATTTTTTAATCATCAGTTTAGAAGTTCAAAAAGCTGTACTAAGAAAATAGCTTCTTTGAGCTTGATCATATGAAGAGAAGCACATTTAGCCAGGATCAAGGTGAGCCCTCCCTCCCTCCTTCCCTCCCTCTCTCCCTCCCTCCTTCCCTCTCCCTCCCTCCCTCCTTTTTGTCTAACTGCAGGAAGTACAGAAGAAGCAGAGCCTCCTAGGGTTTTCAGGCTGCCCTCAGTCATGGGCCTTTAGCCAGTGCTGCATTTATTTATTTTGAAAGAATGTATTTATTTTTATTACTGTGTGTGGGCACACATGCCATGGCAGAAGGGGACTTAGCTGAGGCCATTCCTTCCTTCCACCTTTACATTGATTGATTCCAGGGGACAGACTCAGGCTTCTAGGCTTCCTGGACAAGAGCCATGACTTCTGAGCCATCTCACTGGCTCCTTTTCCATTTTTTTTTAATCCAAGTGAATAACTACAGAAAAATATGATTTGGGGTAGGGTTCTTGGTGACCTTCTCCCTAACTTCCCAAATTCTAAGCAAGCGCTTTACCGACTGACCTTCAGAAAAATGCAGCTGATTCTCAAGTGGCTCAACCTTGGCCCTGTGGTTTTGAGTGACTGGATTTTCTTGAAGAGGACTAAGCAGGGCTCATTTACCATTACACTACTAAAGATCAAAAGGCCACACATCTCCAACCCCTTCCTTCCATTTCTATAGCTTTTGATCTTCGTGTCTGTTAGAATCACATGGAAGATTCTTTTTTGTTTGTTTTGGTTTTTGCTTTCCTTTTTGTTTTCAAGATAGGATTATCTCTGTGTAGCCCTAGCTGTCCTGAAACTCACTCTGTAGACTAGGCTGACTTTGAACTCATAGAGATCCACCTGCCTCTGCCTCCTGAGTACTGGGTTTAAGATGTGTTCCACCACTACTCTGCACATGGAAGATTCTTAAAACACAAATTACTGGGCTCTGCCCTTAGAAGCGTAGTTTAGTGCTTGAGTCAAGGAAGGACTTGATGCTTTACATTGCTGAGAAGCTCCTGGGTCTCTTGGTAGCTGGCTCTGGAAGGAACACTATAGTAGCTAAGCATCCTTGAAGGCATGTAGAGGCAGAGCTCTTGTCCAGTGAGTGTCTAGTACTCAATAACAGGTTATGTGGTATGCTGGTGCTAGGAACCTGCATATGTTGGTGATTAGGAACTAGAAAATCTAGGGGCTCAGGATTGAGGGGAGTCTAGAGAGACACAAAGAGTAAAGAAAAGTGAAAAGCAGAGCAAAGCCTTCAAGTGTAAGGTAGAATCCCACATGGACCTCACTGTGTTGGGATGTGGTTGCTTTATGGAGTGTGGTGGTTGCAGTGCTCACAGAGCTGTACTTGAAACTGATGGAGAAGGCCTGATGGTCTTCTTGTGTTTCCCTCTGATGAACATGCCCTTTCAACTTTCATAACAATACTCATTTTCCTTGATATGTGTATTCATTGCTGGACGGGGAGATCTTTTTGGGGGGACAGTTGGGGCATAGTGATAAATTATGTCAGCAAAATGGCTGCATCTCTTTTACCAGCATGGTTGGAATCTAAGTTGGACATAATAAGATATGTCCTTTACATACCAAATGCATGAGTTTTGCCAAGTTCACATGGAAACATCAAGGCAGAAAATAATACAACTTCAGTCCTATTTCCAATTGTTTACATTCCATTATAAATATATCATTTTGATATTAAAAAACAAAGCTTGCCATCCACAGGCAGATTATACTGCCATGTTATGAAATTATCAGGATTCTTTTTTACCCTTTGGTCACTAACAAAACAATGCCCAAATTCAGTTTCTTTTGTAGTCCTGGGGCTTGGACCTAGGGCATCATGAACATTAGCCTAGTGCTGTATCATTGAGCTGTATCCCCAGCCCTGTGAGTCTGTTTTTAAGATTATACTTAAAATATCATTTAATTGAAGTAAGACAAAAATATGAGTTGTGATTCCTCTTTCTAAGAAATATCAATCACTAGAAATAATATGAAGATTTCCAAACGCTCCTACGACACCAATATTCAGGACATATTTTAGAGTAAACATTTTAATAAACAGCAGCATAAAATAATCAGTGTTTAATATCATCTCTGGTGGTGAAATACAAACGCGTATATCCTGGATATAAAATAGTGTGTTGGTCATTACAAGTCCATGCTTGTCTAGTTTGAATGCCCACAAAAACAAATCAAACATTAAGCGATACAGTGATTTAAACGCATGCAGTGAGGCTAAAGAAGGATATGGTAATGTGAGTTACCTGAAAATTGTCATTATATAGGTGAAGAAAATCTACACTGAGTTAAAAACAAGCAAAGGAAATAAGGAAACAGACCAGGTATAAAAATGCATATATATTTTCACTTTTGTGGTACAAACCATTAACAGTTTTGTGCAGAGAAAAAAAAAAAAAACCAAACAAACCTGACAATAAACTCACCTTACAAAACAAAACAAAACAAAACAAAACAAAAAACCAAACCATTGTCAACAAAGCGAAAGAGATTTTTGTTCAGCTGGTGGAAAAGGCGACCTTTTAATACAAAAGAGGCTGTACGCGGCAGCACCACAGCGCTGTCCTAATACATTACAAGTGGTTCTGAGATTCAGTTTGCTCACCTTAATGGCTTCAGTTATTATAAAAAAAGGCTTAAAATAAATGTTATAGTTCTTTATAAAAAACTAAGTTGAATTTATTTTTTTTAACCATAATAATGACTTTCCAGAGAAGGTATCTTACTGGCTCATGGAGTGCTAGTCCCCCTTTAAGGGACTCCGTGAAAACTCAGATTCACTGAGACTGTGTTTACTCAAAATAAATATTCTTGGAAAGCAATTGATTGTCACATGATATATAGAATTGTGGTTTGAAGCGTCATCATTAAACAGTTGCATAGCAACAAAAGGATACAAATCTTCCCCTCTATTCCACTTTAAGAAAATGTTACATAGAATCAGCTTATTCATGCCACAAACTAGGTCTAAATTTAGTGCTCAGTAAATCTGAATATAGCCAACTCTTTTGAGTTCACAGTACCTATAAGTTCATGCTTGTTTGGGAAAACCTAGGCACATTTTGGTAGACAGATTTCCATTATCTCTTATGCAAATTCTACCCTTAAAAGCAGAAACATCAGGATCTTCCTAACTCTTATATTCCCCTCATGAAATAGTTCTAGGACTTATTATGCATCTTATACATCTCTGTAGCTTTAAAATAAAAGCAAGACTTGCTGACATTTTTTTCTTAGAATAAAGGAGTTATTTTTTTTTAACAAAAGAAAAGTCAAATCAAAAATTCCTTTCTGTGTAGAACTTGAATCTCCCAAAGATTCTGAACATGGTAAAAGGTTTTTGGCAAGTAAAGGCCAGGATGGGCACACTTGATGTCACCCCCTAATGAAGGCAAGAAGGACCAAATTGCTTGTTTACCAAGTTAAGGAATTTAGAGTTTTGTAATCTTTGAATGAACTCAGCATGTCTTTTAGACATCTGCTTTGCAAAATTGGGTATTTTGTCTTTGGGTTTCAGCTAGCTCCACGAATAAAGTGTTACAGTTCTTAGGGGCTGGAATTTAATTGGTGAACGTCTCCAGGCAAAGCACTAAGTGAGAGTTTGAATTTACTAACCTCTGGTAGCATCACAGGGCTTCCTCCTGCTCATCACCTGCCTGCCAACAGTAAGCACTCCTGAGACCTGGGCTGACTTGTAAAGAAGCTAACGTGCATGCTAACGGCATGCGTGTGGTTATGCTTGCCTCTAGCATCACGTGTTTGTAGCATGAATGGTCGGGGGACGATCCTCTGGATGCCGACTAAAGGAGCAGTGACATAACCCTGGTTCTTCTCCCATGGATACTGATCCGGGCTGAGGGACCATTTTCCTGACTGTACCTCCTTGGGTCCCCCATTCCTAAAGCAATAACCTAAATGGTAATGTACAACCATTTCCAGCATCCAAATCTACCTTCTCTAGGGCCTGTGTAAACATATTGTTTATAAAAGTGACTGTGGAGAAGAGTAAGGTCACACAGGGATGCTCTATACCACCCCCAAGAAACCTGGCTACTGAGAGGACATCTGTGGAGGTGACTCATCTGTATGGCTCATTTCTATCTGAGATTAAAATATAACCTAAAGTTTCCTCTGTGGTACTAAACACCACTTCCATTCAAACATGCCTAGAGTCTAAGTTGAATCAAAATAGTTCCTGAACATCTGTCCTGAAGTAGAGACAGCAGGTAGACAAATGCTACAGTCTATACGTTTTGGGGTTAGATTCGTCATGGTGACCAAAGGCAAACACACAGAAAGAGCACCATGTGACCTCCTTTTGTTTTTGGTTTGCTATTTAATTACTATGTTCTGTTCCTCTTCATTGGTTTTGCAGTTTTCAGTCCTTGAAATAAATGGTCTGTTCCCAACAACATATCATACACCCAGATAGAGTGTAAATCCCACAATGCGCTATATTTCCTGGCTGGTGTCTTTCCGGTAAGACACAGTTAAACTTCACAGAAGATACTGGTTGCAATGTCTGCTAAATGAGAACCTTCAATAAAAACATTTGAATATAAATCTTTTCTGCCACCTTCTAGTTTTTTTTTCCGGGATAGTGTATTTACAAAAGTCACACATTTTTACACTTCTGCAGAAATCATAGATTCGGTGTGCCCATGGATATTGGAGTCCCCAAGCAAAGATGACTGTTTTGAGTCTATTTTGTAGGGTTTTTGAGATTTGTTGCCAAAAACAGTGATCCCCATTCCACCAGGGTGATTTGGAATTGACATGTGGGGTAGCAAAGGAACGTTTGCTTCCTGATTGGATCCTGATGAAGGCAAGCTAGCCACGTGGCCAGTGCTGGTCGATCCGCTGGCGCTGCTTGGGGACCGACTCTTCGGAGGTGGGCAGTGCTGAATCACCCTGGGAGGCCCTGCAGGCTGGTAGTGGGCAGCTGGAAAGGCTGCATAGCCAGGAGGTATTGGGTATCCGTTGATGGGGATGAAACGCTGGTTCTGAGGTATCGCTGGGCCAATGAAACCAGCGATCTGACCCTGGGGTGGAATCCCTTGGCTCGGGAACATGTAATTGGGAAATCGGGGGTTGCTGAGGTTACTGACAGGGCTGGCACTGAGGGAGGTGGTCTGCGTGGTGGCATTTCCACCCGAGGGGGTGGTAGAGCTGGTGTGACTTGAGAGGCCCTCCCAGGATCGAAGCCGGACATGGATGTCTTTAAAGCGCGGTCTCCTGGAAGGAATCTCATTCCAGCACTCGGTCATGAGGCTGTACATTCGTGGCGGGCAGTCTTCAGAACATGGTAAGAGCTGCCGCTTCCGCACCATTTCAATCACTTCCTGATTACTAAACCCATAATATGGCTGGAGTCCAAAGCTGAAAATCTCCCACAACACAACCCCAAAAGACCAGATATCGGAATCGGAGGAGAATTTGCCGTACATGATGGCCTCAGGGGGCATCCAGCGGATGGGCAGTGAAGACTTACTTTGCACCCTATAATAGTCAGCAGAGTAAATTTCTCTGGAAAGCCCAAGATCTGAAATCTTTACGTGCAGTTGCTCTCCGATTAAAATGTTGCGAGCTGCAAGGTCCTTGTGCACGAAGAAGTGACTAGACAGGTATTCCATGCCAGCTGCGATCTGAATTGCGATGTGTAAGAAATCGCCATGGTCCAGGCTGGATTTGACAGTCCCGTCTTCATCACTGCTACAGCCGACATCGGAATGCGGGGATCGCATGATGAGGAACTCATGGAGATCTCCCTGGTTCATATACTCAAAGAGCATACACACAGGTTGTTCCTGGGTGACGGCACCGAGGAGGCATACAATATTGGGGTGGTGTAGTTCAGCCATGAGAGAGGCTTCCTGTTGAAATTCTGTCCACTGCTGGGGGTTGTTATAGTCTTTCAAGGTTTTGATAGCCACCAGCTGTGCATGGTCCATGCCTGGGAGGTAGAGATGGCCCTTATAGATTTTTCCAAAGGTACATTCGCCCAATTCTTCCATGAAACGCACAGCGGAAAGAGGCAGCTCTTTAGCCTTGCTCTGTAAGAAAGGGAAAGTGTGGGTTAAAACCCTTAAAGCAAGACATATTGGCACTGAAAGGGAGGGTGGCATACATCAAAGATGAACAGATGAGATACTTGTGCTGAATGAAGGTAATGGTACCATGCTTGTCATTCTCTGCAGAACAAGGCTTGTTTATATAGTCCTGTCCAATATAGGACTGAAACGACTCAAGTATCTATCTCCCTGGAGGAGACTGAGTTTAATAACTGTTGAAGAAGCTGGGTGTGGTGGCAAAACAAAACAATCCAAGAAAACTGAAACCAAAAACCAAACCCAACAACAAAGAACAGAACAAAAATCCCCAAAGATCAAACAAACAAGTAAACAGAAAAGGGAGGGGAGGGGACATGGAGCCAGACATGGTGGCATTTACCTGCAGTCCTAGCATTAAGAAAGCAGAGGTAGACCTATCAGGAGTTTGATAGGAGCCTCGGCCAAACCCCAGTCTCAAGCAAAGCTGGAAATGTCATTCAAGGGTTAAGAGTGTCTTCATTTGTAAGACCCTAAGTTTAATTCCTAGTCCCCCCCCCCCCAAAAAAAAAAGTGTTTGGGGGAATGGAGGTTGCTACTAAATAGAATATTCTAAAGTTGTGGAAAAGAACAAGGGAGCTTTCTATGTAGAGTCACGGGATGGCCTCTAAAATCCTACTGCTTGTAGCTCAACATAAAAAGCAAAGCAGCTAAAATGCCACGCATGGCCTTTGTATAAAAGAGAGGAAACAGAGAGAACCTGTCTGTGTTTCCTTGCACATGCGTAAGAAAATTTAGAAAGCTGTTAAAAGGAGACTCAGAACTGCGATGGCAACCAGCGAGGATCTAAACAGGAATCTGAAAGAAAGGAGGTGCAGGTAGAGGTTTTTCATCTCGTGCTCTTTTATACTTTAAAAATTTAGGACTAGATTAAATAACATTAATTAGCAGGGTATTTAAATTTAAGACCTTGGGTTAATCTTTCCATCTGACTAATCGGGGATTTCTTTCCTGCCACTCTAGGTCTGCCTACTATTTTGTTTACATGGTCTAGATCAGTCGTTCCCAACCTTCTTGATGCTACCACCCGTTAATGACAGTTCCTCATGTAATGGCGACACTCAACTATAACATTGTTTTTGCTGCTATTTTATATCTGCAATTTTGCTACTGTTAATGAATCATAATGTAAATATTTGTGTTTTCTGATGGTCTCAGGTGACCCTGTGAATGAGCCTTTTTACAACTAAAGGAGTGGCAGCCTACAGGTTGAGAACCATTGATATAACAGGTGAAAAGTAATTAATTTTGCTACTGAGCAGTTTCTTGACTCCTAAGACCATCAGAAATATCTTTTCTCATGGTTGAGAACCACTGGTCTAGATTGTTTCTTTCTGCTTTTTTTTTTGTTTTTGTTTTGTTTTTTTTTTTTTGGTTCTGTTGATTAAATCTAGGGCCTCATGCATGCTAAACACACACCTTGCTCCATCCACAGCCTCTAGGGTGTGATTTGGTGGGAACCAATGGACTTCCTATGGGAGAGAAGGTGTGGCTATGAGAAATGCAACCAATTGAACTGACTCTCTTTGTCACAGCATGGATGATATGACTTTTTCTGGTAAGAGTAACCCAAGCCGAATCCTCCCTGCATGACGCTGAGGGGAGGATTCTGATGACAGCTGATGGTAATAAAATAACCTAGGGGGAACCAAACAGACACCCTGACCTCTTCAACGGCATGGTCTGTGTTAATTATTTTTAGTTCTGAACAGGATTTCCAGGTCTTGATGATTGAGAAGGGTAAGAGATTGAGCACTAAAATCTCAGGAAAATGAGAATCAGAACATAAATTAATGGACTCTCAGAACCGGAATACCCTCTTCTACACATCTTTCAAGTTAACCCGTGGTGGAAAAAGTATAATTCAGTGAGTTTTGAACTCAAGCAAAAGTCCTGTCTTTTGGAGTTTGCATCTTGGGTCTGCTGTTTTCTACTAGTACTAGTTACTTCCTGAACAGCACTTAACCAATACTAACTGACTTAACACAGGCCTGCATGACCTTGATTTTTTTTTCTCTTAACTTCTCTACAGCCATCCAGAAGTAGATTAAAATTTGTGAATGATTTAGATCTGCATACAGCCTTAATTAGTTATAGAGGGTCCTTGGAATTCCCTTTATTTTTTTTTAAATGTGTTCTATCTTCTGTTAGACTTTCTATGTTCTAGTATAGTCGTTGAGCTTCTTTTAAAACGTTTTCTTCAAATTGATGGAGAATCCCTTTGCATCTTGGTGGCACCTGGGATGCTGAGTCGCCAGCCTGCAGCCTGCTCCTCTTTCTAGGATGTGTGGGTGGAGGCAGAGATTGGGTGGGGCAGAGAGAAGAGCAGGCCAAATTTCTGGGAAAAGGAAGGAAAGGGGTGACCAGGACCATGGCAATGGCCTGGCTGATCACTCTCCCTACTCCCTATTTGTACTCAGTCTATAGAGCTGCCCCTCCACACTCCCCCCGCCCCAAGTTAAGCAAATTCCTTCTCTCCCATTCACCTTTGCAAGAACTCTGTTCTGTTATTTTATAAGTGAAGAAGGGTGAAAGAAGAAATAGGGTATGTTCAGAACAGCCATTCTGAAGCTTTGGCCAGCAAGGCCAGGCAGAGTGATGGCTGGGGAGACTGAGCAGATCTCTGAGACTTATTGGGAGTTGAGAACAATGGCCTGTACTCTAGGGTGTTGCAAACAGTTCTTTCTTTCTATTCATATACACACAAGGCTACATTTTGACCCAATTGTATCTTGTCATAGCTCATCAGCAGAGGTAAGCTAGGCAGGCGTGCAGCTAAGTGTATCTTCTTTAACTTACCTAAGGAAGGGTTTACTAGAGTCACCCTAAACCAGCTTTGAGTGTTTGCTCTGGGAAGGAGTAGGGTAATCCCTAAACTGGCCAAGTTCGGCAGCACTTTCCTTTGGAACACCTGTGTGGCAGCTAGCCTAGAAAATGGCCAGAAACACCCACTCTAAGCTTGGTTTCAGGGGAGCCATTTACGCAGCGATTTGCATTTTAAAAAAATGCTCAAATTACTTGGTACAAATGAATCTTAACTACGGACCCATTTTCAAATTTTACATAAATCCTAAACTAGTTAAAAAATCATAAAACCCCTTAAAAGAAGCCGTCAGTAGACTGCTCGGAGATGGCAGGAAATTAGCTGTATTGTTAAGGAACAGATGGTTTATATTATACAAACCCTTTAGGCTAAACTTGTTTAGGTCTGGCATATTGTAAATTATATTTTAGTAATGAAAGTGAAATGACCTCGGCTTGACCTCAAGTGGGGTTTGTCTGTTTGAACCAATGCAGTGGAAAACTATGAAAGAAAATGAAGTCATAAAGTTTTGGCAGTTCAATTTTGGCTCATTTCAAGTTAAGGGGTTATAAATCTGTTTAGTTTTTGTTTGACAAGTATTTGTCATACAGGGATGTACAAAATGTAGAGAAGTGTAAAATACACACGAGGCACAGTGCCAAAGTAAACTAAGTACAAAGGCACCCTGGAAAGAACAGGGTCCTGGGCTCCTATCTCGCCATCAGTCCCTCCATTAGTTAAATGACAAGATGGGCTGCGTTTATTATAGGCTGTAAGGCAATTAAGTACCTTAAAACCGAAACAGGCTTTCAGTTTAAATGTTAACATTTTTACTTCTCAAAGTAAACACACATCTGCCTCAGTTCAGCTTTAAAAATTATATAATTTTTGATGGAGGGGGAGGGGAAAAGTTGATGCAGAAGTTGATACATTGGCTAGGGTCTGATAAGGCTTCTTCCCCCAGTCATTTATAGAGAGCCACTGGACTATGGTGGAAATGAGCTCTTTGCAGACTAAGAAAGAGAAGAGCATTTAAGTCTGGTACGTATCTGGTCTAGGTCTGGCTAAGACACAGATCCTGAGACCAGGATAATGATGGCGGTGACCTTTTGACTGCAGGATGAGCAGTAAGTAAGGGTGCCCCTTTTCCTGTCTCTTAATGCGTGATATGGCACTGGACAGAGCCATGGACAGAGTTTTAAAGCTATTTTTCATATAGAGATGGGCACAGATGGGTATCAAGAGTCATCTCAGTGACTATATCTTTTTACCTCGGGGAAGTTTCACCTCAGGTGAGAATCCGATTGAAATGGTGCTTCAGGCAGAGCAGGTAAGATGATAGCTTGCTTTCTCTTCCTCCTTTTGCATAGGTGACTAGATTACCCTAAGAAGCGAGGTAAGATTCTACGTGGTCCTCTCCATCTATAGTACAAGGCTTGCTTTGAGACTTTGCACTCCTCTGCACTGGACAGAGCTACAGTGCAGTATTGGGAGTCTCAAACAGGAAGGGGGCTCTAAGAGTGGGTACTAATAGACAGCTAAAGTACATAGCCACGTGCTTAGCCCGAAGCTTCTCTCTGCAGCCCCTGCCTTCCCTGTTGCCCAAAGCAAAGCCCCTCCTCATGCTTTGATGACCAGGATAACTGCAATCCTGTGGTGCTTCGTTTTGTTTTGTTGAGAAGCAGATTGTACCTAAACCAAAGCACTTGCAAGGGCAGAGGTTTCCACACCGAGTCATTTGTGCTTGTCCATCTTAAGAGTGATGAAACAGCCTCTGGCCCTACCAAAATGAGAGGTGTAGTTTTGGTAGTGGGATATAGGAAGAGGGTATTGCCCTCTTTGGCGGCAGTTTTCTCTGAGATCTCCCTGCCTTGGAGACAGATTCCTTTCTGAGTCTCAGGTACCAACCAGCACATCTCCACTAAGCAGGCATAAGATCTGCCTAGACAGTGCACACGTTAGAGCAATTCTGACCCAAGCAAGGTGCATTAAAAGATGCTTTAGAAAGTTACTGACCAGTGAATAGCTCCTAGCTTATGTTCTGTGCTATAATATACTAATATGCCTTATGGTATTAATGAGATTCAAGGTTCTTGATATAATTGAGCTATGCCTTCAATATAAACCCAGTTACTTAGGATGCATCTTATTGACCGGTTATATCTTGCCACATAACTGATCTAGTTTACATTAATATACTGGATCCTATGTTAACATAGATACTAATACTCTCAAATAGCCAGAGTTTACATAGTGACTTGTGTGTGAGAGGAAACATAGCCCTACATTAATGTCATAATCTCAGCCTATAGAAGCTATATATTGAATTCTAGTCACGTGCTAAACATCAAGAGGGCAATAACGGCTGACGAGGCTCCACTGGATGAGTAGCTGGCTTGTGGAGTCTCCGTTCAGACTTCAGACATCCTTTCCCAATTACTCCACCACGCCTCCTTGTCTTTCTCTCATAAGTGCTTTTTCCAAAACTGGACCTAATCCTTATCATAGTACTCTAGGTAGGGTTCATCCTGTGATTTCTCCATATCATGAATGACACAGTAAGACTCTTGGCAATTAGCACAACCCTTACATGATGGAGCCAAAATCCAAACCAGGTAAGTCTGATCCCAAAGTACAAGCACTTTTGTGGAAAAAGGTGGTGGAGATTTTCCTTTGATGCCTGAAAGGGTCTCGATCTTTAAACCATGGCGACTACTGGCAGGCAAATGGAATGTTCAAAGCTGAAGAATGTTCTGGTCTATGAACTCAACCTTATACACTGGTGTTCTGCTGATTACTGGGTATGTGAACAGAACGTAGGGCTAGCACCATTGACTGAATGAGCACAAGATCCTGGAGGAAACATTTAAATGGGAGGTGCCTTAGCAAGTGTACTCTGCTTACCTTCAGAGTCTACCTTCTTTCCTGCATGTCTTCTTGGTTCGTGGGTAAACAATGTTAGTAAACAATTAACTCCACTCATAAAACAGATTTGACTACATTCTAAAAGCTCAGATGCCAGCCTTTGGGGAAGATTGTGGATAGTTTCAAAGACTACAGATGAACTAAGAAGTTTCTGGCTAATGCAATCAAATTCACATTAGATCTGTATCTCTCTGTAACTGTCTAATCATTTAAGTATTTGGTGGTGACTGGTATTGATTCCGGGGGGGGGGGGGGTTTCTTTAAAATGCTCATGGCAAAACTTCTTTTCTACTCAGAAATGCAACAAACAGATATCAGTATTTTCTTTTTTAAGAATAGGGATGTATGTATGTGTGTATATGCATGAGGGCATATGTGCAGGTACTTGTGTTCAGAAGAGGATGTCTAATCCCCTGGATCGGAGTTGCAGGAAGCTATGAACTCCATAATGCAGGTACAAGGGACTGAACCCTGATCTACTGCAAGCGCAGAACACACTCCTAACTACCACGCCACTCTGCAGCCCCTGCTTTTGATCTCCAGTCACTAATTTAATTAGTGATCCCCAGTTACTAATTTTGACACCGGATTGACCACTCTGTGGTCCTATGGGATCATGGGTGTCAACAAACATGAAGATTAAGACAGTGGATGAAAAGAGGAAGTCTTTGGACCCTAGACACATAGAGACCTGGCTTGGAAGTTTGCCTTTTCCTGCTGGCTGTGGGACTTTGGGAAAATTCTAATCTCAAGCTTCATTTTTTTTTTCCCACCCAAACTTAGACTCAAATGAGAGTTTCTTCCCAAGGAAGTTATACAAAGTCTGTGGAAATACCACAGTCACACCTCAGTGATGAAGTCCACCAGTCAGTCCTTTCATGCTCCCTGTGGATGGGGTTTACTCCTCTGAAGCAGTTTCTGAACGAAGCTCTCCAGCTGAGGTGAGGGGATGGATGCCCTAATGCATTCTGGGAGGGAGGCAGGCAGGAATGTATACCAATGGGATGGACACTAGAAAAACTACAGCTGTCCAAAGAGTTAGGTCTGTGTCTTAACTAGGATTCTGTTGCCTCTGTTTCCTCCCAGTTGTGCTGGGGGCTTGCTTTGTTCTTTTGTTTTCTTCTAAACCCACGCTACCCTATTCAGAGCAGCTGGCTTCAGACAAGTTTGTAGTTATCACTAGAACCAAAAATAATAGGAATTTCTAGCTACTTCTACCTGCAAGGTGCCAGACACACTACCTCAAAGTGTCAGAAACATTCTTAAGTACTATTTTTATCTTCCCTTCTTCACAGGTGAGAAAATAAAGGTTCAGAGAAGTGTTGAGTAAGTGATTTGTTTAAGATCTCATGCCAGTAGATAATGGAGCCAAGATCTGTAATCCAATCTTTCTACCTCTTAAATCCCAGCTCTTTGAAGACTATCATGCTACCTCCTAGCAATACACTGGGGTTGGTGTGTGTGTGTGTGTGTGTGTGTGTGTGTGTGTGTGTGTGTGTCTAGAACAGTTAGGCACAGACCATGGGGACTCTGGGGTGACGGATAAACTTTAGTGCTTCAGATTGGTCCTTCCAAGTTGGTAAGCTGTTTTACCCAGGGGCAGCTACAGGCCCACCAGGAATGGATTGAGACAGAGAAAATAGAAAATAGATGTTTCCCCCAGGGAAGTGAAGAAAGAGAAATGAAAGGAAGGAGACAGGAGAAAAGGCAAGGGGGAAAGATCTTAAGGTGTGGTTAAGGCTGCCAGATGCTTCCGTGATATTCAAGAGGATGAGGACTTGGAGGGGACACTGCATTAAGTCACACCATCAGTGGGACCCAGAAGCTGTGTCAATAGGATGGTGAGCTAGGAAGAATTGGGAGACTAGGTGAGAAGGCATCGGATGCTCTGGAACTAGAGTTACCAGTGGTTACGAGATGCCATGTGGGTGATAGGAATGGAAGCCAGATCCTCTGCAAGAGCAGTTTATACTCTTAAGTGCGGACCCATATCTCCCGCCCCTGACTGGGAAAGTTATCAAGAACAGTTTGTTGCTAAATAACGTGACACCTGGAAAGGACAGGTGTTCAAAAACGGCAGCCAGACTACAGGAGGGCTTTAAAAACCTAGCAAAAGAGATGGGTCCAACTATAAAGACGCTAAATCTCAGTAAATTCAGCCACTACCTTGGCAGAAGAACAAAGACAGAACTGTGTCCTGGAAGTTAAAAAAAAGTGGAGCAGCTGGCAAGAGATGTGGTGGTGGTGGTGGGGAGTGGGTGAACTCATCTATGGCTTCCAGCTTCAGAAAGCCTGGCAGATCCTGTTCTCCCATCAGGAAGGAGCTGGAGGAGTTTCACCCTGGAGCTACTTGGACTTGGGCTGCAACCTGCCTAGGCCCACCCTCCTCCTGTGCCATTCTTAATCCCCCCAACTCTCAGCCTCTCTGCCTGCCTAGCTAACCTCAGGCAGGAGAGGAGGCTGGATGTCCTCTGTCCCTACTGAGGAACTTATTCCTCTCTCTCTCTTTCTCTCTCTCTCTCTCTCTCTCTCTCTCTCTCTCTCTCTCTCTCTCTCACACACACACACACACACACACACTCTCAGTGGATGGTCTGTTTTTGAGGACGAGAGCAGGATTTAGGGAAGTGGAGGCAGAGGGAAAGAATTAGAGAGAAGTTGTGTTCTGGGTTCCTCATTTTCTATAGTACTCCACCAAACCAAAGAACCAAAGAAATAAAACAACCGAGAGTCCCATAAACTATCGTATCCATAAATACAGAAAAACCTTGTTTACTTTGGGCACCTCTTGAAAACACATAAAAAAAATTAATCAGCCTGAAACCTTTTTTTTGGGGGGGAGGGAAAACTGAACAAACCTGGCCCTTCTCCCTGGCTGTGCACAATGAGAAGGTGGCCTCAGGGAGACTGTCCCATCGCCTCCTGTCTGCCTATGCCTCTGCTAAGCTGCCTCTCTGGTGAACTGGGGTCTATCAAGCACCTTTTTTATTCCCCCAGCATCCCACTCTACCTCTGGGATCCAGGCCTACATTGCAGCCAGTCTGTCTACTGAGGCTGCTCACTGTCTTCAGGGAAGGAGGATCAGTTTCTAATCTCCAGAAGAACTCTCTCCTTAATCCAAACACTGAGTGGGGGAGATGTCAGCAGTTCCACCAATGAAGAGAGATGGAAACAGATAGTTTCCATCCTGAAAGGCACATTCAGGTGGATAAATAAGAATCCTGGGGGGAGGGGAGTCTCTGTTTTTTTTTTTTTAATGGGACAAGGAAAAATTTGAAGAAGGTCAGGGCAGACCAGCATTGACTCCCCAATCCTTTCACCCCTGGCTCCAAATTCCCTCTCTGTTTGGCTCTGCCAGTGTGCTTGGTCGCATGGCTTTCCCCTTCCTTCTTATGTGTGTCCCTTCCTCTCAGATTTTTAAAGGCACATGCAATATTTATGTGGCAGTGACTTTCAAATGAAGTCTTAGAGATGGTTTGCCTTCAGGAATTTTCCCTTTGTGCTTCTTTCAGGAAAGGCACTCGGTAAGAACCAAAACAAACAACTTCAAAACCCAGAGCCAAATCTCTTAGGACAGTAATCAGGAGAAAGGCAGCATTTATTTTGCCGCTTCTTTCCCCCTCCCCTAACACAGTCAAGTACTTGAGCCAGCCCTACTTCCTGGCTTGGTCCAGAAGAGCTTCTGAGCCATTGGGTGGCTAAATTCCAAATCCTGTATTGGAGACATCCCCACACCGGGAAATTTTGTAAGGAGCACAAAATTAGTGAGACAAAATGAAAACAACGTCTGCCCCATCGACTCCATGCCAATATCTCTTACATTTGTCTCCTTGATCATGGAGGGCGGAGAAGGGTTATTACTCTGGCCACATTCTACATGTTCCTCCTGGTGCTGGTTACATCACTTTTAACTCTGGCCTCCCAAGCTTTCAGAGAAGCCAAGGGTACCTCTGGCTACCCAGCATAGACTGGCCAAGTGTATCCACTGATTCTTCCTTCCCACTTTTATGAACAAATTACTTTGCAAAAACTTTATGAGCTGATGAGACCAAGTGTTTAGAGTTGGGAAACCTTCTATTCACATTTTATACCCACAGATTATTGAGCCTTTGATATTGACTGTGATGTATCACTGTTTTTTTTTTGGGGGGGGTGTCTAGGTTTCCATATTTATACAACAGCACAGTAGTATCTACTTTATGTAATACCTATGAAGATCAAATGTCAAGGAAATTAAAGCTGCTAGTGTTAGCAATCAGTCACCTCCATAGACAGCTGAAAGGGACCCCAGTAACAATGTCAGCAATCAAGCACCTTCCTAGCGAGCTCCCAAGGGACTGGTGAAAACAAGACACATCATCACTAGCTGCCCGGAGGATACACATTGCTGCATGTCCCACTGTGCATGTACCAGGACCTGATTAAAAAGCCCTGTTTTCCCTTCCCCCACTAATCCTTCCCTTACCCCTCCCCAACCCCCAGGCAGCCTCTGCTCCCTTCCCTTTGAATAAATCTCCCATGGTGGTGTGATTTTGTTAGGATTCACCACCTAGTTCCCTCATCCAGTACAGACGTTTTGGTAATTTCTATCAGTCTCTATATACTAACATTCTCTGTTTATGCTACAGAGGCCTCTAAATTCTTTATTTGGAAAAACTGTTAATTCAGAGATTCCTGCTTCTTAGAAACTGTGCGTTACAAGCACGGTTCCACTAAGAATGGAATTCAGGTAATGAGCAAGGCTAATCTATAAAATGGATATATTTGTTTTCTGAACAGTAGTCACTTTCCCATGGATCCCTGCACAGTAGTCAGGACTGTGTCCCTAGGACAGTGGCTACTGCATGCTGTGCATTGCAACCAACTAAATGAGTGACACGGGAATGATATGAAAGAAACGGCTATTGCACAGGAATCTTTATATATAAAATCACTTGCTATTTCTCTGAGAGCGTGCACCAATACCAGCCCCTTCTCTTTCCTTCACTCTTGTAGTAGTATTAAGTAAAAACTGAGTATGGCATGACATTAATTACTATAATGCATGCGAACCAGCTAGCCAGAAACCAGGATTTCAACAGCATCAAACCTTGATTCTCACCACCCTGAGTCTATGATGGGAACGGACCTCTAAGGCATTACATTTATATTTCCTTTTTAAAATCACTGGTAGACTAGCTGAGACTCCTACCTGTGGAGGGTATGGAGACTGAAGTGGCCACCTCCTGTAGTCAGGCAGGACTTCCAGAGAAGGGAGGGGACATCAACCTACCCACAAAACCTTCAATCTGAAATTTGTCCTGCCTACAAGATGCGCAGGAGTAAAAATGGCGCAGAGAGTGAGGGAACAGCCAACCAATGACTGCCCCAACTTGAGACCCATCCCATGTGGGAGAGCCAGCCCTTGGCACTATTAATGATACCGTGCTATGCTTGTAGACAGGAACCTAGAATGACCGTATCCTGATATGCTTTCTTCAGAAGCAGAGAGAAACACAGACATTCACAGCTGAACATCAGGCAGAGCTCAGGGAGTCTTATGGAAGAGTTGCAGATAGATTTGAACAAACCGGAGGAGACAAGGACACCACAAGAAAACCTGCAGAATCAACTAACCTGGGACCATGGGGGCTCACAGAGACTGAAACATCAACCAAAGAACATGCAGGGGCTGGCTGGACCTAGGTCCTACAAATTCATAGCTTGTCTTCATGTGGGTCCCCTAACAATTGGAACAGAGGCTGTCTCTGACTCTGTTTCCTGCCATTGGATCCCCTTCCCTTAACAGGACTGCCTGTTTGGGCATCAGTGGGAGAGGATGTGCCTAGCCCAGCTGCCAATGGATGTCCCAGAGCAGAGTGGTGGTACCTAAGAGGGACTTCTTTTCTGAGGAGAAGGAGAGATGGGGTAACTGAGGGAGGGATTTGTAAGGGTGGGACTGGGAAGAAAGGAGGGAGAGGGGCTGTCATCGGGATGTAAGAGTGACTAAATACATAAATTAATAAAAAATATTTTAAATAAAGGGGAAAAAGAACAAAAAAATAATAAGTGGTAGAAATGTACACTTGAGATGGAGAGATGGCTTAGTGGTTAAGAGCACTGACTGCTTTTCCAGAGGACCTGAGTTCAATTCCCAGCAACCACATGGTGGCTCACAACCAACCATCTGTAATGGGATCTGATGCACTCTTCTAGGGTGTGTCTGAAGACAGCTGCAGTGTACTCATATAAGTGAAAAAATAAATAAATCTTAAAAAAGAGAAGTGAACACTGAACTAGTGAGCAGTAGCTTGGCCGAAGAGACAATGTTTAAAAGTGAAATGTTCACATTTAAAGAGCCTGAAAGCCAACAAATATGACTTTGTAACTGCAAATGTGTTTTGAAGACTTTAAAAAAAATCCTTACAACATGAAGAAAAGTAAAATAAATGATATGAGATGTGGTAGTCTCCATAATTCTACTATATTTAATAAGCAAGAAGAGTTAATGTGAGTGTGAAGACATTGGGTTTCCTAAAAGTTTATTATCAAGGTGAAGAGAATAATGTGGACCCTAACACAGAGAGGAGTCAAATAGTTGTTGCATGCATGGTCCTCTGGAGTTGGAACGAGATGAAAAGCTATGCATTTGGAAGCAGGACCTCTAAACTGTTGAAATGCATCTCTGCAGAAGGGCCTGGGACTGAGATGTTGGCCTTCTTGAGAAGAAGTTCTTTTAGACCACAGTGCAGGATCTAGAATAGCAGCTGTACTCAGAGCAAAACCAGAGACCCTGGGATGCTCACCAGGACCTTGAGCAGCCTACATGTTGAAAGATGTGTTGGAAAAGCAACAAGAAGGGGGTGGTAATCTAGCAGAGAGGAGGAAGACTCAACTTCAAAGAGGACCAGGAGGAAAACATTTCTATTAAAAGATGCTTTAAGCAAAGGGAAATAGATATAAAATAGGCATTAAAAAGATTTCTAAAAAAAAACCATAGTAAAAAGTACATGACATATAATTTACTGTCTTAATCATTCAAAATTATATAGTATAGTATAACCGATTTCTATATTCATTCCATGTACCATAAAACAGGCAAGATTGTAAACAATGTTAGATCTCTCTTTTCTTTCACTTTGGTTAAAAGAGCATGGAATTTCTTTCTTTGAATTTGAAAACCAGCTCACACTCTGAGCCCTGTGGGCCTGGCAGAGAGCCCTTCTGGCCAGTTGGCTCCAGTGTAGGGCTGTGGTCTGGCTTGCCCACACTCTTGAGCTGTCCCTGACAAAGGCAGAGTTATGTGCTTCTCCTCTGTGCTGAACTCTGCCTGTGCCTCTCCTCTGGCTCGAGCAGGAGGGCTGCAGCAGGTCACTCTCCCCTGATTGATTCCTGCCACCCATCTTACCTTGGGCTTGTATGCATTGAGCATGGACATCTCTACATTCTGTCCTCTGACGGGTTTTGGCTGCCTCTGGACTGGTGGTGATGAAGACTTCTGGTTATTGCGGCACACACAGATGAAGAAGAAGAGGAAGGCAATAGCCAGGGGAATGGCCACACTTGGCACCAGAATGTACAAGATTTCCATCTTATTCTTCTCTTTGGAATCTTTGGAATCTGGGGGCAGGACAAAAAAGTCAAGTGTTATACTGGTCAAAACAAAAAAATGTCTAATATTACATTGCAAAGTTTAAACGATTTATTCTATACACACAAATTCACAGTGAGGGGAAAAGAATCTAATACTTACTATGATTTGTTTCTATCAAACCCTCAACGTAGTTTACCGAAGTTTACAAGTTTAAAGTTCAAATGTTTGAAAATCGCAGATGGACATTATGAAGGTTCTGGATGTGTGACAGGACCTCTGATTGTTCCCCTTCTCCCGCAGCTGACCTGCATTTCTCTCACACCTTAGAAATTAAATGACATGTGCACTTACTGGGTGTATGTGTATATACTGTGTACATGAAGCCTTAACGCAGACCACAAGGCTCTTCTCCATTGGCTGTTGGCCCAGATCACACACCTCAGAGAGGTGCTCCTGAGTTTCAAGGTGCCCCTGCTTTGAGAACTAGGGATATGCAGGGCCAGCTATGAACCTTCCAGGATCAACATGACTGCAGAATCCTGGCCCCCACTTCGGCCTTGAGAATGTGAGGGCCTGTAGGCAGGCTGGGTTGGTTCAGTGTCTGGCAAGCTGCGCAACTGAAGCTAATCATGTGGCAATCTGGGTCTCACTTTCTCTCATCTAGAAGGGAAGTGAGTGTTCTGGGGGGTGTCTACAAGTCCCCCCAACACAGAAGTGCTGTATAACTTGACACTTTTTGAAACCCCGGAATTTGTCTTGAATGGTTTCATATGAACCCAGTAACTGCAAGTGCTAACACTTTGAAGTATATTTTTGAAATCTTATACATCCATTTTACTATTGCTTGGCAAAGAATTTAATATATATAGAAGGATATGAGGTATGCCTTTCTTTTTATTAATTTGAACCTGACCAGTAAAGCCAAAAAAGCTTTGGGCATATGTCATCATTAATGAATTATTTGTCTGGTAAAATAAACACACGAATTATGGGATGGTAATTAGAGAGGTTACAATAATGACATACCCTGACCACCGAGATCAGCTGTCTTTCTTTAGCAAAACCCAAAGTGTGAACATTTTGACTGACATAACATTTAGAGAAGCTTATTTACTCTGTGGAAGAATGAACATGCTTCTATTCAGCTATCCTTCCATTCCCTCAACAAGTGTGAGCTACTGTGTGCCAAGAACTGGTCTTGAAACTAAGAGTGCAGGATGAATTACTACATGCCCCATGTGTGTAAGAATTGCACAGTCTTATAAGGAAATAGAGACAGTGTTATTATAACACGTTGTTGTAAATGCAAAAGTATAAACGAAATGACAACAGGACCCCAAGAGGGTCCCTTTAAGCAAAGAGGTCTCTAGGCACTCGTAAGTGGAGATAGCCTTTATTTTTTCACTGTCATTGGGACCTCTTTGTCAAGATACCACAATACTGAGCCTTCCTCTCAAATACAGTTAGCATGTAACCTTAGGAAGGAGACCCCTCAACTCGATTTTAAGAGCATTCACTTTGGGTTAACGCCAGAAGGCTTGGGGAAGGATGTATACCTGGCTATCGAGCACTAAACAAATAAATAAATAAATAAACAAAATAGCATTTTTACTCTACTTATTTCTCCACCAGCATAAGTCATGCTTCCTATCACTATTATGATAAACTGGGGACTTTTCACAATGAACTCGTTTTATAATGACAACAAGCTCCATGGGGAAAGACACATGCATACCCCTATTTTTATAGTGAAGAAGAGCTAAGCTGCTCGCTAGCCTGAGGCTAGCCTGCTGGCCTGAGGCTAGCCTGCTGGCCTGAGGCTAGCCTGCTGGCAGGTCAGAGGCTGGGTGCCTCCCAATAGCATTTGTTCCATGCTGTCAGATCTAGCATGACCCTGCACCCGCCACCAATGGTCGAGTGCTTGATTGTGCTCACCTATGTTCTCATGGTGGGAGCCATGAGGGGAGCCTGCAAGGTAGGGAGGAGTGTGGCATCAGAGTCCTAAGCTCCCCACGTGCCCCTGTGATGTGCAAATAGCAAACCCAGGAACTGCTGGGGCTCACGCTAACACTGTAATTTTCTCTAATGGTGATTGTGTTTGCACGTCTGGGGATAGGTGAGTGGAGGAATACACATCACAGGCTCTAATGTAAGTAAGCATATTTACACACACACACCGTGCACACACAGGTTAGAGGCAATTTGGCAGAAGCATATATTTTAAAGTCAGATACTTCTAAATACTGTCTTTGTCATCATTGAGGTCAAGTTGAGCGAGCTTAACCATGCTATGTATACGCCATGATATGTAAACCAAAACAACAACAACAGCAACAAACCCTACAGACTTTATAGGTTGCTGTAAGCATAGTCATATGGAAAGTACCTGTTCTAATGCCTGTTGCAACTCAAGTGTTTTCCCTTAGAGACAAGGGGATTGTGGGATAAACATTTGGAGCTGGAAAATCCAAATAACCTTAAGCAGGAATCACCCTCTCTGATCTTCACTTCTTCCTGTATTAAACAGGTATAATAATAGCTAGTCTTCCAATCTTATTTGGTTCATGTGAGTCTCAAACGGGATCAGGTTCACGAAAGAACCCTGGATAATTGAAAATTGCTATTCGGTTGTTGGATGCTCTATTATTAACATTATAGAATTTCTCTGTGTGAGCGGGTGATCCCTGCTGTTATTCTTGGATTTTCTGTGAAATCATTATGAGCGTAACGATTACAAAAGGAACGAGGCTAATTTACTGCTAATGCAATGCTAGTTATTTCTTCAGCCCAGAGTTTTAGCAACAAGAGAAAGTGGAGTCTCACCTGTCTGCCAACAAAGGAATCTATTCTACCTTCATTCTCTATCAGATTAGGCACGGAAGGAAGGCAGGAAGGCCTTTTATTGTAAATGGGCGGGCTGGGAAAAATGCTCCCATGGGTCTGCTGGAGAATAAACTTCAAGAGGCTAAATCCTTTTAACACAGCCAGACTTGGCTCCTCTGCTTACACAGAGGATTCATGGAGCACAGCAGGTAGTCTGCTTGCCAAGGGCAACAGTCCCGAGGGACAATAGGTGGTCATGTTGGGAGAAGGGAAGACAGGCTCAGAGTACTCCAAGACTTCAAAGTCATTCCTCCCTGATTGCCACTGTATGCTCTTGGCTAGAAGGGGATCTAGTCTCAGCAGCAGCAGCAGCAGCAGCAACAGCAACAACAACAACAACAACAACAACAACAAACAAGCCTTAAAAAAAGATGTTCCATAGAACAGCAATCAGCCTTTGTGAAAAAATTATAAAACTAACTACTACCTGGGAATTACATTTAAAAAAAAATTCTTGTAGAGTAGAGTGTGTATGTGTGTATTTGTGCCACAGTATGCCTTTGGAGTCAAGAGAATGAAAGGCATTGATCCTTTCCTTAAACCATGTGGGTGTTGGGAATCAAACTCAGGTCTTCAGGCTTGATGTTACTAAGTTCCTTTACCCCCTGATCATTTTTCCTGGGCCCTTACAATTTAAACAGTTTCATTCCTCATTTTAACCTGGAACTTTAGTGTGACTTTAATTTACACGTTGAGACCTTGAAGCTGAAAAAGGATAAATGATGTACAGAAGTTAGACCGTAGTAGAGTCCTCTGGCATCAACACAGCCATACTTCCTAAATTAAAAACACAGTTACCCACAGTATCAGATGGAGATGATGGTCATTATTTGGATGCTAAGATCCCCTTACAATGAGGGTTCCTATCTATGGGGTTCACACTAGGCACAGACAGATGTGACACACCGGAACAAAGGCCATTGTTCTTATTGTTCACTTGAAAGCGTATCAGACCCCTCAAATGCACTGCAGGGAAATTGGCTAGAAATTAGAATGGTCACGATTTTTTAAAACTTTAGGATAACTTTAAACATTACACACAGTTTTTACACTTTGTTGAGTACTTGGGATTTTTTTGGAACCAGCAATGTAGTCAAGATCACATGGTTAATTTTCTTTAAAAACAAAACAAAACAAAACAAACAACAGCTTGGTATCACATACTTGACATCGCTATTTTATTTTTATAATGCTATTCAATACTTTGATTAGTAACTAAATATAATGGAGAAAATACTCCCCCCACACACACCTTTTTTTAAAACCCAGGTGCTTAAAGCAAAGTAAACATGATTTCTTATTTAAGAGGGACTTTTATAAAGTGAAATTATCATCTGAAATGTAACCCTTGAGTTAAACTAAAATGCACTGATTTTAAACAGCAAAAGTGGGAAGAAATTATATAGAACCTTAGAATTCAAAGGAAATGAAATGAGTCTTAATGAGTCAGATGAAAAAGTTGTAAAAACCATAGAAAACAAGGCTGTGTATCTGAAAACTAGGGAACAAGGGGGTATGTAACATGCAGATGGCTGCATTGGTGATATTTTAATGTAGGCCTAGGAGCCAAGGGAGAAGGAAGCATAATTAGGTCTTCAGTTGGCAGGCGTGCCTAGCATTTAAGCCCCTGACTTGAGGCTAGAACATACTGTTCATTCTCAGATGAGTCCTGTGTTCAAGGACAACAGTGACGCCTGTGCAGTCAGCCAGTGTCTTAGTTACACGGAGGGAACGCAGCCCATTTGTGAGCATTTGGGGAAAATCTTAGTAACAGGAATCTATACAACTTTACTAAAGCTAAACTTGGGGCTCCATTCTCTCCTTCTGTAAAAAGGAAAAACAAACCTACAAACAAAACCAAAAACAAAGGGGCAATCTCTCTTAATAAGGAAAAGATTTCCAAATTTAAAAACATACATATTGAAACTGATCGTGTTTAAGCATATAGCTTAATGAAGATAAAAATGTATTATCAGGCAAATTGCATTGAGAACATTTTTATTTTGCAAAACTGAAACTCGTACCCATCCCTGTTCCTCTCCCCAACTGTACCTTGGCAATCACCTTCCTACTTTCCATTTTGACAAATTTGTCTATTTTCCATTTTCATGTAGATGGGATTATGCAGCACTTATTTTTGTGGCTATCTTACCTTTCAATAGTGTCCTCTTAGTTTATCATGTTGTACTATATAGAATTTCCTTCTCTTTAAAACCAAACAATATTCTATAGCCTGCATGTACCACACTCTTAGTCTGTTTCAGGGTTTCAATTGCTATGATAAAACACTAGGGCCATAGCAACTTGGGGATGGGGAGGGCTTATTTCATCTTACAGCCTATAGACTGTCCTCTTGGGAAGTCAGGCAGGAGCTGATACAGAGTCCATGGGAAACAGTGCTTATCTGCTTTCTTATAGCGCCTAGGCCCGCTAGCCTACGGATGGCACCACCCACAGTGAGCTGAGCCCTCCTACATCAGCCATCAACTGTCATTCAAGAAAACACTATAGGCCAATCTGGGGGTGATATTTTCTCAGTTGAGGTTTCCCCTTCAGAATGACTCTAACTTGTGTCAAGTTGACATAAAACCATCCGTTTATGAGTATTTGGGTTGCTGTCATGAACACGAGTGTTTATAATCCTGCCTTCAATCCTTTTGTATAAATACCTAAAAATCAGACTGGTGGATTATATGTTGTATATATATTATATGGTGGATATATATGTATACTGGTTTTACTTTTCAAAGAGACCTCTGCATTTCTTCTACACGGCAGCTGTTGATTTTGCATCTCCACAGTGCTGTCCAGAAATTCTAGTGCTTCCTCCACTTTCCACTCACACTTGTCATTGATTTGAGGGGAAGTGAGGAACAGCGGCCATCTAATAGGACAATGAGCATCTTGACACGTTTGTTAACCATTGGCAGATCTTTGGAGAAAGGTACGTTTGAGTCCTTCGCTCACAGTCTCCCTGGGCTTTGAGTGGAAACATTGACTAGGTTTTAAAAGTTAAATCTCTTTCACTTTTGATAGGTCTATTAGAGAGTAATAAACCCAGTGCATTCGAACTTCGGCAACCTTGGCTGATGCACACCATCCTTAGGGGTGATAAGGAGGGTGGGGATAGCAGCCCTGGGTGGGTTTGTAATTTGCCATATGCTTTTGACTAATACTGTTAAACAGCAAATCAGGATGAAATTGTAGAGGGCTACTACACTTTAGAGGAACTGCCTGTTCGCTTTATCAGTTTCCTTCTCCCTCTTGAAGGGGGCTGAGCCTAGGGACTAAAACCAGGCACTCAAATCACTGGTTGAAATTTATAGATAAATTCTAGAATTTGCATTTTGGCTGAAGGAAAGACCTAGCTCATACAATTTATGAGTTACAAACAGTGAAATAACTCACTCCCTTTCCCTTAAAGAATGTTAATACATCTCACTGGCAAATTCACGGTTCAGGTGGAGCACACACAGCATGATGAAATTGCTCTAAGAACATCACATATGGCCTTCCAGCCAGCTTCTACTGTCAACACTCAGACAACATCATGGACCACTCCTGCTTCCCCTGGCTACAAAACACTATATGATGTCTTCTACTCTAAAGAGGTGTGTCCTATTTTGAGAGAATGAGAGACACGCAGAGGCAGAGAATGGGTAAAGAAAAGGACGGGCTATGTGTCTTTTGGGATGGGACATTTCAAATCTGTAGTGCCCAAGGTGGGGCTAGGGACTGTGCATGCTTGGCAAGTACTCCGAGTCTGCACAGGACCCTCAGATCACCAGTTTTGGTTGCTGTGCTGCAGAGGAGTGCTAGGAACCACCCCATTTCAGAATAGAGCAAGTACTCCATCAATGGAGGTCCCTGGCCGTGTTTACCCAGAGGCTGGGGAGTCTCATGGTCCTCCCAAGGTTCTGTGATTTTATAAATTCGAGTCAACAGAGTTTATCCATGGCCCCACAAAACTCCTGACTCCTACAAAGCCATGCCAAGTCGATGAATCCCGAGGGTCCATCAGATCCACTTTAAGTCTTTTTCTGTCCAGTCCCATGCTGAAGATGACTTCGGTGGGCACTATCAATGGGGACCCCTCATCTCTGGCTTTCATAGCTAGTGGGAGAGAACAGCAGCAGATGGGTACAGGGAAAACACGTGGGAGACAAGTTTGTTTCTTTCCTGACCCCATGCTCTTGATAACACACCTGTTGAAACAATGACCCAAACTCCCTTTAGTCTGTCTGTGCTATTTCTTTCCTGCGGAAAGCATGAATGATGGCTACCAACTCTATAATAACCATCACTGTGGAATATCAGAATTCTATTATCAAAAAGACTCAATGAGAGACGAGAGTTGGCTCAGTTGTTAGGAACATGGGCTGCTCTTCTAGAAGACCTGGGTTCAATTCTCAGCACCCACATAGCAGCTCACAACTATCTGCAACTCTAGTTCCAGGGAACCTGACATCCTCACACAGACATAAATGCAGGCAAGCCTCCAATGCACAAAAAGTAAAAATAAAACAAAATAATAAAATAAAAGAGGCAATGAACATTTCCTATTGGCATAGGTCCAAAGGGTGATGTTTTACCATTTATGTCAAGAGCAGCTATACAAAAGGTCAACAACTAGGCATATTATAGACATAGTTAAAAATCAACAGGGCCTGGAGAGATAGCTCAGTGGTTAAGAACATGGACCACTGCAGAGGACCTTAGTTCAGTTCTTAACACTGATATGGGTTGGCTCACCACCATCTGTAACTCTTACCTTCAAGGAATCCAGTTCCCTCTCCTAGACTCTGTAGGCACATTCACTCATAGATTTACATATGCAGATCCACCTACGTGCCCAGATTTACTAATTAAAAAAATAAAGCTAGTATTCACTTTGTAGCACATATAATAATACTGGAATGATACGGAGAAGAACGGCATGCAAATCTGTGAAGCCTTAAATATTTAAAACCACCACCACCATCACCACCTGACAACAACAGCAGCAGCAACAACAACAACCTAACCTTAAACTAAGCCACCATCATCACTACCAACACCAAAACCCACCTTATTTTATGGCTGGAAATATAACATAGCTGAGCAGGATATTTGGGGCAACTAATATTTGTTTCTTTGTTGAAAATACAGACAGACTAGAAACTAAAGTACATTTTAGAAATCTATAGCACTGAAATAGCTCTTCTAGAACGCCATAGACTGCAGAAGATTTGTCTCCATCCCTTGCCACCCTCCAGCTTGCTGTCATGTTCAACTTTGGTTTAAAGAAATGGCTGAGTGACAAATTGCCTTGCAACAGGTCTTCTACGAAACACGAAACACGGGAGAAGGCTGCTGACAGAGTGAGTTAAAAACTGCAGTGTTCGCAATCTGGAAAACATCTGCCCTGCCTAGAGTGGTAAAGTACCCCACTGTCACAAATGGCCTGTGATAAAGCAGAACCCAAGGGGGAGGGTGTGTTGTGAGGTTGATGGGACAAGTCAAGGCTCTTCAAGCACAGAACCCAACAAAGTGCCCCTTGGCAAATTGTTGCAAGCCGAGGTGCCAAAAGGAAAGACAAAAGCAATGGGTCAGGTACGACCACTTCAAAGGCAGCCACATGGCTTACTATTTTTCTCCCAGTGGGCACTGGGGAAAGCTGAACTGCTGTTAGGAGCCTAGCTTGGTAGAGGCAAAACCTTTACATAAGGAGAAACATAACACGGAGTAGGTTTGATACACTCAAAGAGAGGGGAGGGGTTTGAACATGTAAACACTAACAAAAGGAGGGTTCTGCCTCCCCATACACCGTTCCCCCAAACGACAAGCCTCTACTCACCTTAGACAACAGAGGGCTCAACCAGTGGAGAATGGAGAAAGAATCAAGGGAACAAACAGCTTCAGGGAAAGGCTAGAGCTTTCTGAAGGGCACTCCAAGAGTAGCCCCGACTACTTAGGGCACTCCAAGAGTAGCCCCCACTACTTCAGAGTTGAGCAGAGAGGCGGCAACAAGGGCTGACGTGACTCAGTGAAACGGGACTCAGAGACCTGAGCCCAGGTGAGGGTTGGAAAGAACGCGGACACAATGTTTCCTTTTCGGTTTCAGTTTAGTTTCTACCTCACGGGAGGTGGTCAGGGGATAGAGCTGAGGCATAAGCAGTGAGGATCTGTGGCAGGATCTGCAGAGCAAGATCATCTCTGACAACAGGATGTCCGCATCAGGAGACTTGAAATGGGACAGGAGACTTGAAATGGGGCACAGTGGGGAAAGGGCTATCGGCTCCTTCTCACATCCTTGGAGTCCTGAGTAAAGAAATCAATATATATATCCCAAAGGCACAGGGATAAGAACGATGAAAGGGCAAAAGAAAATGGTCAGAGAATGACCATTCCTCCAAAAGGAGCTCGAGTTTGCTCTTGAAATTGGTTTAGCATGATGGGCAGAGGGCAGGAGGGGACCAGTGACCTGTTTTGCCTTAGGAAAACAAATATCTCCTTATTAAAATGAAGATCATCCCTTATCTTGTGTTTACTGGGAAAATGAAATTAACCAATACAACATAATCTTATTGAGCACCAATTGAGTCTGAAGCCAGATACTGGTGTAAGACTCTTTCTAGCAAGGTACTCACAGGCAGCAGTCATCATGATGATACCGAGCACAAAGTTTAAAGATGGCAGACATAGTAACATCACCCAGCTAAGGGGTTAATGCAATTCTGCCCTTCAAATTTGATTCTCTCACTAGATCGCATGTTTCCTTAGGGCATGGTCTATCTAACTCATTCACAGTTGGAAGCACAGAAGCTCAACGCAGACTGGAGTCAGTGAGTGACAGGATTCCTAATGTCAGAACTGCCTGGGACATGAAGGACAAACAGGGAGAATGAGAGGTGAGGTCTTGCTCCAACTATCATTCATCCTTAAAAAGGAAAAAGCTCCCTTTAGAGATTCTCTATGTATTCTAACGCCAAGAAAATGCACAGGCAAATCCCTGAATTCTAAATAGTCATGTCAGGCTGAACTTAATTTTATATTCTATTCTAGAGCGAAAATGTACAGCTAAATCAATCTTCAACAAACTTCGAGTGTTGGTATTTTAGAAAATGCAACAAATGCCTTTATTTCCTGCTTAAAGATAACACGATTTCTTTTAGACTTAGTTGAAACTAAAACAAAATTTTCAGTTGTAAAATGAGAAATCCCATGACAATTTTGAAATTTCCTTAATGTTGACCAAACTAGAGAATGCAAGAACATTCCCTTGAAATTCTATCCTACTTGAGACAGAGAAGGAAAATGACTTATTTCCAATCTGCCCCACACTGTAGAGCTCATTGAAAGATAAAAAATTATTGCAATTTTTCTTACACTTATATGTGTGTGTGCATGTGCGGGCATGTGTGTATGCACATGCACATAGCATGCATGTATGTGGAGGTCAGAGCACAACTTGCAGGAGTCCTTCTACCACATGAATTCCAGGAATGGAACCTGGTGGCCAGAAACTTTAACCTCTGAGATACTTTGTCAGTCCAAGAGTTCTTCTTGAGCTATCTATCTATCTATCTATCTATCTATCTATCCATCCATCCATCTTCTTCATCATTATTATCATCATCTATCTCCACATATGCTCACATACATGAGGATATACATACATATAGTCACAGAACTTAGAAGACTGACTGTAGTTGAGATGTGATTCTACTTTTCAGCTATGTGACCTTGGATAAAGTATTTAATATCTTGGAATCTCTCTGTCTGTGTGTGTGTGTGTGTGTGTGTGTGTGTGTGTGTGTGTGCAACTTTTTTTAAAAAAAATTATCCTTACCCAGAGGCTATAGAATTAATTATTCCTGAGGTAATGCATACAAACTCATCTTATGGTTTTTGGCCATTTCTAAGGACAATACATGGCTAATGTATTACTATTTAATATTGTCATTATATAGTCTATAATTATATAGTATAGAAAAAGGTTCTTTACTTTGGCACTAGCATTATTAACATCATTCTTTATGTGGCTATTCTGGGTATCTAATGGTACCTAATATCATACCCTGTTCTCTACCTAATATATGCCAGTATTATCCTCTACTCCCATAACCATAGTGATAACCAAAATATTTGCAGACATTGCCCCCTGGTTAAGAAATTCTGATGTAGAACAAAGAGCAATGTCCCTAGAGGAGGGAGACTTGGCTTCTGTTAATTAGTGAACTTGGGTGGGTCCTATCACTACTCTGAGCCTTGGTTTCTCAAACACTAAATTAGGACTGGAGCATTGAGGGTAGCCAATCATCTGTGTTTGACTAACATAGCTGAGGCCCTAGGCTCAATGCTGAGCATCAAGAAAGGAAGGAGACAAATGGGAGTGGGAGCGAATAGTGTTGGAGAATTCTCACTTATCTTTTATGGCTTTTTCTGCAAGGATGCAAGAAAAACATTTGGGATGATCTCTAGCTGTTACAACAGTAGGGTTCCCTTGTAATCACTCTGTAGGGAGGGTCTGCCCAAGGGTTTATGAGAAGCCTTGATATTTTCTGGCTTTCTTCTGACTTCCACGCTAGGGAGCCACTGCACCTTAGCAGCTTACTGGTCACATGACAAAGACTCTCTGTTCCTTTAATGGGTGCATATGTATGTGGCTTGAAGAGTTTAAGAGGTACCATGTTCTTTTTTTGTTTTGTTTTGTTTTTTTGGTTTTTGAGACAGGGTTTCTCTGTGTAGCCCTGGCTGGCCTGGAACTCACTTTGTAGACCAGGCTGGCCTGTAACTCAGAAATCTGCCTGCCTCTGCCTCCCGAGTGCTGGGATTAAAGGCATGTGCCACCACACCCGGCTTGAGGTACCACGTTCTTTCAAACTAGAAAAAAAAATCTTTAAAAAATCCTAAGTGGCAGAAACTGTCTCACCTCTGGACTGCTCTTAGACATGAATTAACTAGTCTCACAAATTATGAGTAGGCTGTCTGCAAATTGATATCAAGATATACTCTATGTTCTTCCAGCACCACTGACAATACCATGAGATGTTGAGTTATCATGACAGTCTTCTTCCTCAGCAAAGTCTAGAACCTGCATGATAGAGTCCAGAGATTGGGCCTACTGTGGTTCTTGCATAGTTTTAAGATTGTATTTGTCATAAGACTTCTAAGTCTTAAGACTTCTAAGTGTCAGAGGAGTGTCTACCAGAAGAATACGACCTTGAGTTCAGTCAGAGCTGCAAGCCAGAGATGAGGGTTTCAGGTCGAGCCCTATCAGTGTCTGGCTGTATGTTATAGACAAGTCCTTTAACCTTTCTGAAACTCAGCAGCATGTACCCAAACCACTTTATCCATATCAGGGTTATGATTTTAAATGAAGATGAAGTCCTTAAGCACCAAGCATTCCGAAGGTGCATAGTAGGTGCAATCTGAGGTATCCTAATTGCATGTGAGTCCTTCGATGAGATTATAAACAAATCTTCCAGTTTGGAGGCAAGTGACTTTCTGAACAGCATCAGCTGGAAACCAAAATCCAGACATCAGTTAGAAAAAGTCAGGGTTGGTTGTGCATGCTTGGAAATTCCCAGCCAGCATTCAGAGATGAGTTAAGAGAGTTCTTGAGTTCAAAACCAGCCTGAACTACACATAACAAGACCCTGTCTCAAAAATAGAAAGTAATTCATCTAGAGGGTAAGGCATTAGTTATCCAGATGGAACAAATAATGCATTCCCTATTCGTAGTATTTGGTTCAGATCCCATCAAAGTTCATTTTCTGTGATTTTCTTCCTCTATGCAAGAAGTGAACTAAGGCCTGGGGTCACCTTGAGTTTTCTCTTGTCTTCCGCATCTGACCAAACAGTGACCCTATTATCGCCAGTCTCCAGATACTCCCTCAACCTGCCCACAGGCCACTGCCTCCTCCACCTCTCTTTCTGCAAAAGTTGTCTGTTTTAGCACATTGAGCGGTCAGCTCTGGCTTTCTCAGTAGTGACATCCCAGTTTCCCCCACTGTTCTGGGAAACCCAGTCCACCTACACGCATGGACCATAAAGTTGAATCAGCTCCAAATACCTCCGAGCTCTAGGGTTTTCTCACCAACATTTCCATCCTTTCTCATACTTTATAATCATCCGGTAGACATGAACAAACTGACAGCAACTCCATTTTCCGTCCAGACATTCATACTTTTCTGCATCGTTAGTAGCCGAGACAAAGATCACAATTTAGTAGACTGGCCTCGGTCACTGAGCAACGACTACAAATTCATTTTGCTTCCTGGGTGATTCCAGTGAGACAGAACAGTTCGCTCATGGCTTCCAATAGACCTGCGTGCCAAGACAGTTTCTGTGTCTACGGACTTCCTGGGGGAAAAGGCTCTTTTCTACAGGAATGACTGTGATTGGCTGTCTAGCCCTGTGCCTCTGGAGAGCCGGCACCACACACCGCAGAGCACTGCTGTGCAGTGTGACTACAGGTACTCCTTGAGAGTGGCACTGGTGCCTGCCAGGGACTGTCAGACAGGTAGGCTTATGTATGATGGAGATGGTTTCTGCTCGAGAGACCATGATCAATAGAATCCACCGTCCTTCTACACAAGGACCTGGATATTTGAAAGGTGACTGAATACATTAGCGCCAGTAACTTCTACTTACCACATGCTGGGATGTCACACAGGTCAGACTTAAAGTTTTCATCCAAGGTAAAGCACCAGGGAGCTTCCTTCTGGTTGCCAGGGTTGCGGCAGTAGGAGTGGCCTCCGTTGAGCTCCGGAAAGCGCAGAGCGGTGAAGCTGTGTGTGTGTGGGTACTGAGAATTCCACGGCTGGCACTGGCGTCCTGACTTGGTCACACTGACGGTTCCCCGGTAGTCCACACCTGTGCCATTGTAGCACTTGTGATCTGAAAAACATGAAAGAAACGTCCAGAGTGCTAGTAAGAAACAGAAGGGGACTTGTCCTTCCTAGCAACAGTTTGGGTGTGGGGAGGGGCGGGGCGGGGCAGGCTAAGGACCACACAGGTCTTTCTCCCTGCAGATCAATGCTGGAGAGCTGAGGGGGGAAGCATGCTGGGCTTGGACTCAGGGCCTGCCTTGTACTTACGTTCCTGGGAGGATTTAAAGCTTATGCTTCAGGAATAAAATGACTCTCTGCAGTGCTTCTAACTGGGGAATACAGGAAGGAATGGGATTGGGGAGGCAGCTGGGGCACAGGAGAGATTTTTCATGGGTCAGGAGTTAGTGGTTCAAGGAGGATTCAAGGCAAACTTTTTCTTCTATTCCGACTGGGGGCGTCTAGAGATAACTCATGGGAAGTATACTTGGGGCAGCCTGTGTTTCAAGTGGGAGTGGGACTGTTTGTGCTGATGACGTGGGCCACTCATGAGAAAGCAGCCTCTCTTACATGGTCCTTCAGCTGGCCTTAGGCTAAGAGAGAAATGTCATACACTAACTACATAAGTGCCATTAACTACCAAAGAAAAGTAATTCTAGATGAAAGGCATACAGGCAGAGAGACAACCTGCTGTCTGGAGCGGGGACAGGACAGAGACAGGGACACACCTTCGTGTGTATTTACCAAGTATGGTCCAGCCCACACAACATAAAACATGCACACACCTGATATGAGCACACCTGATACCTTCCCAGGGCTATACAGCTTCACTCCTTTCTATAACACTCCTGTTATCCCCAAAGTGAACTCCACATCCATCAGGCAGTCCCTCCCACCACCGCAGCCTCAGGACCTCATATATACTTCATGTCTCAACGAATCTGTCCATTCTGGACACTTCATAGAACTGGGATCATGCAGTGGTTTTCTTGTGTTAGCATTATATTTCGGAGTTTCACCCAGTGGTGGCATATGTCTGCTTTTTGTTCCTTTCATGGATGGTATTTCAATATGTGGACATACCATCATTTGTTTTATTAAAAACAAAACAAAAGCCAAACCAAAACAAAACAAAACAAAAAACCAAAACCATTTATTTTGGGACAAGGTCTCTACTATCCCAGGCTGGTCCTGAACTCACAAACTCACAATGTAGGGAAGGATGGCTTGGAACTGATGATCCTCATGGCCCCATCTTGAGTGCTGGGATTACAGTCATACATCACTCAGTTTATGTGATTCTGGGAATGAACCCAGGGCTCTGTGCATGCCCTCCAAACATTCTATCAACTGAGATACACCCCCAGCCCCTTTTGTGGATAGTTTTACCACAAACATTCTTAAAACCAATTTATTTTTATTTTTATGTATTTGTGTGCTTTGCCTGTATGTATACATGAGCATTGCATTCCTGCAAGTGCCTATGCATCCAGAAGAGGGCGTTGGATCCCCAACTGGACTTAAAGACACTTGTGAGCTGCCAGGTGGGTGCTGGGAACTGAACCTAGGTCTTCTGGAAGAGCAGTAAGTGTTGTTAACTGCTGATAATCTCTCCAGCCTGTATTGTGATTATTTTTAATCTGACTTTCCATTTGAAGACCTGTTTCTAATTCTTTTAATTATGTGTTCAGGAGTGGAATTGCCAGGCCATTTAGTAATTCTGTGTTTAAGTTATTAAAAAAAAACAAAAACAAAAACAAAACAAAACAAAAAACAAAAAACAAATCCTGTAATTTTATTTTTTAAGTTTCTTTTCAGGAAGCTTCTTTGAGGCAATTCTATCTAATCTACCACAGAACGCTCAGGCATGGTATTCGGCTCATTAGAAGGTTAGTGGTCAGCGGGTACTGTCACTGTCCCCGTGTGAACAGTTACTGTGTGTCAGAGCCAGATCCCACCACTTACTTTTGTTTATAGGATCCGCCATGGGAATGCCAATCCGTATGCAGTTTGCAGCTTCCGGGCTCTCTGGCTGGGGGAGATCCTCACAGTTTGGTAACTTCAGCCTCATCAGAATCATGGGATTTGATCTGGCGAAAATGTACTCTGTCTGACACAGGACATTCTCCAGCACTTCACATTCATCACGACACAAGTCACGGGGCTTTGGGACCGATGAGGTTTCATCACAGTACGGGAAGGCATAGTGGCACAAGGAAGGGATGGCGAACTGAGAGCACTTATCAGATAAATGGCTGGAGGTGCCAATCATGGTGAAGGCAGCTGAAAAACAAACAGAGCTATTAACTCCTGGGGGCCAGGGTTTATCTCTGCTGTGATCCAGTCAACAGATACCAGGGAGAAACACACTGCAGGGAATCTGCTGGGCTGAAGCCCACAAGGCCAAGGGAAGGAGATTCATTTCAGATGTCTAAGCATCTCACTTTCACGGGCTTGAAAAAATCATTTTGACTACAAAGTTAGAAAAACAGGATTGAATTACATATGTACCATTTCCTAATAAAAAGAATTAATTGGGTTAAAGTACAATATATTTTTCTTTGTTTCTCTCTCTCTCTACAGAGAGAGTGTTTCACCCTGTACTTTTTTTTTTAAATTAATTTTCTGAGGCTCTAAGACATCTGACAGCCCAAGGTCAGAGCTTGTTTCAGTCAGGGTTGAGCGGAACTTAGCACTGTGTTGCCAGATGGCAAGAGTTGTCGGGTGGCTTTGGACCATTTGCTTCATTTCATCGTGGCTTGAATACTTTCTATTCCATCTTTGGAAAATGACGCAATACACCAGAAGACCACAATTCAATTGTCCCAGTATGCATCTCAATATCTTGGGGTCTGTTAGCCTAACCTCACACTGCCAGGGCATTGTCCCAGTATGTGTTGTGGGATCTCAGGGTCTGTTAGCCAAATCTTACACTGCAGGGCATCTATCCCAAAAGTGCACCAGCCCTGTAGGCCCCCCAAGGGGCTGGTTATATTGTTTCACAAAGTGAGTTCCTTGGGACCATTAATCCCACAGTTTATTAAGGGCTTCTGAAAAGGGCCACAGAGGCTAACAAGTCTGGGAAACATTGGGTCAAAAAAGAATGAAATGAGTTTTCCAAAAACAAAATGGAACTATAATACTTTCCAGCAAGCTGATACCCACTGAACATGTGCAAGAGAGGGCTATTATATATTGTTTACCAAATATTTATATCAGAACGCCATTTATTTAATGTGTATCCTTACTTTAAAGTGTGTCCAAATGCTTTTGTACTGGTGGAAACGCTGGCTCAGTGGCCCCTCTTTGTCTAATCTGTGTCTACTCTTGTCCTCAGTCCCCCCCCCCCACCTCCCTGAGGGCTTCAGCAAAAGCCACTCCACTTCCTGTCCATGTTTTTGGTTCAACAGTTCCCCTCAGCAGCTTCACAGTTCTGTCAAGTTGCTCAGAGAACAGAGTTTCTGGCCCTTTCTCTCTCCTGTATTTCTGTCCTGGATTTGTCCATGTCTCCTAAAATCCTCAAGTCAAAACTGTACATGGTGGCCCGCCCCTCCCCCTTCCCCACAACCTCCCCCCCCAAGCAACTCCNGTAACAACAGCGCTGGGATGAATGTTCTAGTCCATGTTTGTTCCCTCCTAGTCTACACCACACTGCTCCCACATGCAAGCTCTGTGAGGGTAGAGACACACCTGGCTCCTTCACGCCCTCATAGTCCCGAGTGTCCGGTCTGGTCCCAGTGTACTGAAAGCACTCAGGAATATTTATTGAGTGTTTGCACGAAAGTGAGACTTCTCGAAGCTTCCTTTTCCTCCAAGGCTAACCTCTAATAAATTATTTTAATGTAAATTCCAGAGCACAGAGATCACATCTTATGCCTCTTTATGGCCCCACTCCCAACCCTAAGCTTAGCCTAATTCTCTGTCAGGAAAGAAGCCCAGAAAAACTCCTGGCAAGAAAAATAGTTAAGGAAGGCTAAGTATCACTTCTTTGATGTTACCTACCTGTGATCTGATTTTCTATTTCCCCCTGCATATGCAAAGACTCCATATACACAGTGCGGTTGCCAATAAATCGTGCACACGCAATGCCTCGGTATGGCTGACAGAATCCATCTTCTTCATACTCATCTCTAAAAACAAAGCACAATGATTCTTAGAACAGAACTACCCTCATGCACTACTCACTCCGGCTGCGCAATGCTCTAAATGGTCACGAGGGGGCGCAGTTGGGCACCATATAATGAAGACTACACTTAACAGATTTAAAAAAAAAAAAAAAATTCAGTTCTCAAACATCCCTTAAAACATCTGTTGGTCACGTTGGTCAAGTTTCCTACACCCCCAGAAAATCATCCTGAAGCGCAAAATCATCCTTAAATATGGGAAAGAACTTTTATTTTTGCAGCTGGTGGTGGGCTGGAAGATGATGTAGCCCTGTGAGGGAAGAGGAAGCAAGCTGGAAATCTGGGCACATGCGCTACAGGTTTTTGCTTTTTTTTTTTCTAAGTGCAGATTATTTCTGCTCCATTTGCTACAAAGGCGTGCGCACATTAGCCACAAGATCCACGCCAACTGACATGCCAATTAGGAGATCCACGGGGTAGGAAGCTGGTACGGCTGAGAGGGAGGAGGGGAGGGCTCCGTGGCTCCTCACTGGGTACGACTTGTCCTGTCTATCTTCAAGAAGCCAGAGCAAGCCACAGACCGAAAGATCGGAGACTAACCACTCCAAAGAACTCCGAAGCAAGCATCAACACACACCTTACCTCTCTCTGACCGTTAAAACTTAAAAAAAAAAAAAAGCCATAAGATTTTTGCTACTTTTAAATTAAAATAATAAGTGAACAAGGGAAGTGATTTTATCTTGAAGACAGGGGATGCCAGTCAATGACAAGAAAGCTGCAGTGCCGCAAGTCATAGGATAGGAGAGCAGGATTCAAGACGGACATCCCACTCCCACCAAAGTCATAGGATAGGAGACCAGGATTCAAGACGGACATCCCACTCCCACCAAAGTCCTCAGTGGGGATGCATAAGACACAGGGTAGAGCCAGAGGGTGGAACAACAGATGTAGGCTCCCCTGAAGACTGTCTGCTACATCTGTGCGTTCACCTTTACCCCAGTTCTTCTCTTCTGACTGATGTCAACACCCATCTCCACGTATCACCCATTTGCCTTTTTTGACTTCTTCTAAGTTAGAAGACAGGGTACCAAAATACTCTTCTTGTGTTCCTTAGGCGGGCTGGCCCAGACCTGTGACACATCATGGTCCTTTGCCTTTAAAAGAGAGGCTATAACTGGCCTCTTTGCCCTATAGGTATCAGCTATATGACCCCATCAAATAATATAAAAGCTTATTATTTGTTTGTGTGTTAATTTAGCAGTGCTGGAGATGGAATTAGGGCCTCAAACAAGCCAGGTGAGTACCTGCCACTGAGCTATGACCCCAGACACATTGGTTTTGTTTATGACTAGTCTTAATATGTTGTCCAACCTCACTTGAAGGTGTAATAGTTCTACCACAGTCTCTCAAGTGGCTGGGAGCTACCATGACTGGCTGCTAGAGAAGTCCTTTGAGACTGCAGAGATAGCACATAGCTGTCACTAATGTATTTATGGCAAACTTAGAGGACACTCATTCAAAAGGAAGACATTTGCTAAGTGCTTAATTTTTCTTTTCTCTTTGTTTCTCTTTCCTTGTCTCTCTCTCTCTCTCTCTCTCTCTCTCTCTCTCTCTCTCTCCCTTCCTTCCTTCCTTCCTTCCTCCTCCCTCTCTCTCTCTCTCTTTCTTTCTTTCTTTCTTTCTTTCTTTCTTTCTTTCTTTCTTTCTTTCTTTCTTTCTTTCTTTCTTTCTTTCTTTCTTTCTTTCTCTATGACCGTGAGCAGAGCTATGAAGCCAGGTTTCCCTAACTACAGGTTTCCTATTCCTATGAGACTAGCAGCCTCAGGGTAGTTGCCAAAGGAGTGAAAAGCCATGAGACAGGATTCTAATTTTCTGTAGCTTCCTACACCAAGTCCCTAGACAAATCAGTTTGAAGGTGAAGATGAACTGAACGTCTTAGGTTCATCCTGAAATAGTTTGTAGAGAAAAGCCTTGGAAACTTCAAACACATGACAAAGGAGCACACCGTCTGCCTGTCAGGAAGACCTGTGACTCCAGAGCTGCCCAGTTCCCTCACACACCCCACGTGTTTACTGTCATAAATCCTACAGTTATGATGAAGCTCTTTTTTGGCTTAAATCTTACCTGGGTTGTAAAATTAACCCAACTTTTATTGGGTAGCGAATACCATAAACCTATAGGGAAAAAGAAGGCTCTGGATGACCTCAAGTTGGTTTCTGGAAACCTAAGTACAGAGACCAGGGTCTGCCCTGACACACACCGTCCCTGCTACCCCAGGCCTTGCACTCCTGTTCCCCCACATTAGTGGAGCCAGGATGTTTAAAGCATCTTTGTGAGAAAAGTTTTCCCTCCCTATGTTCAACTCTTAAGGCTTTCATTTATATCTCCTGGGAGGACAAAATCTTGGAACTACCCCCAGATATAAATCTCTAACCCACTGGGAGTTCCTATAGTTTATGAGTGAGGCTTAAGCTAAACTTCTTACCACTTTTCAAGTTCAAGACTCCTAAAAGTACTAAATATTTCTTCCTTTTCAAACTAAAGTGAGATTCAACTGGTGGGCTGCCCATTTCCAATCACCTGTTCACAGGGGCAGGTGTACTGGATTTTATTTTTATTATTATGCCCAGAACTTCTGCAATTTTGACCAGTCTCTCTGGGACAGAGATTTCTTTAAAAAAAAATCCCAAACCCAAACCAAGCAAGTGAACATGCATTCCATCTGAGCAACTTTCAGCCTTGGCTGTATGTTAGGCGCCTTGGCTGTATGTTAGGTGCCTTGGCTGTATGTTAGGCACCTTGGCTGTATGTTAGGCGCCTTGGCTGTATGTTAGGCTTTCTGCAGAAACACTTGAGATGGCTCAACTGCTAAAGCTGCTACCTACAGGCTGGACCATCTGAGCTCCGTCAACCCTTGGAAACTCCCTGTCTCCACTATGTAAGTAGAAGAAGAAAGCTAATTTCACAATGTTGACCTCTAACAACAGAAATGTGGTAGCATGCCTACCCAAGTACACCACACATGTAACAACAACAACAACAACAACAACAGCATCTCTTCTGGAAGCTTTGAAAAGATGGGGCTGGAGAGATGGCTCAGCGGTTAGGAGTACTGACTGTTCTTCCAGAGGAGCCTGGTTCAGTTCCCAGCACCCTCATGGCAGCTCACAACTGTTTGTAACTCCTGGTTCCGACACTCTCACACAGGCATATGTACAGGCAAAACATCAAAGCACATAAAATAAAATAAGTTAAAAAAGAGAGAACAAACAGTTCAGTCCTTTCGTAGTCCTTGGGCCCCACCTCCCATCTATGAGGTCAGACTGTCAGGCTGAGCCTCTAGAATCTACTTTGCTCCAAGCAACACCGCCCAGCTCCTCCCCTCTTTTATGGAGGGATGGTCCCATCTCCGAGAAGTTAAGTGATCCCTTGGGATCTGCAAAGGCAGTAGGTGACAGCCAGTGTTGAAACTGCACTCACGAGCTCAGGCCACTTTCCTGTGTTGTCAAGTCTGTAACAGTTCTGTGCCTCGGGACTGCTGTGGACTAAATCTATTCACAAGACGTTATAGCAAGTTTTTATTCTGTCTGAGGCACTGCGGATTTCATATGCTTATAAAATACATGTCAAGCCATTTAATAGACAAGAGGATTATGAAGCATGTAGAGGTGTGACTGCTCCCATTTTGGAAATATAGAAGAACATGATGAGGAACAGCGATGTATAGCTAGTTCTGCCTTCCCTTTACGGTGTGAGTAGCAGCCATGGGACTGGCTGGTCTCCTATCAATCAAGACCCAGCCACCCTTTCCTCTGTATTTAGTAGTGGGCTATCTACTAGCACATACTTCTCCTGATCATGTCTCTTGCTCTCTACCTAAAAACAGCATGCACTCAGGTAGCACAGTCAGGGCTCTATTGTGGAGTCATGCCATGATCTCTCAGGAAGCAACAGGCATTGGGAAAGGGCGCCAGGAACCCACTGTTGCCACCTGGATGCTGACTGCATGCTGAGCGACGGTCTCCCTGTGTCTCTCCAAGGTTTTTCAAACCAGATGCTGGATCCTCAGCTTTGACCACCAGCCCAGTTCCTGTGTGGGACCCAGCAGAGCAAGGGTCTGCCCTTTTCCAGTGTGAAGGACACCAGGCTGCACAAAGGGACAGGGCAGTGGGTGGATGTTGGACTGTCTTTGTAGGATGCTCCAGGGTAAAGGAGGGCAAGACTACTCTGTGAGGTCCGCATGGTACCACCCACTGCTGGCCAGTTTGCCTGCTCCTTCCTGCTCTGCCAGCTACTCTTGCAGCATGGGCTTCTCTTTTAACAGTTTCAAGCCACAGTGAGCTGCTCGGTTTGGGCAATTTAGACTCTCTGTGAGGACTGGGATGCTCTTTATTATCCTTTCATCTCTCTCATGATTACCACTCAGACACATCCTTGGAACTGTCCTGGAGAAGTCAGGCAACTCCCACATTTCTCTAACACCTTGATCAAACCATCCCTGTAAGTTCTAAGTTCACATTATAGCCATCTGCACAGTACTCATCCCACCATGACCCAGCATCAGGACCGGAGCAGACTGAGCTCGACTAACCATCCTGGACATTCTCTTCAAACTCTATCATAATAGGGGGCAAGGACAGAGGTGTATCTAATAGGCAGTTACTGAATGAATTCTGGATGATAAATGTTGCTTTTGGGGGTGGAGAAACATGACCAGTTAAAATGCATAGCTTTCCTTAGTGAGAAGAAAATGAATACAGAGGTATTTTGCTAACTCTAGATCATAACCTAAGAGATTAAGAAGGCCTTGTCCACAGTATTCACACAGCTAAAGGGTGGGCACATCTCAGTGTTAATGAGCAGATGAATGGACAGAGAAAGCATAGCAGATTCCTAAGGAGTGACAGTATTTGGCAGGTCCCGAAACCTGCTCTATATTATATGCTTCATAGGAAACATTGGGAATAGGCAATTCTCAGGGACAGAAAATAGATTGGTACTTGCCAGGGGCTAGAGGACTGGGGAATCTCTTAACTAGAGATGTTGAAGTCATAAAACATTGTATGAAATTGCTCAAAATGGTTAACTTTATGTTATGAAAAGTTCACTCAAAAAAAAAAAAAAAAACCAAACAGACAGACAAACAAAAGCCCCTCATGTTTATCTGGGGAACAAGGTAGAAATAGAACCTTGCCTGTGAGAGGGAAATGCCTTGGCTTTCAAAAGTCCAATCAGAGGAGACTGGACTACGGACCCTCACAGAAACAGGAGCAACTTGCAGAATGTCAACAGGTGCCTTTGCTCTGAGTCTACAGTCAGCAAGTGTGGCTCCACTCCCCGCTTGTTATCTTATGGGACAGTCTGCAAGAGCCAAGCGCATAGCACTTCTGCCTCCTCCTCCACCAGCCCACAACAAATCACTGAGATGAAGCTCATGTGGATGATGAAGCCTGGACCCCTGAAGGAAACCATGGTGCTATTTGGAGTCAGTATCCTCAGTGGACTCCAAGCTACCGACTCAGCAAGAGGTGAGTGTTCCTGCTCATGTGAGGGGGGATTCTCCTTTGTCTCATTAAAAATAACTCAAAAATACTTTCCAGGGGACTGTCATGGCCCTGAACAGGTGCAGAGGACCCACATGACAGTCTCTTAGTTGGGTTCTCTGATAACCTCATAAACACTGCAGAGACCCAGGGCTGGTGTAAGAACCAGGTTCTTCCTGGGACATGTAGTGGTCACTTGAAAGTGACAATCAGCTGCAAAGTGAAAAGAAGGCCACAGAATGGTGTGGAGGCTGGGACTGGGGTAGGAGATGGGGCTGGAGTAGGGGGAGGGGGAACTTTGCTATGGATTGATTGGCAAAGGAATTGCTGAGCAACTCCACAGGGAAGAGGGACTGAACAATCTGGTTTTAAAATGGTCAAGTGATAATCATAGATATTTTTACAAATGGCTAACAAGTACATGGGGAAAATAATATCACTAATCATCACAAAAATGCAAAGCCACCATGAAATAGCACCTTACTCCAGTCAGAATGAGTATAATCACTGAACAAAAACTCAGCTGAGAATGTAGAAAAAGGAAAACTCCCATACACTATCAATAAACATGTAAATTAGTGCATTTTGTACATAATAATAGATTACTGGAAACTAAAGGTAGAGAACAACCATAGGGATACAGAGATTCCACAGCTGAATATATATATATATATATATATATATATATATATATATATATATATATATATATATGTATATATTGTGTATGTTAATCCAAATAAACCAAGGTTGATGAATGAATGGGTACATCTGTCTGTCTGTCTGTCTGTCTGTCTGTCTGTCTATCTAACTATCCTTTTGTATATCAACCAAGTTTTACTGATGAATGGATGTGTGTGTATGTATGTGTATGAATAACACTTAGAGATGAAAAATAATGAAATGCTGTCATTTGTGGCAACACGGATTGAAGTGAAGGACATAAGACACATAAGTCAGGCACATGGCATGTTCTTGCTTTTGCATGGAAGCTAAATGAGTTGAGCCTGTAAGAATAAAGAGTGGAATTATAGTCACCGTAGATAGGCGATTGGTTTGGGCGAAGCAGAGAAAAGTTGGTGATCGGGTACAGAACACAGCTAGATGAGAGGAGTCAGATCCAGTATTCTCTGGCAAAGTGGCGTGGCTTCAGCTAAGTGATGCATTTTTATAATTTAGCATAGCTAGAAGAAAGGATTTTGAATGTTTCCAACACAAAAACAGAAAAATGATAAATTAGGCCCAGGGTCTCGTCTGATGTATACAGTATATACTGTATATGTGTATTAAAACAGCATGGAACACTCCACAAATACGCAGAAGTATGTGTCAATTGAAATCTTTTCAAGGGTGAAATGCAATCTCACCAAGAATCCAAGTGAGGGGCCCCAAACTGTTCCAGGGTAAGCAGAAGCTCGCCAGAGACAGAGAAGTGAAGAATCACTTATGACCAAATACAGTTTCCAAAGTTACTACCTGTCCTGGAATGTCTTCATATCCCCAAGAGGAAGCAAGAGACGAGCTCCGCAGGCTGTCCTCCAGGAGGAAGCAACACAATATGTCCTACAGGCTTTAATAGCACATACCATTTTGTGACACGCAACTTTTGGTGAAGTGGCATCTGGACAGGTGCAGACAGGCAGGGATGAAGCGAGCGTCAGCAGTCTCAAGCAGGCTTTCGCTTGGGATGGTTGCAAGGTGATGGGTGAGATGTGAGAACCTCTAGGTTCTCTCATAGACTCTGCTTTTCAAGACCAGCCGGAATGTGAGCATCAAAGAGAAGGATGTGTTAACATAACCTAGCCCCTAGGGTCAATATTCAAAGTGAGCCAATCATGGTATATCAGCCCAGGGACCTGATGGCTCACCCAGGAGGTCCATGATTATTAGTCTGGGACTCTGTGAACCCTAATATTCCCCATGGTTCACTGGGATGCCATTGTGAGCACAAGAAGTTCCGAGGTGACTGTGTCAAGTGCTGTGATTGGCTCCCACCCCGGGATACAGACAGTGAATGTTTGTCCCCCTTCGAGAAGCTGGCCTGAACCCCACCCCACATCTTAGATTTTTGCTTTAAAAAAATTAAATCAAATTTCAAGGTTTTTCCTCCTCTTGGCTAGGAACCATTAAAACAAACAGAAGAATACTGTTCTGCCATAGTTTCCAGAAACACACGTCACAGTGACTGTGTCTAACTCAGCGGTGGGAAGGTTCAGGCCGTGCTTCAGGGTGGGGCTGGGAATTCACAGCTGCAATGTACTTGGAAGGAGAGCAGAATTCCCTGGGCTTGTAGCTCACAAATGTAATCCAAAGGAAAATGAGGCATGTAATGTATTTAGTTCCTATTTAAGGACACACTTAAAACTGAAGGACCGCACGGGTGCAGTATTAAAAGATAGGGAGACACTAACAGGAACGAGGGGCCTCAGCTTCTTCAGTTAACCGAGGTTTCCGTGGTCAGATATAATTCACCTTCCCAGAGGTCCTTAGATGTTTCCACTTTTCCTGCTGTGAGGGGCTCCTTCACCTCTGATGTCAGGCTGATGCCAGGAAGCCAGAGGTGACAGCTGGCGCCCTGCCAAGCACAGGGCCCCCATGTTCTATCAGAAATCATTCACTTAAGCTTTGGTGTGTCTCCAATAACAAACAACCAAATCACTCCCTAAAATCTCCCACCGAGGATAACGGGACTTTGGAATATTATGCAGCTTACACAGCCTGTCTGGGCAGATTTCCTACCACAAACATTACTAGGATTTGATTTGATTTCCCCTGCTTTTTCTTTTATGTCGTTGGCCATGGACTGAAATACTTGGTTTGTGGAAAGAGTAGCAAATGGAACTCAGGAAATTCTTAAAGAGTTTTAAGGGCATCTTACTGTTCAAAAGTAGGGCGAAGGCCACTCTGTGCTTTTATTTCAGTTTGGTCTCAGCTTTGTTTCCCACTCCTGCTGGTAGCTACAAAAGGCTTCGGACAAAGCAATGGAAAGACAAAGGCATTTCCAGTTCCTGGATCCCCAAAAAGCAACAGAGAGAAGCCACATCACACTTAGAATGTCAAGAACTTTATGGTTGGAAAAGGGGGGTTCTTCCTGCCAGCCTGGGATGACCCAGGAAAATTGTTTGATACCCTCTTGACCCAGGACACCCCAAAGAAACCATACAGTGAAGGGGATTGGCTCTGTGTCCAGTTTATTATATTTATCTGTGATCCTTGCCCAAGCCCTCAAGAGTATGTGTTTTCAAAGTGGCACAAGTATCTGAAAGATGTCACTTGACATAAGCAACGTGGGCCATCCCAACAGTACAATGGTAGAGCTGGAAAGTGTACACAGGCCAATCATGGGCTTGAACACAGAGTTGGTGGCCTCAAGGCAGTGCTGAAATTTTGCTACATGTGCCTAAGTGACGTCTGGTCAACGAGAAAGCCCCTAAGCTGTGTTCCCTGTTTGTACATGAGGTCTCTGCTACACTTGAGATGGTCCTCACCAGAAAGGGACCCAGAGAGCAGGTAACACCGAAGAAATGATATTCCATCAGACCCTGAAGAACAACACCTGGATCCCACCTCTCTTACCTACGCACGGACTTGTCCCTTCTCTACTGGCCTTCTTATCACACTAATGAGTGGTAGCATCTCTCATCAGTGAACACACTCATCAATCAGCTCATGACCCTGCTCAGCTGTCTCTACATTTTTCTTCAGCGTTTGATAGCAACATTTCTCTTTACAAAGGCCACCTCTAGTCTCTAGCTCTCCCATTTGGCTTAGACAGTCCAGTCTTCTGAATGAGCTTTCCCTTGATGCCAGTGACCAGCAGCAGCCTTGGACTCAGCTGACCCTTCCCTTAGGAGGCGCTCTCCTCCCAATGGCTCCCAGAATTCTATTCTTTTCTGTTCATTTGTTTCCTTTCATGGTTCAAGATCCCAGTGGTGAGAGCTGGACTCAAGGCTGCTGAGACTTCTTTCTGTCCTTGTTCTCTGCTCCATTCCTTTGATTTAAACAACCAGCTCTCCACCCGCTGCTAACTCCTCTGAGAATTTGACCTCCCATCTCCAGTGAACACCACTCTTTGAACCTCAGTCTCCATTTGAATATCTGAATGGACTCAAGGACCAACATGTCCCCACGAGAATGTCTAGCTCACTCTGAGATTGTTACTGAATGCTTCCTCATCCAGTGAATAACTTCTTCCTTCTAATGTTTCTAGTGAAAACTTTCTACATCCCCTTGACACTACATGTCTCCTATACCTGTGTCCACATGGTCTGCCTATGCTTCCACCATCTCTCTAGAATGATCTCCCCAGATCTGCCTTGAATGTTCTTTTCTGGTTGAGGACATCATTCTTTGTATGTGTGTGTGGGTGTTTGTGGGGGGGGGTAGTGGACTGTGTCAGGAAACTCAGTAAGGTTGAATAAGTTTGGAAACCCACCTGAGAACAGTAGGAGTTTCCCTACTCCTGACCAGATTCCTGGCCTGGATCAGAGTTCCCCATGCTAATGAGGTATCTAGATGGGCCCTGTGGGTTTAGACAATGAGCTTCCCTTCCCCTAACATTCCAAGGAATTTAATCCCTGGTCCACCCTGAAGAAGTGGTATGTACCCATTTTCCACGTTGAACAGTGAATAAAAATATGATGTCTCTCTCCTCAAGAACCGCTGTGGTGAGCATGGAGGAAGCCTTTGTCTACAGAGCTTCTCCACCTAAGTCTCCCAAGGAAGACCTCCCCACATTCCCAGACATCCACCCCTTGAGCTAAGCTGGAGTTCCTCCTGTCCCTACTCCCTGGTCCTAGCCTCACTGTGGACCCTTGGGCTCCCTCCATTCCCAACTCCCCTCGATTTCCAACAGCAGCTGGATATCCAGGAGTTTGGGAACCCCTGATGCTTCAGCTTCAGCCTACATTGTTTCTCACCCATACTAGGCTGTGTTTTCCTACCCCACAAGCTAGTAGTGTATCTGTGCTTCCCACAAGCCCAGTACCCAATGGCTGCTTAGGGTAAAGCAGTCTCAATTCCCGAGTTTTGTCTGTCCAGAACCGTGTGTGTGTGTGTGTGTGTGTGTGTGTGTGTGTGTGTGAGACAGTGTGAGTGTGTGCATGTGAGTGTGTGTGATTGTATGTATGTGAATATGTATGTGATTGTATGTATGTGAATATGTGTGGAGTGTGTGTCAGTGTGAGTGTGTGCATGTGAGTGTATATGCATGTGTGTGAAGTGTGTGAGTATGTATGAGTGTGTATGTGAGAGTGTGTAAGTTTGTATATGAGTATGCATGTGTGTGAGAGTTTGATATAAATATGCATGTGTGTGAGTGCATGTGTGAATGTGTGAATATTTGTGTGTGTTGGTGTGTGTATGTGAGTGTGTATGTGAGTGTGTGTAAGTTTGTATATGAGTGTGTGTGAGTGCATGTATATGTTTGTGTGTGTAAATGTGTGTGTTTGTGTGTGTGTGTGTGTACAGGGCAAGCTTTACTCTTGATCAAGAGGGTGTACTCAGAAAGTGGGAAATCCATTTGGCTTTTATTCTAACTCAGGTGGTGACTGTGTCTTTTCCCCATTGGCTGGGGTCTGACCTCAGAGTCTTAATTCAATTGGTTAGTCTGAAAAGAATTGGCACACAGGAAATGAAGGAAGGAGGAAGAGGTCACCGCTCCAGGCTATCAAATTCTTGGAATACAGCAGTGGTTCTTTGTGTAAATAAAGTTTTTACTAATGGGGGATGGGGAAGTATAAAAATTTGTAGACGAGTCCTACAGTGTTTTGGGGGAAATAAAAAGATTTGAATTCCTGTCCTATATACAAGTTTTTGTAGAATTTGATAGAAAAGTCAGATTTGTTATATTTTACAACCCCTTTGATGTTTCTTACAACCTGCCTCTTTTAAAGCGCTTTTTCGTCAAATTCATTAAGACATTACTCTCCCTTTTGAAAAAGTCCTATCGTGGAGTAAGAATCATTGATCAATAATCCTGAGTTAGGTCCCTAATACAAAGAATGAATTATTCCATCGATTTCATGGTTAAAGAGTCCACCTTCTTGGGAGTAGTTCCTTGGCCAGGAGGTTGAGCTGGCTTCACTGCAGCGTTAGGAAGGATACCATTCGCCCTGCACAGGTCTCTCCAGAAGCCTCAGATCTGATCTCTTCCTGCATTCCCGGAACCTTCCTTAAAACCCCCGTCCCTCCCTGGTCTGTGCTTACAGAGCAGCTGTAGTGGCCTTTCAGGCCATTGATCCTTTCACATATTCTGCTCAGAGGCTTCTCGTCCCAGGCTGAGTGTCTGGCCCCACTGCTGCTACCTTTAGACCTCATCACTTCTCTTTGGCCATGAGAGAAGCTCTGAGTTAGTGTTCAGCACCATCAAACCTGCTCTGGAGTGGTCCATTGCCTATTATTCATATATAATCTGTACAGATAGAGATGCTGGTCATTGTTATCTTCATACAACTTGTTGATAAGAAACAATTATTTGATAAGTGAACTAAATCTCTCCTTTTAGTTTCTGTTCAGTAGAAGCAAAGCATCTAAGCTCATTTAGAATTCTGTAATCCATAGTCAATTTCTCTATGACCTTCTCTCTCCCCACCTAATTTCTTATACCTTTAGTTTTATCCAACAGAGGACGGGAGTTTTTAAACACATCCCATTTTTACCTAATTATTTAGCATCCAAAGAACTTTTTTGGATTTTCTGCCCCTGGATCAAGTCACTCCCATCTCCAGTCTATGCACCACTGTTCATCAGGAGAATTGTTCCCCTACTTTATCCTCCAAAGGCCACCAAAGGGTCCTTAATAGCAGAAATTTGTGTCACCCCTGAGGCCAAAGCCTCCACAAATCACACTTCTTATTCTTAGGTGACTCAAATGAACGTCTTAGCTCATTTTCAAGTTAAAACACGTTCGTCTCTCCTTCCTGCATTTCTTCTACCTTACAAGTTACCAACATGTCCTTTGGTGCTCAGTAATACACTACACCTTTATATATGTTAAACACCCCTTCCAATTTTATTGTGAATGTCTTTTGTAATTAAACCTAGGTATTTATAAAAATGATTTATTGTTATATACCAGAAGCAAGCAAGAATGTGAAAGTAAGATGCTGCATCCCTTTAAAGGTATATAATCCATATTTCATATTGAAAGGAACTGAAGCTCAGAAATTGTTAAGTCTTGCTCCATACTTTTTAATGTTACCACTTTAAGGAATATTATAAAACTGACAGCAATATATGTGTGTGGTGGTTTGAATAGACATGCTTAGGAGTTTGAGTGCATGGCTCATACGGAGCAGCACTATTAGGAGGTGTAACCTTGTTGGAGTAGGTGTGGTCTTGTTGGAGGGAGTGTGTCACTGTGAAGGTGGGCTTCGAGATCTCCTATGCTCAAGCTGTGCCCAGTGTGGCACACAGTCTCCTTCCACTGCCTGCAGATCAAGAAGATGTCAAACTCTTGGCTTCTCCAGCACCATGTCTGTCTGCATACTACCCTGCTTCCTGCCATGATGATAATGGACTAAACCTCTGAAACTGTAAGCCAGCCCCAATGACATATTGTCCTTTGTAAGAGTTGCTGTGGTCATGGTGTCTCTTCTTAGCAATGAAACCCAAACTAAGGTACTATGGAAATGTGATCACATATAATTTAGGGAGAGGATAACACAAAACTTACAAATTACACGTTCACATCTGTTTCTGTGTATAGATGAGAAAAGAGTTCAGATGGGAAAGCTTGATTTTAGTAGATTCCTCATCCTCAAAATTGTCCAGGGGCCCAGCAGTGATATAGCATATAGACCAGGGAGCTGAGAAATCAAGCTTGACAGGGGGTTAGCCTTTGCTAACCATGCAGTGTGTACTCTTTCCTACTGTGGGCAGCTCAGACTCAGGCGAGGGAGAGGATCTGGTAGAAGATGATGAGAAAGGCTTTTCTGGAAGAGAAATGATGGAGCAGGAGGAGAATGAGAAGGGAGAGCAAGAAAATATGGAAGGAGAGATCCAGCCCCACACAGTCTGGCTTGCTCCACAACCTCCCTATCCAGGGAGGGCTGTTCTCACTCCCAGATAATGACAGGAACAATGCTGGCCAAGTGAGTTCCAGGCTTTTCCAGGGCATTACCTAACTGAAGCAGGGTGCTTGCTCTGAACTTGGCACTGCTGTGTGGAAAAGTCACTGGGCTGGAAATCAGAAGAGCACAGTCCTGCACTCACTTTGGCTGCCATCAACCTTGCTGAGGTCACTTAGCCCCTTTTGTCCTCTGCCACTTCATGTGTGTGCCCTGTAATCTGAACCACACATGTCTTTTCTGATTCCAATGTTCTTTCCAAATTGAACATTTCATGGTTACCCTGGTTGAAAAGCTCAGCGTGTCCCAGCAAGATGGCCACAGCTGCTTCTGAGCTGGCCTTTCTACCTCTACTCCAGCCCTGGAAAGCCACCCATCTTCTGTGCTGTGGTAGAAGGGAACACCTAGTATGATATTAGACCACGGTTCTCACAACTGTTCCCTGGCTGTCTAGTGCAAAGTCCCTTGGTGACAGTCCCACCACATAGTAATCACAGGACCCAAGCCACATCTTCAGCACTCTTTAATCCCTAGAATGTAAGAGCAGCTTGTAGTTGCTCAATACACCATCTAGCATCTAAACTTTTGTATTGGCTGCCTCTTGCCAGGATGTCCACTCTCGCTTTCCTTCACCTGGCTTACAGTCTTCATCCTTTCATTCCCATGGGGTCTTTCCTCCTGGAAGATGCTCTCCCAAAGCCACCAGTGATTCAAAGAAGGGATGCACCCTCCAGCATCCAGCACAAACTCTGTTCTTCTACGGTGATCCGTTGAGGGGCCTGTTCCCAAACTGGGCAGAACACTCCTGAAAAGCGGCAGATATTCTTACCTTCCTGTGTAGTCCTAACTTAGTCCCAGCCCAGCCTCACTCTCCACAGAGCCTAGTACACACAGCCTGGTCTACACAAGGCACCGGTAAATATGTATGACATTGCAGTCTGTGCCTTTCCAGTCACAGTTACAAACTGCCAAACTCCACCACCATCAGCCTTCAGCAAGCCCTCCTCTGAATACTGTCCCAAACTGCTGACCAAACAGACCCCATCTCCAATCCTTGAGATTGGTTAGCTAGCTTCTCCATGCACCCCACCTCCCCAAGGTGGTCCTCTGCTGAGCTGGCAGGCTAAATGCAGTCTCCCTGTTTCTTATCCTCTCCCACTGATTTTTCTAACTACAAGTGAAAGGGCTCCCCAGTCCCTGGGGTCCAGGCTGGCGTTGTACAGGACTTGCAGCCCAGAGTCATATCTGACTCCACGTGGATATTATGTTAAGCATTACTAAACAGCCCTAACCTATCAACTCCTGCCTTTGCAGGCATTTCCAGTTGGAATGTTTTTAGGCTGAAAAAGACAGGTTTGTGAAAAGGCATAAACATCTATGGTGAGAGGTGACATATGTTTTCTCCTAGTGAAAGCAAGGGACTCCCGTAGATTCTACAGGTTTTGGACAGTGCATAAAATCCATCTCGGAGGCAATTAATCTCCTGGCAGGCTTTTGAGTGAAGCAATTACTCCATGTTTTTCTTTGTCATTGTTTGGAATTTTAACACTGCATCTATCTACTTGATTCCTGTCTGGAGAGCCAAAGGCTGCCTTAAAACCTCTGCAGCACGCATATGTAAAAGCACTCACTGTTCACACATTTTGATTTAAATATCGACACATTTTTTCATTAGAACATTAAACCCTTAGCTTTAGTCATCTTAAATGCTTTCCAGGAGAGTGACTTCCCTACTAGAATGGCCCCTAGTAACTCAATACAAACGTTGCAAGCCTGAGAACCTCACCGTGGCCCGCTGTTGTGCTCTTTTTTCTGTGGTGAGGCAGCTGTGACTGGTTAGGAACCGGCACTGGAAACAGTATTCAGAGTGTTCTTGGCAGATTTCTTACATCGTTATTCAATATGAACTGCAAATCATATGCTCATAGTTATGAGAATGTCAGGAAACTCCTAGCGTTCATGCTTTGTTTGACAAAGCGATCGGAGTCATGCTGGAAGGCAGAGGCATCCTGGGCTTGCAATAGAGAAGAAAGGAACCCTCCCCTGACCAGCAGGTTTGGAGAAGTTGGTAACTCAGTCATCTATGACAAGAGGCCGGCTTTGCTCTGATAGATGCACAGCTCGTGGTCCTGATGTGTACATGATATGTGTCAAGGGGACCTGAGCTCTGTGAGGCAGTGTAAGAAGGCTCACTTCAGCTCACCTGAGCTTCAGAGCAGGCTCAGTGAGCTGTTTACGTGCGCGCGTGTGTGTGTGTGTGTGTGTGTGTGTGTGTGTGTGTGTGTGTGTGTGTGTGTAGGTCAAAAAACAACGTTCAGAGAGTCAGTTTTCTCTTTTCTCCAAATGGATCAAACACAGATCATCAAGTTAGTGACAAGTTAGTGACAAGTGCATCTGCCTGCTGGGTGCTCTCCGTCTCTTTCTGCCTTCTTTTTTCCCTCTTCTCTTTCCCTCCCTCCCTCCCTCCCTCCCTCCCTCTCCCTCCCTCTCTCTTCTTCCTGCCTCTCTCCCTTCCTCATTTCTCCTTCCTTCCTTCCTTCCTTCCTTCCTTCCTTCCTTCCTTCCTTCTTCTTCCTCTCCCTNCTCTTCTCTTCTCTTCTCTTCTCTTCTCTTCTCTTCTCTTCTCTTCTCTTCTCTTCTCTTTATTTCTACTGCCCCAGCCCCTGTATCACATTCTTGTAAGACACATATGGGAATCCTCATTCTGCCCTTGCTTTTTTTAAAACTTGAGTTTTGTTTTGTTTTGTTTTTAGTGGTTGCATTTAATATTTAAGTTGGACCCAACTTTTCATTGTTTATAAGAACACTGAGATGAGTGTCCTTGCATACCTTTACATATCATTATGATTATTCTCAAGGCTGAAAACAATAAGTGGAATTATTTCCTCGGGTAAAACCTGTGTAAAATATACATGCAGGTAGCCACCTAGTATGTTGGGGTTTCTATTGCTGTGATAAACCATTACCAAAAGCAACTTGGAGAAAAAAGAGTTTATCTCAGCTTATAATTCTACACCGCAGTCCATTATTGAGGGAAGTCAGGGTAGGAACTCAAGGCAGGAACCTATAGGCAGAAACTGAAGTAAAGACCATGGAGAACTGTTGCTAACAGGCTTGCTCCTTGTGGCCTTCTCAGTCTGCTTTCCTATACTAGCTAGGACTACCGGCTGAGGGGTGACACTACCAAACATAGTGAGCTGGGACCTGTCATAGCAATCACTAATCAAGAAAATGCCATACATACTTGCCAACTGGCCAATCTTAATGGGGACATTTTCTCAATTAGTGCTCCCTCTCCCCAGATGTCTAGATATGTGTCAAGTTGACAAAAATCCAACCAGCACACCTAGGAAAATTTTCCTAAGAGATCTACATCTATCATTACAGAGGGTAATATAAATTTACCTGCACTCACTGCTGATGAAAACCTGCTTGATGTTAGCCCTTTTAAAGTTCTTCTATCACTTTTTACTCTTGGTTGAGTTAAACATTTTCTTCCTATGTTCATTAAAACTTTTGCATTATCTGTATGTCCATAGTCTGTAGGTTTGTGTATTTTCTACATCTATTCTACTGTTAGCAGTACTTTTCAGTAGGCATTTTTAGAGCCTAATGGATCTTCCTAAGCGTACACAATTAGCTAGGTGACAAAATAAGGTTCAAATTTGGGTTTTTCAAGTCAGTTTCCTGTCACAACAGGCACGTGGCACAAAGACTCCAAATTGCAGTAATAATGATATTTTTAAATCCAACATATTAGGAAGAGGCTTACTGGGTAGAAAATTACAATGGATAGCATGCACAATGGAAGAAGAAGGAAGGTGCCCTTCTACGAGGAGCAGCAGACCTTGACTTGGGTTTTGTTTGTGCTTACCACCCTATGGGTAATGGCTCCAGGGATGTGAGTGTTACCTAATACCACTTTTATAATGTGCCTTATCTGCAGGATCTCCACAATCCCCTGAGACTTGCAGACTTAAAATAAATCTGGAGGGAGATATGATGGGGAGGAGGTATGAGAAAGGGGTCTTCTTCCTGCACATAGGGATGGTACCATATTTCATAGCACTCTCTGTCTCAGTGGCTGTCCACCTTCCTAATGCTGTGACCCTTTAACACAATTCTTCATGTTGTGCTGATCCTCCCCATAATGTTATGTTCACTGCCACTTCAAAACTGTAATTTTGTTACTGTTAAGAATTGTGATATATGTGTTTTTGGAGAATAGAGGTCTGTCAAAGGGGACGTGACCCACAGGTTGCAAACTGTTGCTCTATTGAGTCATTGGGGAAGAATGGTATCAAAAGAAAACAATCTCAGTGACATTAAAGACATTCATGCCTCCAAGTCTTTTTCTGCTGAAGAGGGAGGATCTGCCAGCCTTCATTTCTACGTTACTAAGCTCTCCGGAACATCCATAAATAAGCTGAGAGCTAGATAACTAGATGCTCTGAGGTTTCACATAAACTGCCATTCACTGACATCAAAGAGACCTGGTCACTGAGAACTAAAAATCAGGTCAGAGCAGAATGATTGATGGAACTAGAGGAATGACCCTGGACAGGAGATGACTCCGGGCAATGGAAGAACATTCTTCTCAAAGGCCCCAAGGACAGCCACACCTACAGATGCGCATGCTCATTGAGCTCTTTCTTCTCTCTTTGTCTTCAGTGCCCTGGCCGTGGTATTTACAGGGAGATTGTGATATGCTATTTACATTCTTGGGGACATGGAAGAACCCCTGTCTTAATGCTTAAACATTCAATGTGACCGTTGGCCATCTAAATGAGTGAGTGAAAGAATAAACATCACGATGGGGAATAGGAGGGATGTAGAGGCGGGGGAGTCCCTCCATGGATGCAAGGGAAATGGAAGAGGATGTGGTAATGCCAGCCGAAGGCTGAAGGGTTGAGGAGAGAAGGGCAACCAGTCCTTTCCTCTTACCCTTCCCTGCATCCCTGAGTCATGAGGTTAGTTAAAGCTCTACCAGGTTAAGTGATGTGCATGACCCCTATTGCTTTTTTAAAACAGTACAAATTCCATAACAGGATCCTACCTCTTTGGAAGCTCATTCGTGGAAACCAGTTTTTCCAGCCTCATTTCCAGTTCTGACAAAACAGAATCAGATGGAAAATTCCTGCCTGGAGCCAGCTGGTGCACACAGGGACAGCTGTGCAAGGTAGCCTTGGTGACCTTTATTTTTTCCTCTGTTTCCTTGGTGCTTGCATCTTTAATTGAGTACCTGGTCTGCAACAGGTGGTGGCAGATGGTATAGGATCTGACCTCAAAGGACCCCAGGCTTAAGGAAAGAGAAATGGTAAGCCACGATACATGGCACAAGGACTGGTTTCTCATAAGGTCTTCTTCTTCTTCATAATCACAAGGACAATCACTGTAGCAGGAAGGGTGACAGTTAAGGACCAGCCTGCTCATACTGAGTGGCCACCTTTACTAGCCACCATTCTAGGGGCTAGGACTCAGTGGTGGAGCAAGGCCTCGGCATGGAGGTGGAGTGGAGCACAAACATTTTGTGTCACCCAACGACAGAGACAGAGTCTGGAAGAATTTAAACACGAGCGAAATCAGTTAGAGCCAGTCCCTGTAGTTTGTCTTGATAGTACTGTGATAAAATACAAGAACTTAAAGTCTCTAAAGAAAAAAGTCAAAAAAGACCTCAGAAGATAGAAAGATCTCCCATGCTCATGGATCAGCAGGATTAACACAGTAAAAATGGCCATCTTACCAAAAGCAATCTACAGATTCAATGCAATCTCCATCAAAATTCCAACTCAACTCTTCACAGAGCTAGAAAGAGTAATTCTCAACTTCATCTGGAATAACAAAAAACCCAGAATAGTGAAAACTATTCTCAATAATGAACTTCTGCGTAATCACCATCACTAACCTCAAGCTGTACTACAGAGCAATAATGATAAAACAAAACAAACAAACAAACAAACAAAAAACTCCATGGTATTGGTACAGAGACAGACAGGGAGATCAATGGAATAGAATTGAAGACTCAGAAATGAACCCACATACATACTGTCACTTGATCTTTGACAAAGAAGCCAAAACAGTCCAGTGGGAAAAAGACAGTATTTTCAACAAATGGTGCTGACTTAACTGACGGTCAACATGTAGAAGAATGCAAATAGATCCATTCTTATCTCCCTGTATAAAGCTCAAGATCAAGTGAATCAAGGACCTCCACATAAAACCAGATACACTAAATCTAACAGAAAAGAAAGTTGGAAAGACCTTCGAACACATGGGCACAGGGGAAATGTTCCTGAACAGAACACCAATGGCTCAGGCTCTAATATCAAAAGTTGGCAAATGGGACCTCATAAAATTGAAAAGTTTCTGTAAGGCAAAGGACACTGTCAATAAGACAAAACAGCAACCAACAGATTGGGAAAAGATCTTTACCAACCTTATACTCAATAGAGGGCTAATATGCAAAATATACAAAGAACTCAAGAAGTTAGATTCTAGAGGACCAAATAACCCTATTTAAAAATGGGGTACAGATTTAAAGAAAGAATTCTCAACTGAGGAATATCGCATAGCTTAGAAGCACTTAAAGAAATGTTCAACATCCTTAGTCATTAGGGAAATGCAAATCAAAATGACCCTGAAATTCCACCTCACACCAATCAGAATGGCTAAGATCAAAATGGATTTTCCTGATGTGGAGAAACAGAAATACTCTTCCATTGCTGGTGGGATTGCAATCTGGAACAACCACTTTGGAAAACAATCTGGAGGTTCCTCAGAAAATTGGAAATAGCTCTACCTGAAGACCCAGCTATAATACTACTGGGCAAACACTCAAAAGATTCTCTAACATATAACAAGGATACATGCTCCACTATGTTCATAGCAGTCTTATTTATAATAGCCAGAAGTTGGAAACAACCCAGATGTCCCTCAGTGGAAGAATGGATATACAGAAATTGTGGTACATTTATACAATAGAGTATTACACAGCTATTCAAAACAATGACTTCATGAAATTCACAGACAAGTGGATGGAACTAGAAAATAATCATCCTGAGTGAGGTAACTCAGACACAAAAGGACACAATGGTATGTATTCGCTCATAAGTCAGTGTTAGCCCAAAAGTTCAAAATACCCACAATTCAACTCACAGAAGCTTCACAAGAAGGAAGACCAAAGTGTTGATGCTTCAATCCTACTTGGAAGTGGGAACAAAATAATCTAGGGAGTAGAAGGAGAGAGTAACTTGGGAGGGAGAGAGGAGGAGAAAGGAAAAAAGAGAGCAGGATCAGCTATGAGACGATACAGGAGAGAAATCCAGATGGTCAGAGAAATGAATAAAAATAAGTCACAGTGGGGTTGGGGTAGGGAACGGGGCTGGGGAAGCACTAGAAAGTCCCAGATACCAGGGAAGCTGGAACCCAACAGGGATGACATTAGCTTAAATACCCAACAGAGGGGAGAATGAACCTGTAGACACAACCTCCAGTAGATAGGTATGATCCCCAGTTGAGGGATGGGGCTACCCACCCATCTCAAAATTGTTAACCCAGAAGTGTTCCTGTCTAAAGGAAATACAAGGACAACAGGTGGAACAGAGACTGAAGGAAAATCCATCCAGAGACTACCCCACCTTGGGATCTATCCCATCTACAGACACCAAACCTTGACCTATTGCTGATGCTAAGAAGTGCTTGCTGAAAGGGGTCTCATATAGCTGTCCTCTGAGAGACTCTGCCAGCACCTGACTAATACAGATGCAGATACATAGAGCCAACCATTAGATTGAGCCAGGGGATCCCAATGGAAGAGTTAGGGGAAGAACTGAAGGAGCTGAAGGGGATTGCAACTCCATGGGAAGAATAACATCAACTTACTATACACCCCCCACACACACACACCAAGAGCTTCCAGGGACTAAACTATCAACCAAAGGGTCCATGGCTCCAGCTACATATGTAGCAAAGGATTGCCTTAGGGGAGGCGCTTGGTCCTGTGGAGGCTTGTTGCCCCAGTGAAGGAGAACGCTAGAGGGGTGAGGCAGGAGTGAGTGGGTGAGTGGGTGAGTACCCTCTTAGAGGCAAAGGGGAGGGGGAATGAGATGGGGGTTTGCAGAGGGGAGACTGGGAAGGGGGACAACATTTGAAATGTTAATAAATAAAATAATAGACGAAGAAGAAGGAGAAGAAGGAGAAGAAGGAGAAGAAGACGAAGAAGGAGGAGGAGGAGGAGAAGAAGAAGAAGAAGAAGGAGAAGAGGAAGAGGAGGAAGAGGAAGAGGGAAGAGGGAAGAGGGAAGAGGGAAGAAGAGGAAGAGGAAGAGGAAGAGGAAGAGGAAGAGGAAGAAGAAGAAGAAGAAGAAGAAGAAGAAGAAGAAGAAGAAGAAGAAGAAGAAGAAGAAGAAGAAGAAGAAGAAGAAGAAGAAGAAAAGGAGGAGGGGAGGGGAAGGAAGAAGCAGCAGCTTGAACCTACAGTACTCAGGAGCAAGGGCCTTAGGCTCAGATAAAGAGCCTTCACTCTGTGTCTTGTTCCCATGGCATTAAGTAACTGCTTAGCTATTCCAGGCACTCGTTTCTCCATTTCCAAAATCAGAATTGTTATTGTGCACCTACCTCACAGGGCCCCTCTGATGATCCATGGACCTAGGTATTTCTGGGACTATATACTTCAGCGCTCCACCCCATCGCTCTCAAAGAGCTCTCAAATTCAGTAAGAATGAGAAAATGACTACAGGGGTGTGACTCATCTCCCTTCCACTGCCTCGTAGGAAAATTCTGCCAAAGGGGTATGGGCTGGGGAAGCAGTAAAGGAAGGTACACTCCCTCGGTGAACAAGCAATAAATGCCAACATTCTTATCCTGCTTGGGCAGTGTTCCACCTGGAGGCTAAGTGGGGTCAGGCGCATGCTCGGGGAAAAAACCCTCAAATGAAATATCTCTGCAAGGGAGAAAACAAGCGTTCCCATAGTGACCTCAGGGAACGATCCTTCTTTTCCAGTCTTGGGTTACAGCGGAGCATCAAGATAATGCTGTTTGGAGCCAGAAGTGGTATTTTGGACCTGGACCACACTGGCCTGCAGGTGTTACCCAGGCATAAATCTTCCCTTCATTTACCTAAACAGTAAACACACTCACATCTCCCAATGAGTTGGGAGGAGGGCAGGGCTTCCTATGCCCCCTTCATTCCCACCCACCACCTTGTCCAGGAGGCACGATGCACACATGAGGCTTCTCGATGTCCCCTGACCTGGTGAGGACCCAAGCAGAGGTTAGAGTCGGGCTCACCTACCCTAAACCTGTTTTGTAATGAAAGCAAATCACATTTCTTGTAGATACTTAAGATTTAGAAGTGTGGTAGAATTGTAGTTTGGCTGTTTTAATGATTTTTATGGAGACAAAATTCTGGTAAGCTATGTTCCTCAACTAGAAAGTAGGCTGGGTATGTATCTGTGATGAAAATAATTTTGGAAGAGATGCCCGACAAAGGGGCCCAGGACAGCAAATGCAGTTTTGTAGGCAGAGGGGACAGACAAGGTGAGGAGGCACCACATACCTGCGAGGGTGACACTGGGACATTTTCAGACTCTAAGTCTCAGTTGCTCATCCTTGATTTACTTGGCTCTGCATTGCTTGTAGCACAGGATATTTTGAGTGTGGCAAGAAAAACTCACACAATTATAACAGGACCAGGTGTCCCAACACGGGCAGGCTACTTTGAGAAAAGGGCAAAACCCAAGAGATCTAAATTCTTATGTAATCCTAAACCACTTTGGAAAATGTGATTTCTATCCTATCCTCCCATCCCTTGTTGGTTTGAGAGAAGAAAATAATTCTCTTTCTTTTTTTCCCCTAACCCCAAACCAAATTGAAAGTGGAAGCAGTGGATAATGCTGAGAGAAGTGTCTTGCATACATAGCATTTTCCAAGTATTATCTCATTGAGTCTCAGGATTGTGCCAAGAAGTAGACATTTTAAAGATGCGCAAAAGGCTGTGGAAGAAATCAAAGAACCTCTGTTTATCAAGCAGCTATTGGTTGGTAAGGTAGGGACTCCATACCAGAGGTGCTAAGCCACTTTCTTTCCCCCTGTTCTTTTTTTCTTGATTAAATCGCCAGACTATTTATTTTATGCCCCCGAGAATGATTTAGCAGATGATAACTTAGGTGCACTAACCCACAGAGCCACTGCTGGCTGCGTCCGATATTAAAACCAACACTGAGGACGTACTTACTGTCGGGCACTGATATATACCTCAGAGAAAGACCCAAACCCAACTTTGTCTGGACCTCTACCTGTAAGGAGGACATGATTTTTTTCCTGAGAGAGAAAGCTATGAAATGTTGGAGTAGCTAGAGAGAGTATCTACTAAAGTCTGTAGCCTGGAATCTAGGTATCCAAAGCATAGCACAGGGGACTTCCTCACAGGCTGGGGTTTCCAGTGAGGAGAACCTGGAACTTCCTCTCAGGCATGGCCAGACCCTGAGTCCAGCTAATGGTTCTTCATACCAGAGACTGACTGAGGCCAAAGTGAAGGGTAGCTAAGATATTTAAAATGTCCTTTAACTTTTAAGCACATAGATGTGTGAATACATATGTGTATGGTGTGTGTGTATGTGTGTGCTGTGCTGGATATCATTCCTGGCAAGAGAGGACATCTGTGAGTGTTAGAGGTTCAGTCACATGTTGGACAAGCAGTCACCACAATGTCAGTAGAAGCATGGAGGATGAGCCACCTTCAGCATGACGTGCCGCTTTTGTATCCTTTGTGAGGTAATGTTCATTTTCAAAATGGCACTCTTTCATGTGGCTTCCCTAAAAGTGTAGCCTGGCAATTTAAAGCGCTCAGGCACTAAAGCTGCCCATCTGGAAGCCTCCTTTATGTCTACCATGTGCGGATGGATCTACCAGGCACAACACTTAAAAGTTGTGACAAAAAGTTACTGCAACCATCCTTTCAAGCTGGAGGCAGCCGGCTTGCTGCTCAGGAGCACTGTTCCCAGAGAGGCCTTTTGATCTGAGGGGGATATGAAACAGTCACCCCACAGCTGTAAGTGGGGGTCCTGAAGAGGAGGATGGATTTACTTGAAAGTGCAGAGGAATGGATGGGCTCATTTCCCCAGTGATTGAGAGCTCATGAGAAACAGTTGCTTGTCTCAGCACACTGTAAATCTGTGTCCACTGTGCCAAACTGTGTCTGGAACAGAGTGAGCCCTCCTGAGATAGGTGCTGAGTGAATGAAGAATGGCTATTCCTAGAAATATATTTCTAGTGCCTTCAGAGGCCTTATTATTATCCTAAAGTGTGTAATTATGTTGGCTGCTAACAGATGCATGTGTATGTACTAAGCATTCTCTATATTTAATATTTATACCACACAAGTATCACACAGGCAGATATTACTACTCTTGTGTTAGTCTTTCTTTTTTCTGTTGATGAGACAAAATACTTGAGAAAACATCTTAAAGAGGCAAGGATTTATTTTGGCTCTTGAATTCAGAGGCATCAGTCCACCACAGTAGATAGGATATGGTGGAGGGGAGCCTCTCATATTACAGTGACCAGGAAGTAGGCCAATGCCTTCCCTAGCTGGTTCTCTCATTTCCCTCTATTATTCCATGGGAATCTAGCCCAGGGCTTGGTGCTGCCCCTTGCCAAGAATTGTATTCTGCCTTGGTTAATCACACAGACACACTCAGAAGTATACTCTACTAATTTCCTAGGTGCTTCTCAAACCAATCAAACCATCAGGGTTAATCTATTACAACTTCTATTCAATAGGAAATGTGGCAATCTTGCCAAGTCTACACCCAGGTCCTCAGATGGCCGATGGCTGAGCTACCAACCTGAATGTGGATAAAGCAGGAGCAGATATAGAGAAACAGTGACAGACAATGACAAGATGGCTGGACATTAATTAGATTTTCATGACAAACCTAAGAGGTACATTCTATTTACATAAGATTTTAAGAGTATGTCCTGAGTCTTTTAATTCAGTAGTAGAACAAGGTAGCAGGTATAAATGTAGACATGCCATTTACAATTACTTAAAGAAATCCTAACCATTTTATTTTGAACTGATGTACTCTTACTATAATAATAGAAGAGGCAAGTAATTCTAGTTAACTGAATACTGTAGCAGATGGGAAACTTGTCACATATCCCACAATGTACTGAACTTTGAAGTTTTTTTGTGGATAGGGAAGGCAAGACAAGGGGGAGGTGATTCATGATCTCAGCCAAGAGTTCACCTGGATGGCTCTATAATGCCATCATTCAGCAGTGCTCCATGGTACTGAAAGGTAGCTTGATGTCCATTTTAATCTTGCCAATCAGAAAAGGCGATATGCCTATTTTGTTAATGCCATCCCAAACAATTTCTGTCAATGTCCAGGGCCCTCTAACAAAGAAGTAAAGACCACTTAAGTGGGTTTCTTCCCTCCTTTGTTTAGAGGTGCCGCAGGACACTCTGTCAGAACTAACCATCTTAGGAAGCAGCAGTGAGTTCACGCCTGCCCTAGCACCTTTGCACCCTTGCGAGTAAATGCCTTTCCATTAGCCACTCCTTTGGAAGCTAAGCCTTTAAGCTGCTGTGTCTCAACATTTCACACAGATAGTATCAAATGGGCGTTAACTGTCTAACAACCGGCATTACGCTGAAGGATGCTGAGGGTCTAATCTCGCTGACCCAACCGACTGTCAATCATATTATGCACTGGGGATGGCCCGGGGCTGCCTGAATGGCAGTGTGTAAAAGGCCAAGCACATTTCACAGCTTCAGCCATTGTGTAGTCTCTCTTCTCTCTTCCGTGTAGCTGAGTCGCATCTGGGCCCCAAGTTCTCTGTCATGGTAGCACACGTGGAAACAAGTTAAAAACAGAGTCACAGAATAGGGACACAAAGAGAAAATAGGTTAATCTCTCTGCACTAGGAGTCATGCCAAGCCCTGCTAAATTTCTCCTTTTAAGCTACATGTCCCATGAGTAAGAGGGTTATCTTTATTTTATAGATGGAAGGAGGCTGGCTGTTAGATGTCGAAGCTGCCTTTGTCTAAAGCAGTTCTGTCGGATTCCAAGAGAATGATCCTTGGGTCTTATAAGCTCTGTAGTTTTGTTTTGTTTTGAATTTTTGAAATAGCAACCAGAAGCATCCCTGGAAGTGTATATCTCACTCTCCTGACACAGGCGAGCCACTCCCAGGAGCTGCAGGTAGGGCCCCGAGGTAACATGGACATCATAAATGAGTGGTCGTGTCACCTAAGGTACCAGGTAAGAAACTTCATAACTGACCAAGTGCAAGGGCCCCCTAAGTCCCTTCCTCACCCATGTTTACCAGGCTGCACGGAGGAGAAGGTCATGGCTGTGGGTTAAGGGTTAATTGGCCCTCAAGTTTAGAATCTTAGGAATAACTCTCTGATTTAAAAGGAGTGACCATTAACAGTGAAGTAAGATATATGAGGCCACATCCTGCCTCCTTAGCATGCTGTGTTGAAACAGCACCGTGTATGTGAAAGCCTTCTGGAGACCACAGGCACTTCAACCAACTCTTCTTATTTCTTTCTTCATAGCTATGGAAGATATCCTCCTCCCTCTCTCAGCCTGTGTGTGAAAATCACAGTTTTGAGCCATTTGTTGGATACAGGTGAAGAAAGCATGACTCCTGCTTCTAACATATGTACATACGGAAATGATACTAACGGGAGTACTATTTTAAAAGTAATAAAAACAGAGAGTACAGAATGAAGACAAATAAAGACTCCATGGGACCCAAAGAAAAAGCAAGTATGGAAATTTCCGGGAGATAGAAGACACCTGCTCAGCAAGGATTTATCTGGAAGATGAGATCCAATCCATGTGGCCAATGCTTCATTGAACTTTGCAATTTTCCATGCATTAGCCATTTATCACAGGCCTATTATATGCTGGCTGATATGCATGTTACTAGGACAACCTGGTCGGGTGGGATGGGTGAGGCTGGCGGCTGGCCATGGGACAATTTCCAATGGCTAAAAGGCAGGTCTAAAGTTCAGGAACAATCTGAGATGGATGGATATGATCAGGGTAGATGAGCTTGCCCAAACACACAAGTGAGATGAAAGCAGAATTAAAATAGGAAGGCAGTCAGAAATGTACACACGGAAGGCCTCTCTGAGAGATAGTCAGAGTGGCTATTTACAAAGGCTATCCACAGTTGGGAAGAAACCAACACATGTAGCCATAAGGGATTTTTTTAGTACCCTGGTATCAGCATATAGCTTTTCCTGATGTACTACTACTGTAGCCATCAGTTCCTGGGCTCTGTTAACCATGACAGAGGTGAGGATCCAAGTGATGCCACCTGCTAGCACTAGGACTTGGATAATTGACCCTTTCATTCTGGGCATAGCTAGGGATGACACTTGTCTTACCTCACAGGTTATTTTGAGGATTCGATAAACTCATCACATAGCACTCAGAATGGCACTTCATCAGAGCCAGCTTCCCCATACAGGCCGGTCCACAAGGAAATGATGTGTGTGTGTGTGTGTGTGTGTGTGTGTGTGTGTGTGTGTGTGTGCGTGCGTGTAGGCATGTAGTCCAGCCCTTGTGTCCCATTGTCAAGCTCTGTTCACACAGGGCATTCTCTGTGGGACAGGTGGAACACATGCTCTGTGGGCTAGGATACATCATGAGAGGTGGTAAGGTACATCATGAGAGTCAATGCCTTTTATTTCAGTCACGGTGAGCCTGAGCTAGTTTGGGAACTCAGCCGGTTTGTAAAGCTGTTTCATTGATGAGCTATAGATAAACCACCGTAAACAAGTTTTAAAACCCAGCACATGTGACTGGTTTGTAAGTTGTCCAAAATGATCCCAGACCTAACTCATGACAACAAGGCAGAAAATATAAGGCGATTGTGTGACTTTTAATCATAGGTTTTTTTTTCTTCCATGAGGTTTCTGTTATTGGGTTCAAAGAATTCAATCCCTTGTCCCCCTCTATGTGGGCACCTTGTATGTTCCAGGTTCCACAGATAAAGATGAGGAAATGTGGGCTGCCTTCTCAAAGTCTGCTCCAGGCCTTGACACAGCATCTTTGTGGGCAAAGGACTGTGCGTCAAGCATTCCAGCCCATGAACTGTATCGAAGGCTTTATGATGGACCAGAAACCCTGATCACTATTTAAGCACCTATACCCCAAAGTACTCTTGGGAGTTATAGGGAGATCATCAAATTTGCCTCTGAATCAGTTTAGAGGTAGGAATAAACTGAACCTAGGAACACCAAGTTTGCTCCTGGGTTGACGGCAAGTCAATTTGCATGTGTTAAACTCAGGTTTAGGCAGTGCTATCTTCAGAATGGTGACTGGGACACAAACATTGCTATCTAGCTCAGATGCGCCTTGGCACATAAGAGCTATCACCCTGCAGAAATGGAAGCTTCCTCAAGTCCTGCCAGATGCCAGCACTAGCAAGAGTCATCACCGAATGTGCTTTTCCACTTCTGAAGTACAAGAGTCTGACTTCTCAAAACAGCCCATTCTCTTGGAGGAGGTGCTCTAATAAAAACACAAGTAGATGGCTGCTGAGGAGATCCCCAGAGAATGCCAGGGGCTGACAGCAAGGCTCACAGGAGGAGACAAGGATTAGGATCAAGTTTCTGAACGGCAGCATCATCCCCTCATGCTTTTCTCCAAGTATTTTACTAGACATTCTGGAAGGAGAGGCTTAGTAAAATAAATGATCTAGATTCATAAAAATGTAGTGTAAAAGTTTTTTTTTAATTGGTTTTAAGGTAAAGGTCTTTATGGACTCCTAACAGATTCCTTAATTCCTACCTACTAATGGTTCGCTCTGCCAACAGCTCCCCCCCCCCCCCTCAGCAGAAGAGCCCATGAGAATTTAGAACCTCCCTGCTTGGTTTCTCATCCATAACATGAGCCAGCAAAACCTTACTCTGGCTGATTGTAGACTCTTATCAGCTCCCATAAAGATACCTTAGGTTGAAAATAGAAACCACTCTCTTTCATCCTCCCTTCTTGAGGCTGAGAGCAAGAAGGATGAGAATGGGCTTAGAGAAACTCTAATCCCAGCTCAGATCTTGGTGGCCTGCTCACAGGGTTCAAATTTAGACTTGGGTTTATAGCCCAGCTCTATACTCAATAGGCTGTGCACCCTTCAGAAAGGTGCTGGCTGCCTTTGCCTTCCGTTTTCTCCCATCACAGGGACAAGGGGGTACTTGCCTCTGATGGTGCCTCTTCCCATGTTATACTGGCTTTTATACATAAAATCTAGTTAAAATAGACAATATGGAGTAGAGACAGCTAGCAAGCCTAGCCTGACTTGGGGATAAGTCAGTGGCCTTCATTTCTTTGGATGTTTAGCCTCTGGTCCGCCCCGTGCTTGTTCACGCACTCATCTGTTCCACAAATACTTGAGTTTTAAGTTCCTTTTGCTCATTTGAAGAATACTTGGCCTTGTGGGATAGCCTGGCTCAAGTGTCATGGACAAAGCCAGAAAGCCAAATCCTATAGAGGAGGTTTTGTGACCTTGAACGAATAGTCTTTTTAAAGGAAGTGTTATCCAAATAGACAGGTTTAGCTCTGTTCTTAGTCACACTGATCCAGGAGGGCTCAAGTGATAAGCCCTCCCTCCTGAGGGTTGAGGTTGTACACATAGGTTACCGCCCTCAGATCTGCATATTTTACTCAAGTGTCCCGCTGTACTTGTTGCAGTTCTAGAAAGCCTGTCGGGTCCCAGCACCCAGGGGCCAGCCCTGGCACTGAGGTTGGTATATGGTTTGACAGCGATGGCTGCTTTCCTGTCTATAGAACGCAATGATGCTTCCTCATGTGGGTTTGTGAAGGATATGTGTGGAGTGTTTTTTAACAAGCAGGCCAGTGAGGGTTAGTGTCACCTGTGTGTCTAAAGTGGGGGATGCTCATAAAGGTTGCACTGGGGTGACCTAGGTTCTTGCTAGCTCAGAAAGTAGGAAACTCTTTTCTAGTGTGGACATAGCATCCTCCTGCTGTTCTTTCAGTCTGTTTTTACATTGTTCAAGTTTCAGTGGAAAGTGAGAGCAGCTGTTCACGAGGGGAATATTCTTGGAGACCTGGAGCTCGTAAGGAGAACCAGGCCTGGCTGGGACTTCTTTTTCTGGACCAATGATTCTCAGCGGGGGTGATTCTATACCCCAATGGGACACCTGGGAAGGTTCGGAGATATTTTTGGCTGTTGAAACTGAGGACAGACTTCATGTAGTAGAGCAGAGCCACTTGGAGAGATCCCATAATGCACAGGGCAGTCCCCTACAGCAAAGAGTCATTTAGAGTTCTTTGTTCAGAGCTAAATTTAGCAGAATAATGAGCATGCTATTTTGCTCATTAGTAAGTGGATGGAACCTAATTTCTTGGGTTTGAGATCTTTGCAACATTGTTCAGGAAGCCTTTTCTAACCAGACTATCACACACCTCTATGGATGTTGCTGTCGCAGATCTTCTACAAGTATATACTGGACAGATAGATAAAATCAGAGCTATGAGGCCCAGAGACAATGTTCTGGGCTTCCTCACCTCCTTCACTGGATATATGCAGCCAAAGAGGCCAAGAGCTACCAAGGGGCATCTTTGCAGAAAGGAGAGTCAGTGTAAGGGAGTTTGATTCTTGTTCCAGTCTTTCACTGTCTACACCAAGAGTTAGAGTTTATTTTCATTCCTCACTTCACATTGACATGACCATATAGATTTGGTTTTACTTAACTGCATGAAATGTAAAAATGGAACAAACATACCCAATTCCAGACCTTCCATACCACAAAGCAGAGCTACTAAAGCAAACAGGAGAAACAGAGGTCAGAGGTCAGGGCTCTGGTACATTCTGGTGGCCATGCTACCACTTCAAGCCCATCTTCCACGTTCTACAAACCGATCCGAGCCCTACCCTGGCTTCCCCCTACTGCCAGAGAAAGTGCAACGGTTACCAGCAGGTTCCAGCTCCTCATGGCTGACTGGAAACTATGCAGCCAACACCTAAGTGCAGGGACGGCAGACATGGCCTCTGACCTCGAAGCTTCGCCTCGTCTATTTTCTTTTTCCTGTATCCTCAGTTCCTAGGACAGCAGCAGACTCATGATAGGTGTCAAGCATGACTGCCAACACCTTTAGGCAGGCTGTCTCCTTGTCTGGAGGATGCTTTCGCCCTTGGGGAGCCCCATCGCTCACTCTTTCATATCCCCCAAGCTTTGCCCAAAGCCATCTTCCCTATTAACTCCTCCTGTTCATTCGCAGCAATCTACCATGGCAGTCTAGCACCTCTCAGTTTCCTGTTTCTTCCAGGCAGTGAATAGGCCTCTCTTCAGAACCATTAGCTTCTCCCTCTGAGGACTAAGCCTGATTCTGTATTCTTACTTCCTCAGTTTCCCAAGTACTAGGTGCTCAGGACGGATGTGCAGAGGGGGTGTTAGTTTGATGGCCTTTCTTGGTGAGAAACTGGGTCCTTTCCTCTGCACTGGAACATTAGTTAGACCCTCCTGTCAATCGACCCCCTGTTCTCACATCAAGCCAGCCCCTGGTATTCGGTAAGGAAGCTTTACTGTGGAGTCCATAGGAAGGTGACAGAGTCACGGTGGGCAGATGCCTCTGTCATTATCATCACTCTGTGCACACAGGCAGGGACAGGGCCCCATGTCCTGGCTTAGGGGGCTTTACTGTGCTGAGTAGAAGCTCCTGCTTCACTTTTTACACAGAGAAGCTGAACTACCCCCCCCCAAACCAGCACTAGGTAAAAATGGAATTTTCTACCCACAAAATACCCTTATGGCTTCTTCTGTGACCCTGAACCTTCCTCACCCCCATCCCCTAACTCCTTTTATTTCAGGAAAAGAATGCGCTATGCATTGTCATCTGGCTTGTAGAAATAAACACAGTGACTGCTTTTCCCAAATAACTTGGCCAAACTGTGGACTGTTCCTGAGGAGCTGGTCTCCAGAGATGTGCAATCGGACGGGAGATCTATGCTGTGGCCCAGGCTCCAGAAGCCTGCTGAGGTCAAGTTACACACTGCACCCTGTGCAGGGTCTGGATTCGGAATGAGGAATGTCTCTTGATTCTGTGGAATCAGATGCATCCTTGTGGCTGGTGAATTATCCGTATATGCTGGCTCACGGGAGAGCATGCATCAGCAGGAATTTTTCTGTAATAATCTTACAAGTTTATTGAGAAACCAGAAAGAGATGGAATGCTCATGTCTGTCAACATTAAATAATGTCAATCTGAAATAATTGGATATCAACTATCTATAAAATTAAGCCATCAATTAATAATATTTGGAGATTTTTGACACTTATTTTTTTTCTTTAAATGATCAAATCCAGGGTCAACAGAATTAAGTCCGGTTGATGGATTAGTAGCGATTTCTATCTATTGGGATAACATTTTGACATTTAATTGTGTTTATTTATTTTGTTGTGCTAGGGACTGAATCCAGTGCCTTAGATACTCAAGCAAAATGCTTCTCCACTGAGCTTAATTTCCAGCCCTCTAGACTTGTCGAAACAGACAATAGACTACACAATAAAATTAAATTATTTGGCCTTTATTTTTAGCCACAAACTTGCTTTAGCAGTATCAGCATGCGATTTTGTTATTTTGTAACTATTAACTAGAGTTACTACTGGAGAAATAGCACTCAACATGCAAACTTCAAAAAACCGAGACAACTAATTTATTTTAATCATTAGTTCGCCACTTACAACCAATTAGATAGTACAAACACTTGGCATTTGCTGTCATGTTTTCAGTTAGAAGGTGGCTGGAGCAGAATGTCCCTCTGTGGTCTCACATGGGTCCAGATGCTCCAATGATGGTCCTCATTTTCTTGTGACAATGATGAGAGCAGCCTGTACCCACTGCACACTCAGTAGACATCCTGTGGGCCAGGCGCTGTGCCATCCAGCAAAGCCAGGCTATGAGAGCCAAGCAGGAATCTAACCCGCCAACCCGTGGGCCGTGGTAAGACTCAGTGCCCATTCTGTACCTGCTTGCAGTAGTGATCTTGTCCCACCTCCTGGGGCTGTGTGTGACTAAATGCACTGTGGGCAGAGTCTAGCTCAGGAGCAATAAGTAGGATGTATACTTCCACAGGCAAGACTGCAGTTTGCCCCCTCAGCCAGCTTACTGTATTATCTTCTACTTATGGCATCTCAGTGGAAGCACAAGCCCTGGTTCGCTTTACCTGGCTGTGGCACTGGGGTTACAATGATGATTTCTGCAAGAAGTGCCTAACACACAGAAACATGCTCAATGGGCTGTAAACCGAGCCTTCATGTCATTTCTGAGAACATGTCCTCAATTTACTTGCTACAGAAATACTGTTTCTTACCATTTTCTGGGGAAACAATTATTTGAAGAAGCTATTTCTGGCTTAGAGTCTTGAGGTAAAATAAGGGTGGTTTTGCCCTACAGAAGGCTAAGACATAGGAACATAAAGACTACAGGAGATTCAGAGCAGAGAGGCCCTCTGCTTATATTACGGGTTGATCTAGAACAGTAGTTCCCAGCATATAGGCTGCAACCCCTTTGGAAAACTTCTGTCTTCAAAAATATTTACAACATGGTTCATAACAGCAGCAAAATTATAGTTAGGAAGTAGTAGCAAAAATAATTATTTTATGGTTGGTGGTCACCACAACCTGGGGTACTTTATTAAAAGATCATGGAGTTGGGATGGTTGAGAACCACTGCTCTAGAGGAAATCCAAACTCTAAAATGACTACTCTAATGACTATGGAGGTATATGATCACTGCGTGGAAACCTAGATGAATTATCAGGGCATTATAAAAAGAAGCAGGCCTTCACCTAGAAAAATGCCTTTGCTTCTTGGTCACACTTTTAAAAACTAGCCTGGAATTCCCCCCTTTATACTTGAGATGCATATCCCTGAGAATCAAAACAGGTATGGGTAGTGGTGGTGGTGGTGGTGCTGCTGCTGCTTCTGATGGTGGTGGTGGTAGAAACAGACCCAACTAAAAGTGTCTCAGTGACCAGACTCTGACCAGACTCTGGGGAAGGTCAGGACCACCCCTTTCTACTTAGCCCTGACAAAACAGAAATTTAGACTCCTCAAGTTACATAAATAGAATCTCAAATCCCCTCTTCAGTTTCAAGAGGATTAGGGAATGATCAAGCAGAGAGCCTGCCTCATGGCAGAGGCCTTGGATGCTAGTGATCAGGGCCTTCTGCCCAGGCCACAGCCCCGAGGACTGGTCCCCCACAGCATGCTCACACAGCTCGGGATTCAAGGGCTTACACTTTATCATTGCTCTGGAGTGCCCCATCCTACTCCATCCTACACCACCCCAGAATAAATCTTAAAGGTCTGAGGCATCCTAGAGTGGGAAAGAGGAGAGCATGAGCCAGCCTGAGGGGTGAGTGTAGGGGAGGGTGAGGCAGAGCAGTTGTGACAACTGACGGAGAACTGGAGGGCTTGGCAAACACTGGTTCACAGAGTAGCAATTAGTATCCACCACCTGCCAATTTTCCTATCTTGAACGCCTTAACCTTTGAAACAAAAACCACTTGAATTCTTACATTGCCCATATAGCTCAGCCACAAGAGGGTCTGGGTTTAGAATAAAGTTTTCCACTGAACGAGGACACAGACAGGGGACTGAGAACCTGACCACTATTCCTGGCTGTTCCTTCACCAGCTATGGGAATGTTGGTAATTGGCTTCATCTCACATTTCATCCCCAACCCCTCTTAAAAAGATTATCTCTACACCTAGAAAAACAAACAAACAAACAAACTTCATGCTAAGTAAAGCAGTGTCTTGAAGCTGAACAAGGAAAGTTTAGGCAAACGTACTTGAAAAACACTTAACTGCAACTCTGTAGCAAGCAGATAATCCTCCTAAAGATGTGCACAGTGTAATTAATGCCTAGAGCCTCCGACTAGATTCCAGCAGATGGCAAGGGGAATTTATGGGTGCCCGTTGGAGGAGGCTTTGCCATCAGTGATCATGGATTATGTGGGTAGCTCTAATTTAATCATGAGCACCATTTAAGAAGTGGAGGGAGGCAAAATGTCAATACATGAACTGAAGTTGGAAGAGAATTGCCAGCCAAGGAATGCAGTGGGAAAGGCACAGAAATGGATTCTCTTTGTTCTGGAGCCTCTTGAAGGGTTTCTTGCATTTGCTCCAGTGACGCTCATCTTGACGTCCTTCTCACGTTGAGGTGGGAAATCTGTTTTAGACATTCAGTTTGTGGTAATTTAGCAGCCAGGAAGCTAATTTAGCAAACGGAGGCAACCAGCATTCGATTCAAATTGCCAGCAGTGGTCACATAACTGTCACAGGTCCCCCATTATCACCACGGCTCTTTTCAAATACAGCCTGGGAAGATCCCTAGCCATATGTAATTTTGCCAGAATTCTCAGAAAGCAAACCAGATGGCTAACTCTCGGACAGTCTGGGGGGATTTTATCGTTCAGAGTGCTATCATCAGATGGTTTTCTGCAGACACTGACTGTGCTGTTCTCTTTGTTTATTTATCTTAAAACCCTTTGTTCCTTGTACAAAACTGCACTTCAGACTTAACTGCTATCTAGCCTCAGAAGCTTATTTAAAATATCTTTGTTAACGCAGCTAACATATATAGAGCCTAATCCTGGCTTATCCAGTTATAAGTTGCATGAATTAGATACCATTTTACTTGGTCCTGGTCTAGGCAAAATATTTTGTACTGAATCAGATGCTGCCTGCTAGATTTGTTCAAGTCTTAAGAATGTTAAATTTAATTTCCTATTTGATATACATTCTATGACTCAGAAGAAGTAAGTTTTGTGCCGATTTACTAATAAGTTAGGCATTTGGACATAGCTTTTACAATTTAAGAATAATGTAGATACATAAATGATAAATATGCAAATGGTAGCACTTAATGAACTTTCACTAAATGATTATATCCCTGTGACCTCAATAAAGAGTATCAGTGCCCCCAAAGTATCAACAGTTCTTCTACTGGTTTCCTTCAAAAGGTAACCATTATTTGGAGTTCTGTGGTTTTATGTTAATCTTTTACAGTATTGAAGATTTCTTTTTAACATCTTAATAATTCAGCTATGTAATTTATATTACTTGTATTTGGCTTCTCTTCACATAATAGTTGAAGGATTCATTCTCAATGGCTTTTGTAGCTGGAATTCAGAATTTTTTATTGCACACTACATGAATGCTTAATATACTAATTTATATATTATACTATTGTTGGTATACATTTTATACATTTTGTATTGTCTCATTGAATTTGGTATCCCTACCTAATTTGTTGTGATTATGCATAGTTTATATTTTCTATCCAGGAGAGAAAAAGTCAACAGACCTACCACATATCTCTGAACACTACATCTTTAGTGCATGCAAGGGGATTTTAGAATCATGTTTTTGTGTACGCAACGAAGGCTGAAAGGGCTGTTTTCGGAAGCCTGTCATATACCAGGCCTGATGGTGCATATGTGAAAGAGGCAAGTAATTATGGAAAGGTGTCCCGAACCCACCTGTGTGACCTTCAGAAACTGGATTTGGAAGTATAGCCAGTAGGACAGAAACTCAAAAACCCCAGGAAAGAGAGGGCCTCAGCATACTACAAAGCTGTAGAATTTGATAGAATTCTCCCCATCTCTTCTCTTCTTTGATCTCTTTTTATAAACGGAAACATTAGATTTGTTTGCCAGGGATGGGAGGGGGAGATATATTTGATGCTTGAGAAATTACAGAGCATCTTAAAAACAACGCCTATTGGGATGCTGTCTTTGGGATGGATGTTTCTTGCTCTAAACCACAAAGCCCTTAAGGGAGCTGAGCTGCCTCCAGAGCCAGTAGCATCCTGGACACCCTCAGCCCATTAAGTCATCTGTCTTCGGGCAGCAGGAAAAACAAAAACAAACAAGCAAATGAACAAACAATCCAATGTAGAGCCACACTTGACAACAGACTCATTCAACATGTCCAGGAGACAGCCAAGTACAAGCTCTCACAAGGACGGTTAGTGCAGCCCAGGAAATGGTCTGCTATCCCACAGAGGCTCAAAGTGGATGAACAACCTGTGCTTTGCATGGATAATGGTTTCTGGCTGCCCAGTGTAGCAGGGCAGTTCTGAGTTCAGAGCTACCCTAAGCAGCCACTCTTACTAAGACATCTTGCCCAGTGGAGAAGCTGTGAAAATATGTATATCTTTCATGAGCTCCAGCAGAGATGGAAGAGGCTTGGGAGAATGTCTTCACCAGGAAACAGGCCTGGTCTGTGGGCTTTGTATGGTATTGAACACATAGGAATAGCTTGGAAGGATTAATTTTTGATAAGGAACTCACACGGAGGTCAATGTGACAAAATAAAGTCCCCATTTCTCTTGGAGATGAAGACCATGAACAGATAATTTCTATACCAAAATCAGATACGTGGGAAATCATGTTTGAGGCAGTTTAGTGATTTTAGACTTTTTTTTTCTTTTTTCCTGGGTAGCTTTTATAGCCAAGACTTAAAAATGTATTGTAGCTAAAAAGAGTTTGTTTGGTCCCAAACCCAGGACAAATGGCTTAGATACCTATTTAACACATCAAAGCAGACAACGGCAAAAAGAATTAATATTCTCCTTGCATCCCTCAGTCCCTACCTATTACAAGGTATGGCTGGCATACCCAGCCCCTACCCTAAACTTCTCCAGCCCAGATATTGGGCTGGGCTTCCTCCCCTCCCCCCCACCCCCCCGGCTGTCCTTCCCTATATACAATCCAGCCATTTGGTTACCTGCCTCTTCAGGCTACTACCCTCTCGTCCAGTCCACCCAGGCTAATACCCTCTCACCCAGGCCACCCTCTTGGTAGGCAGCTGTTCTCCCCTCTCCCTCCCTCAACTCTCTTCACTTGGCTCAGGGTCATGTCCTCTCTGGACTCTCCCAGATGCCCCTGCTTCTGGCTATGCTCTCTCCTTTATATCTACGGCAAACCTTCTCCACCATATTTAGGAATAATCATGTCCTTTTCCCTTTCCTTCATATTTCTGTTTTTCATTCATCTTGTGAAGAGACTTAGGACTAGTCATATATTTTCTGTTTTATTTCTTTTTTTCCACTCAGAGTTCAACCAGAATATTTATTCTCCTTCCAGTAAAGATGCTGGATTAGCCTGGTTTGGTTTATATAGGTTTGCCCTCTTCTAGCATGCCACCCACTTAGGACAGACCCCAAGGTAAGTGCCATGAATCTCTCAGGATTTCCAGAAAAGTGTGTAGCATGTTAGCTACTCCAGCCTTCCTCACTGTGGATGTCAGTATAGGTATGGCAAGGCAAAGTGACTTCCCAGACATACTGAAAAGGAAGGCCAGGGCCAGAGAAATGTTCCTACAGTGGTTTAATTAATAAGTTCAGCGAATCTGCAAAGCGCTTGAGGGCCAACAGTCCCAGGCATTCAGGTAGACACTGCCCACAGCTAGCCCCTGCTGTGGTAACTTGGAGGTCAATGTCCCCAGACTTTGGGAATCTCACTTCTGAGAAGCAAAACCACAGCCTGAGGCTGAATCTTATGTTCGGAATAGAGACGGGCAATCGCACGCTTTGCCCGGAGAGTTGGTCAGTTTTGTTAGTGAAGACTGTGAGAGAAGCACACTGCTGGCTCCTTGTCTGTCACACAGCATTTATATTCCAGCAGGACTTCCCTGACTGTCTGTCGTGCTGTGGTATGATCAGATGGGAGGGGAAGAAGCAACTCCAGCTCTGCCTGTAGCAACATCCTCCCAAGAAGCATTCAGGGGTAGAAATAGCACCAGCCCGGTGAGGAGTGGACAGCACAGCAGAGCTGACCCAGGTTTCAGGCCCAGGCCAACTGCTCCTGGAGCTCCTAGCTGCCTGTCGCCATCCTGGGAAAAGATCTTTAATGTTTTCAGCTCTCTTTTCTAGGAACGATAATAAAAGTACCAAATTATTAGGGTTGCCCTGAGTTATCTGTGTTAGGCATAATGTCTACTATTGCCATAGGTGAGGTGAGAACTCACTGTGGAATCAGACAGAAGTCTGCGCCAGTAGAAAGTGGGGAATACTACATGATACCCAGGAACCCAACAGCATCTCTGCAGGCCTGGAAATAAGACTTCACATGCACCAGTGGTTCTCAACCTGTGGGTCACGATCTCCTTGGAGGTTTGGCTATCAAATATCCTGCATGTCAGATATGTACCTTATGATTCATAATGGTAGCAAAACTACATTACAAAGCAATAACAAAATAATTTTAGGGTTGGGATCACCACAACAGAAGGAACTGTATAAAATGGTCGCAGCATTAGCAAGGTTGGGAACCACTGATTTAGATGCTCAGGGAGACAGTCCACTCTAGCCATTTGCGTCTCACTGGGACCACATTTTCCCCCCTTTCTTCCTCTTCCTGATCAAGTGTAAACAAAATCCAGATTGTGGTCCTGTTGCAATGACCATGTCAGCTGGGAATTGATTTCCTTTTGCAAAAACAGTTCCAGCACACTGAGTTTCTGGGTCATTTCCTTGCACGTCAGTGACAGCACACTCCAAATTATTTATTCATCTCTGACTGTTGCTCTCTCCTCACCTGCCAGCCACCACAGGTGCATACAGATCCACGGAGCAGAGCGCTGCAGTGTTTTTACCCAGGCTGCATAGCATCCGCGGCGTATTAGAGGTAATTAGTGTTTCGGTGAATCAGTTATGTTTCTTCCCTAAAGGCACCTCCTGCTCCCTCCCTGGGTGATATTTTAATAGACTAAGAGAGGTCTCTGGACTTGGGAAAAAATGTGGTTGATCTGGATAATGGGAGCACGACAGGCTTCCTTCCTTCACTATGCAGAAGACTGGATGGCAGACTGGGTCCTGTAAATCTGGGCCAAACTTTTCACACATGCTGCCTTTACTTATAAGAAGTGCCCATGGCTCCCCAAAAAGAAGCTCATCCCATCCTACTCTGGGAGAATGCAGTCAGTTGAGGATTAAGACCTAAATAAAAAATAAATAGCAGAGTCACATTCCCAGAGGTGAAGATGTGCCTTCCACACCCAAGCTGTGTGAGGTCCCATTCACAGCTGGGGTGAGGGGCAGCAGGGCCCTAGTGTGGAGGGGTGGAAACTGGGAGCTCCTTGCACAAGACTGGATATACATTATATAAGGTGTGTGTGTGTGTGTGTGTGTGTGTGTGTGTGTGTTTGTGTATGTATACACATATATACGTATATACACATATATATGAATATATACATGTGTACATAACCATAAGCGCTCAATAAATGTGAGTTTTCTTTTCCTTGGGGGGGGGGGGGGAAGAAGTGCCAATAGAAATACAGAGACACATCCCAGTTGCTGCTAACATCCTCAGAGATCAGAAGGGAGTCTGATGAGTGCATTCCATCCACTTCATCCTCCAGCTAATGAACTTCAGGAAAGTCTGCCTACACCAACACTTCATAAATTTCTGGGTTTAAAATTTTTTTCTTTAAATTTTTATTTTTATGTGTGTGGATGTTTTGCTTCCAGTATGTCTGTGTACCACATGCATGCCTGGTACCCACAGAGGCCAGAGCAGGACAGGGAGCTAGATCTCCTGGATCTGGAGTGCAGAAAGCTGTAAGCTGGTATGTGGGAGTTAGGAATCAAATCCAGATCCTCTGGAAGAGCAGTGGTTGTATTGTCGAGCTGTTCCTCTGATCCTTGGTTTGTTTTAGTAACTACCACTATCAAGTATAGCTAAGCATTAATGCAGAAAATAGTGTTACAAAGGTGAAAGGGATAAGTTTTTAGGACAATCACCTTTTCTCTCTTCTCTTCTCTTCTCTTCTCTTCTCTTCTCTTCTCTTCTCTTCTCTTCTCTTCTCTTCTCTTCTCTCCTCTCCTCTCCTCTCCTCTCCTCTCCTCTCCTCTCCTCTCCTCTCCCCCTCCCCTCCCCTATCCTCCCCTTTCCCTCCCCCCTCCTCCTCTTCCTCCTTCTCTTCCTCCTCCTTCTCCTCCTCCTCCTCTTCCTCCTCCTCCTCCTCCTCTTCTTCTTCTTCTTCTTCTTCTTCTTCTTCTTCTTCTTCTTCTTCTTCTCTCTCTCTCTCTCTCTCTCTCTCTCTCTCTCTCTCTCTCTTTCTCTATATTTTTTTGAAACACGGTTTCTTTGTGTATAGCCTTGGCTATCCTAGAACTCACTCTGTAGACTAGGCTGCCTTGAACTCACAGAGATACACATGCCTCTGCTTCCTGAGAGCTAGGACTAAAGGTGTGAACCACCGGTGACCAGTGTACAATCATTTCCTAATGCCTTAGAGAAATGATTTTGAAAATACCAGTAAAATCCTTATACTGGTGAGTAATTGCATTAGAAATGTATTAGAAGACATGTCACCATTGCTCTGAAGCCAGGCATGGTGGCTCTTGCTTGTCATTCCAACATCAGGTGGCTGAGGCAGAAAGCTTGCTATGAGGTGTAGGCATGTCTAAAACTGTCATTTAATTTATGTCTTATCCAGATGGTTTTCCTGATTGTCAGATCACTGAGGGTCATGTTTCTCTGGGCCTATTTTCATCATTTGTATCACCCAGAGTTGTTGGCTGCAAATGACAGAAGTCTAACACAATCTAAAGAAAGAAAAAAATTACTGATTTCCTCTGCCAATAAATGAGCAAAAGTGGGTAAGGAGCTGGCCCTGGGGAATTTAAAGTCAAAGAAGCTGATAATTTCATCTCTCTCTCATCTCAGCATCTTGGTTTTATGGCCATGGACATTTCCAGACTTATAATTACACATTCAAGAAACATAGGTCTTTTGACCGGTTCCAACTAGAAGAAATTTTATAAAAGAGATAGAACTGGGCTGGCTCGGGTCATCTTCCAACCCAGCCTGCTCTCTTAGGCAAGAATGCAAGACTCTATGTGATTGGCATCCCTGTAAGACTCTAACTAGAAAGAGGTGAGGCCTCTCAATGAAGAGGAGAGTGGCTGGCTGTTCTCCATGCCAATGGTCCCTCTGGACCATGCTGGACTGTGCTGTGAGGTGGCACACCAGTCATCACTGCCACATCCAGGAACCAAACAGAACCCATTTGTCACCAAGTCTTCATATACACATTTGCAGGTGCTTATTAACAGATGAAATGATAAGAATTCCAAACTGGTTAGGATTCACTATTTGATTTTTGTTTCCATTTGACGAAACTGTGCACTGCAGGCCTCTCCTAACTACATTTTTATGTCTTTTCATCCAAGGCCTGTGGCTGTTAGGATACACCATGATCTCTCAGTGTTACTGACTATCACAGGCAATAATAAACACACTTCTGTGTAGATTGAGGACTATAAATGAGGATTAAGTCCATGTTACCTAAAATAGAAACTATTCCACCAGAACTGATCTAAAGGGCTGGGTTTGTGTTTCCAAGACCCATGTTGATTCCAGATGGCCTGGGCTTTTCACTGTTGACCTTTGCCCTTGGTGTGGCCCCACCCTGTCTCAGAAATGCTGACTACTCTTGTACTATGTTGACCACATGATTTTTAAGAAGCAACTCTCACAAACAGATATGAATCTATCTTTCACTGCCTGACTCTGGCAAATCCATGACTTATCACCTCTAGGAACACAGGTATTTCTTTGAAGATTTTTGGGCAGTGTGTGTATGTGTATGGGGGGAGGAACTTTTGAAATGATTACAAAATTAAGGGTGGAGCATGTCAAAATAACCTTTGCCATGAAGGTCAGAGTGGCAGGCTGCCTCTCTAGCTGGTAGACCGAAAGTGACCCTGCTAGCACATCCATCCTATCTACCATGTATGCTACAGAACAGAATAGTCCTCATAGTCTCTGTGTGTTTCAGGTGCTAAAGATTCCCTCATTGCTCAGCTTCAGGTACATGGTTTACGGAAACAGGATTTCTTCATCACTGGGTGCTATCAGGTTCCAAGCTCTGCTTCACAGTGATGGTAAGGACTTAAACAAGACTCAGTAGGCACCACCTTCTTAGCTGTCGAGTGGGGCTTACGGCTGGGCTTAGGAGATGACATGAGCGTATCACCTACCACAGTGTTTCATGGTGGAAGTAGGGATAATTCTAAATAAAATCTGGAGTCATGTGGGTTAGGGTGACATGTCATTCAGTGCCACATTTGTTAAAAGCTTGGTCCCTGCCCTGTGGTGTCCTTGAAAAGTGATGTGTCTTCTTTACAAACCGAGGCCTAGGAAAAGGAAGTTAGATCCTTGGGGCATGGCCATCCTTGAAGGAGATTTTGGGACGTCTCCTCTGTACATTTCCTTCTCTCTGTGTTGGTTGCTCTGAGGCAAACAGGCTTTTCCTACCATATGCTCTGCTGACTTGTTCTGTGCTGTCGCAGGCCCAAAGCAGCAGGACAAACAGCCATGGAGGACACCTCTGAAGCCATGAGCCTAAACAGATCTTTCCTCCTCTAAAGGATTTATGTTGGCTACTGTGTCATAGCTGGGGAGAGCTGGCTAATGCTGAGAATAATAAGATTTTCTACCCCAGTGAAAAGAAAATGGGTTCTTCACTTCACAAGTTGTATTGGGTGGGACATCAAGAAGAGAAGCACCAGACAGGTGGACCTTCACAGGGCCTGCTATCTGGCTAGGAGAGCTGAGGTAACATGCACAGAGCACTAACCCCAGAGGAAGATGGTGGAATTATAGATGCTGACTATGTGTGTGAAAGCAGATAATTACTAAAAGCTAGGTTAATGTGCTCCAACTATAGACGCCACAGGGGTGGGAATATTGTCAGCACGTTGTTCAAACTCCAGTATCTACGCTAGTGTTTGGCTCTTAGTGGATGGTCAGTAAATGCCTATTAGACAAGTGAAGTTTTTTGAAGAACTAGACCTGCGTTTAGAACTCTGTTTAACAGCTCTAGAATCCTGGAAGGTTTTCTTAACCCCTCTGAATGCCAGTTGCCTTATCTATCAAACAGCTCTCATCCTTGTCTGTGACATTTGGTTCTTATACAAATAGACAGCACAGTTTATCTGAAAGCAACTGACCTGCAGCAGGTGCGTGAGAAATGGCAGTAAACAGGGGGCCATAAAGAACTAGAACTTGAGGATGGACGCAGACTACGGCAGGTAGATGACCTGTATGGCATTCATCTGCATGTCCCTTAACTCTGGCTGCAAGCAGTGCCCGTGAAAGTGGGATGAATGGGTACTATTTTTCCCTGCCACAGTAATCCTTGTCACATGCTCCACTGCTGTTAACAAGATCAATAAACTTGCCACATTCAGGAATAGACAATTAACCCCTTTTATAACACTTCAAGTCACAGGCTTCTCTATTTTATATGGCCAAGAAGGCTGCTGAACACATGGTCTTATTATTACTCTCCCTACCCTCCCTGAAAAAAAAAAAAGCAGCACTAATAATTTAGCACCTTCTAGATGCTGTCTGTTCTTACTGGTTTTGCAGGGAAGCACTGCGTGGCAGCCATCTATGCAAGGGCCACCTCCTGGCCGGCTCTCCAAGCTCCTTGGTGGAACGCTGCTGTCTTTAGTACTGTCCACCTTTCTGCATGTTTTATGGTTTACAGCTGTGGTGAAAAGCATTCTGGAGCTGGCCCAGATTTATTCCCATTTTTAATGTTTTTACTAGGCTGCATAAACACATCCTCAAAGAATGAAGGCACCAGCCATGTTGGGAATAGGAAGACTGGAGCCCTGCTCTGGAATGGGAACATTCTCCTAACGGACATAGTTGTAACGAGTTGTTAAATCCAGCTAGGACTATGGGTTCAGGAGCCCCTCAGTGGCTTCCCTGGCACCCAACCCAAGAGCTCTGTCACAATGCTGCCCCAAATTAGCTCCCTCCTCGTAGACTTCATTACCACCTGTAGCTGCAGACAGTCTGGGAAGCTGGAAGTGCCCAGCCGATGCTATCCGCAGTGTTTTTACATCCTGCACGTGCTCATTTAAATGCTTTTTGGCAAATGAGTTCAGATAAAGCAAGTCTTTCTCCCAAACTCAAGCCAACATGTAATTTTTTATGAGGTTTGTAAAGCTTCAGCGAAATGATTTCTTTAAAAGGGAAAAACTTCCTTCCTCGGGCTTGTTCACTTGGTTGATTTTGGCCAAGGCTGCCGAGCAAGCGAGCGACTAGTATGCTATGAGAAAGATTATTCATACAGTGATTTGGAACGGGGAGGGATCAGAAAGTGGTATAAATCTCTTCTACTCACGACATTCCTGCAAAGGTTGCCATCACTGGAAGAAGCCAACTGTACGGGGAGGGGTGTTGGATGGCCTGTCCCCAAGTTCTACTTCAAAGTCAGTGGCGTGAAGAGCTTTGCTTGGTTGGAGGTTATTGAGGTGATTGAGGAGTGTAAGCAACGTTTGTAGACCCATCAACTGGCAGACTTTTGAAACCGACATGCTTGGCTCAGCCCCCCCAATAGGTTCAGTGCCTCCCCGAGCACTACCTTCCAGAGCCACATGCTAATGCTAGTGGGTGCTTGGTCTCTGTCACTTTTGGGCTTTCAGTCACTGGCCCACTTCTGCTTGTTCTAACTCTGTGGTCCTACTCTTAGATGCCAGAAGGTTGTACGTACTATATTTGGACAACTATTATTGTAATGGAAAAAAAATACTTGGTAGATAGGCACCTCCAAACTTATTTTTTCTTGTAGGAATGCCAGTAATAGTGGTTTCCTTCACAGCTCTAAGTGCTGAGGGATGAGCATGGGGGCTCACTGTCTGTCTAGCACTGGACACTAGCCTCTGTGTATGTCGAGCCTTGGCTCTGAGAAATCACATCTTCTCCAGGCACTGAGCTGACCAGCATGGCAGTGTGCAAACATCTTAGTAATCCTTATCTTTCACTATTACAGAAAAGAATGATGCCACTCAAACAAGGTGGATGGTACTCACATGCTAGATTGTTTTCTACGAGTGTTAATGATGTAAAGTAGACATCGCAATGCTATCCTTTTTCTCTAAGAAAGAAAATTCCAAGCTATAAGAGATATGACTTTCTCTTTCTTGATGATTAAGGTCCCAGTTCTTTGGGCCACTGACCCTACTGCAAGCATTTAAGGTAAGCTTTTACACCTCCCACTGATTGAGGGATGACTTAGCACATGTCTCAGCTATGTTTCCCAGCTACTCTGGATCTTCTCCATCTTGTGAGCACTTTCCTGTGCCATGTTCTTGTTTTCAGAAGGGGCCTGTGGGACTTGTAGTTGGAAGAAATGCTAAGTGAGTCATACTTTATTTTAACCCCTTAACTGTCACCCTTACTGTCCTTTCCCATCCTATTATCCCAGAAGAGGTTTCTCTCTTCCTCTTGGAGTTGAACCCATCTGCTTGGGTCCAGTAGTTCTCCCATTGTCTCTATAATTTTAATTTCATAAAGATTGTTCCTCTCTCTCTCTTTCTCTCTCTCTCTATAGTGCCCAGAGGCATTCAGTCTTATAGACAGAGAGATGAACAGATAGACAGACACACATAGACGTGTATGCTCAAAGCATCTTGAACATGAATAATTTTGCTTAGCTTGATTCTTTTCTCGCACTCACTGGCAAACATATTAACTACAGGCCTCCTCCTCCTTTTCTTGGTGCCTCCTAGGCAATGGGCCATGTGGAGATGAAGCTGAATATCTCCTTCTCAACCACCAGCTGTCAGAAACTCACTGTAGTGGACAGTGAGTGTAAGTGTCACGCTTTCTATGAGAAGCATGTGGCCACCATAGTACTGATGCTCTGGATGAAGAGTAGGGTCATGGGGTCCAAATCTCTGGTGGAAATGACAAATATGGTTTTCCTATGAAGCGAGGTGTCTTGGGCCATGGCAGAGTGTCCCTGCTGTTGAGTAAGGGACATTCCTGTTACAGACCAAGGAGAACTGAAGAGAGGAAGCTCAAGTCTGTTTCAGATATGTTGTGGACGCCAATGTGGGTGTTCTCAACGTTTTTATTGTAAAAATGGAGAGAAGAGTATTCCTGGATGGACAGATACTACTGTGCCTCCTTGTTTGGGGCCAAAGAATCTAAAAATCTTTTCAATCTCTCTATAGAAAATGATGCCCACCAATATTTCAGAAAGTCTGTAAGCAAAGATAATGAGAAGCCCAGGACCAAAGCCCCAAGATTCAGTCTCTTGTTACTCACATGTGCTGCCACACACACATCTACAGATTGAAGACAGACAGGGAGGAGGCAGCAGGATGTGCAAAACTTTTACCCTAGAGAAGGAAGGAAGGCAAAGCAAAACAGCAGGAAAGGATTGCCAAGAGATGGAGGCCGTCCTTCCTGAGAACTTCTATGTCTAGTCAAAAACAAGTGCTTAAGAGTAACAATGATCAGACCTTGAGTTAAAACTACAGGCCTATTGTTATTACCTCTAGTCATTTCCCACTGAATTTCAGTTCTGTTCTTGTGTTTGGCATCATTCCCCATTCTTTCCCTGAAATGGTCAGACCCAAGTCTATAGATAAGAGTCACAGTTTCTGTATTTAAGATCCCAGTCTATATTTAGGTTTTCTTTTGGAATGTCTGACACAGTTATCACCATGCCCTAAGAATGTACTCTATCTTGATGGCCTTGATAATCCTGATGAAATGTTTTGGTTTTCCTTCTACATTCTAAACTCTCTCCCCTTTGGTGTGGAGTTGTCTTCCTAATTCTGAATATTACCTGAGCCTCAAAGGGTGGCTCTCCGGGCATCTTTGTATGCCTCTGGGGAAGAGCTAGGGATTCCATCATCCCTTAATCTTCATCCTTTCAAGGCTGCAAAGACTTTCTACCAAGATGTGCGTGTGGTATTGCCAGCACTGGTTTTGGTCCTTTGGGAATTAGATGCCAAGAAAGGATTTAAAGCAGAAAAGACATACTGGAGATAACATCTGAGAAGGGAAAGTGCAAAGAAAGGATGATTGGGTTAGGCACAGGTGAGTATATCCTACAGCTCTACAGCAGGCCCAGCCTTCAGTTCAAGGTCATGGGCAATGACTGTGAAAGGAGATTCAGCATAGAATAGAAGGTCTGCTCTCTCTCTCTCTCTCTCTCTCTCTCTCTCCCTCCCTCCCTTCTTTCCTCCCTCCCTCCCTCCCTTTCCCTCACCCTCTCCTCCCCGCCTCTCATTCCCTGATACGTTCAGGCATGTATATATTCAATTTTCATCCCTTCCCTACTATCCCTCTCTCACCAATCTCTTCTCCTGCTAAAACAACTCTTTCCAGGACACATTCTTCTACTTGAATTCCTCCTTGAATATCTTTTTTTTTCTTCTTCTTCTGCCTACTGAGCTTCATCATGGTGGCCTGTATGAACTGGGAGTTATTGACTAGATGTAGGAAAAATTTTTCAATGTCTACACCACTGAAATGATGCCACCTTCCCCAGCATCCATCGATTGACAAGAGACCATCAGCGAGAGGTGAGGGACCATGAGCTCCAAACCCATGCAAAATGGAACGGTGCTATGTCCAGTCTTTTATGATCCTTGTGCAGCACCCCTACCTCCAGCTACGTTAAATTTATATAGGCATTGGCTGTGACATGTCAAGAAAACCAGGATTCTTCTCCATGCTGCAGCTCATAGCTTCATTCTACTCTTCTTCCATGATGTTCTCTGAGCCTTGCAGGGGGTTATGTAGAGTCCTGTTTAGGGACAGGGATCAACTATTCTGTCTATTCTAAGCTCAGTCACTGGCAGAGTGTGCCCTTGGCTGGCACCCCATGGCATAACTTAAAGAGCTGCAGCTGGAGGCTGCCAGAGAGCCATAGTTATTAAAGCCTGTTGGCTTCTGAAGGGAGATCTCAGACCTATGAAATAGTCCAGTGTCCCTCATTACACATACAGCCTTAGCACTGATCTCTTCTGTTCTGTGGGAATCAACATTTCTACATTTTCCAGAAACATCAAGTAGCCTTTGGCTTTTCCATGACACACACACACACACACACACACCCCGACTACTCTTAATTTCTATTATAATGCTTCTTTATTGGCTCCATCTTCTTGCTTCCCTAAGTCACGTCTAAATCCATATCGTTATTGTCTCAAGTGGATTGCTGCCACAAGCCTATTCTCTTCTCTGGCTTCTCTTCCTCACCATTCTCTGGAGGCTAGAATTTCCCAGAGTTTAATCCTTGGCTTCTATCTCTTCTCATATTCAAGTTTCATTGTATATGAACCTCTAAATTAATCACTACTAAAACCAAATGACTCATAAGTGTCATTTCCAGCCCTTTCCTCAAGTATTTCATCACAGAAGTATAAATATGACAAATATAATATCAGGTATTGAATAGTTAAGGCAGAGTTGGAGAGATGGCTCCGTGGTTAAGAATACTTGCTGCTCTTCTGGAGGACCTGAGTTCAGTTACCAGAACCCATGTCACATGACTCATAACTGGCCGTAACTCCAGCTCCAGGGGAACCGGATCCTTTGGTTTCTGCAGGCACCTGCATTCATGTGCTCATACCTAAGTGTACACACACACACACACACACACACACACACCCCAACACATAATTAAAAATAATAAAAATATTTCTTTGGAAATAGTTAAGCAATAAAAATAGCTTTGTGTATATGTTTTTTCCTATATTTGGGGGCTTGTTTTGTTTTGTTTTGTTTGTTTTTTAATAGATTTCCAGCAAGGAGAAGGTAGCTGTCTTCATTTTGGAGATTAGGAAATCTAAGGGCTGTCACTTAGCCATTTCACTGAGATCAAGGCAAAAACCTATGGTCTAAGAATTTGAAAGAATTCCCTAAGGCTGCCCAGCTTGTAGATATATGGCTTAAGATGGGGGGCTTCACCCTGGGCTGTCTGTACTAGACCACCTCCTGATGCTAAGCCATGGTCTACCATAGGGGGCTTCCATCAGGCTGCTTCACGGGTGGAGGATTTAGAGGAAGCACTAAAGGGTAACTCATGATCTAACTTAATGGAAACCGCAGCCTAGTTTGGGATACAGTTTAAGTAGGCATGCGCTCTGTGTGACTTCTCAGAAGGCCTGGCGAGTAGGAGAAACCTAGCCAGAGTGCGAGCTGAAGTTGCTTGTGAATGAGAGTTATAGCCTTGGTCTCCCTGTGGCTTGGAAAGGAAGCTGGAGCTCTTCATGGTTGAGTCCTATTGTTCAATTCTTGAAAGACCTTACTCAAAAGCAAGTGAAGGGCGCACACTGAGGCATCTGGAGCTTGTCCTCTACCAGTTCCTTGGCCCAGGGCAGCTGCCATGAGGAAATGCCCTGTGATGTTTCTCAGCAAGCTGTGACATCTCTGCCTTCACCCAAGGAGAGATCTGGTTCCTGTTTGGACCCAAACCAAGAAGCAATTTTTTTCTGGCCAATGAGAATTAAATATGTCCCTTATTGCTTCAGCATGAAAAAGGGGTGGGTGGGTGTGCAGTTCAAAGAGGCAGAACAGCCAGGCAACAATTCTTAACTTAGAAAATAAAAGGAGGCATCTGAGGTTTTACAGAATTCATTGATGGCAGCTGATTTCTAAGGGAGACAAAAATAGACCAGAGTTTCTCAGCCTGAGGAATATTGACATTTTGGGCTTGATAATTCTTTGCTGTGAAGGGCTGTCCTAAGAGTCAGACTCTGTGTAGCGTCCCGGCTCTCCCCCAGATGCCAGCCACACCCTCATTCCAGTCACGACCATCAAGATGCCTCTGGACACTGTCAAATATGCCCTGAGAGGCAAAACCATTCCCAAATGAGAACTACCCAAATAGAATAATAGGTTCCTTGAAATAAAGAGCCAATTCCTATGCAGAAAGCATAAGAAAAGAAGATACAGGATACAAATGATGCTCATGGATACAGAACACAGAAGAGGCCCCCCACATCCTGTGAGAACAGAGGGTCCTCTAGTCAGCCAGCTAGGGTCTGATCCGAATCCACATTGAGGAAAACTGGCATGAACGCAGAAGGAAGCCCTCTCTAGAGTGAGCACACCCATATCCGCATCCTGTCTGCCTCATAGACCATGAGCCTTGATCTAGAGCTAGTACATGGCTTCTGCCAACCCTAAGAGAATCCTCCAAGAAATGAAGACATTGTCTTCTCAACTCCTGACCTGCATAGATCTCATTGAAAACTATTCATCAGTATCCTGGTGGCAGAATGTAGGAAGACCTGTGGGAAAGGCGAGACTGGCTTTCTCCTGGTTGGACACCTCACACATTACATGCTTCTAAAGCCTTGATGTCAGGAGGGATTGAGGAAGTCATCCCACAAAGTGGTCCAAATCTCCTGAACAATATCCTGGGCAGGTGACGGAAGCCAGGACGAGTGAGATCCTACTGCAGGACAGTATTAGTTACCGAGAGGTTTCCATGCTGGGGGAGATATCCTGGTGGAACTGGGACCTGGTTCTGTCCTCTGAAATGGGACAGGTCTACTCCCTCATTCAAATGTCTGCGGTCTCTTTCAGTCTTTTCACGCTAACCAGACATTTCCAGAGCCCTCTGTCTGTGCTCACATGAACACTCCTTCCCCAGGATGAGTCAGGATCAGATGATAAGTGCTTTACTGTTCTCAACAATGACCCTAAGTCTTTCCCCTCTCACTCAGGTCCCTCTTTCCTTGACAGACTTGCCTAAGACCCAGACAATAGCCCATTCTTCCCTCTCTTTTACTCTGTGTCTCTGCTCTCAATACTTCTTCCAAAGTTGTTCCCTCAGGTTGCTTTTTATTTTCTCCAGTAGGATGAGGATAAGGGACTGTCACTCTCTGTCCTGTGTCATTGATCCTGGCTATGGTTCCCATCTGATAGCTTATCCACAGGCGTAGACGGTGCATTTTAAAAACCTAGCTGCATATATAGAAGAAGATGGCCTAGTTGGCCATCATTGGGAGGAGAGGCCCCTTGGTCATACAGACTCTATATGCCCCAGAAAAGGGGAATGCCAGGGCCATTACGTGGGAGGGGGTGGGTAGGGGAGCAGGGCGGGGACGCGGGAGGGTAAGGGAAAATTTCTGGATAACATGTGAAATGTAAATGAAGAAAATATCTAATAAAGAGAGGAAAAAAAACTGTCTATAAAAAAAAAGAAGAAGATAAAAATTAAAACATTTTTAATCCCCTGTAAAAAAATAAAATAAAATAAAATAAAATAAAATATAATAAAATTCTGGGAACGTTTTCACAATATGACTTTGCACTTTTAAAACCCGAGTTTTAATTAATACCAGTCTGGCATCTGTATTAGATATTGCTTTGTTTATAGTGGACGTTTATCTATGTAAAAAGAAAGTAAAAGTTTCTCTGAGGCTTTGCACAATCAAAAAAAAAAAAAAAAAACAATCAACAAACATAGCCACCTTGCTTTCAAGCCACTGCTATTGGGATAGTGCTCTTTCATATCTTAGCTCTGCTGTGGACACATTTGAAAGTGTCACTGGAATCATTATTGTCATGTTCCTTTTGCTCTTTGGGGTCTACCTACCTATCCGTTTGGAAATAACTTATTTCTTTGTATAGTACCAGGTGCTCTTTTCTTAGCACAGCTTTCCTGGGAGACAAAGGAAGAGAATTTCATATATGTGGTTCAAGAATAGAAGGAGCTGGGGCTGGGGACATGGCTTACCATGTAAGTGTGAGACTGTGAGTTCAAACCCCCTAATTCCCATATAAACAAAGAGCCCAGTGGTGCTTGTCTATAATCCCAACCCAGGGAGGTTCAGACAGGACATATGTGGCTTATTGATGGCCTGGCAGAACCCAGCTAGGCATGCCCAGTCAGGGAGCTTCAGCTTCAGTGAGAGACCCTGTCTCAAAGAAAGTAGAGGGAGACAGAGGAAAATGCCCAGTATGAAACTCTGTTTTTTCATATACATTCATATGTGTGCTCATTTAAAACACTCACACATGAACATATACATGTATGCACACCCATACACTCACCCCCCCACACATACACAAACACACAGCATCAACTGCAGAGCTCATTGTGTGGCCCTTTATATTGCAGCTATTAGCACTATTAGTTTCTTAGGCAACATTTCCTTCCCTGTGTGGAAACGTGTTGTTTGTCATAGCAGGTGTCAGTTCCTTCATAAGCCCACAGGAGCTAAGGACATGGGACACTTCTTTTCATCTATATGTCTCCACACCGAGTGGGAACTCAGTGTCTTATGCATGATCCCATGACTCCAGAAACACTTGTGTCTTGTAATTAAAAAGGAACTTACAATTCTACACCGGTGGCTCTCGCCTTTTTTGGCAATGATACTGCATTTCAAGCCATTTCTCTTCATGAAACTGAAAATGACCTAGAATGCCCAAGGGAGAGCCATGGGTATTCCCCAAGACATTTCCCCAGTGGAGAGAACCATTGTGCTGGAGCCAGGTAGGGGAAGGGGTGGGAGCTCAGCTTAGCACTGATTGCCTTCTTGGGTCAAGCTTACCCCACAGAGCCAGCAGCTTGGGTTCAGCTGTGGGCCAGACACTGCAGGTGGAACAAATGCACCATTGATGCTGCTACTCACAGAGCAGGCCCCTGGGCAAGCATCAGAGGGCTTGCAGGCAGCTTTAGTCCATGGCAGGCTCATCTCTACTACTGCCCTCGGGGTCCAGGGCTGCACCAGTCATACAAACAGAGGGGGAAGGGATTGGTTAGGCCAGGTGGGGGTTTGCTCAAGAATGCTGCCCCAGCGTTATGAAGCAGAGATGTATTGTAACCTGTAGCGTGCATTTCATTCTCACGATAGACTTGCAATTGGTTTCACAACAATGATAAACCAAAGGGGGGTGTGGACCGGCCTTTTAACTAACTTTACATCTTATGTCAGCAATAATCCTGCTCCCTTTCCCTTTACGAACATTTGCAGTTTTATTGGGGGTAGGGGGGGATACCTGTCTTATTGTGTTGTGTGTCAGGTACCATGTTGCCATGCTATGGGCTCTTTTGTGTCTTACGACAATCCGGTAATAGGATTGATATAGGGTAGATATATTATTCCTATTTTATAAACCAAAGGCAGAGGTAAATTGAACTTGCTTTTTACCATATTCCTTGTAAATAACCAACTCAAGCTTTTAAAATGATCCACCGAAGCTCAGTTCAAAGGTAACCATTTCCCTGCTGTTTTAAAATATAAGGTTACCAATGTTCCCTCAAAAATAGACTGCAGACCAACAAGATGACTTAGGGGGTGAAATACTTGCTTCTCAAGCCTGAAGACTTGAGTTTGAGCCCCAGATCCCAAATATAGGGGGAGGGAGGGAACAGATGTCACAAAGTTGTCTTCTGGCACAGTGACACATTTGCACATCCACATCCTATATAATAATAATAATAATAATAATAATAATAATAATAATAATAATAATAAATAAAATGATAATAATAAATAAAAAGTTGAAAAAATAACATAGATCAAATCATAACTAGTGATGCTTCTAAGTGGCATGAGAATGAAAAGAGTTGAACATTCATGATGTAATTTGAGGCAAAGACAAAGAAATGTGTTACTCTGAGAACATTCTATGCTGTTTCTCATTGCTTTGGTGCCAGGGAATGAGCCTGAGCCTTGCAGTAAGCACTCACTCACCCTGGGAACTATGCTCCTCCTTTTGGGAAAGTAACTATATAACCAACCATAGGATTTCTGAGATGTAACATACAGGTTTTTTTCCACTGCCTCTAAGTTCTCCTGAAGTCTGAGCCTTTCAGAGGGCATCAGAGGGCAACTACTCAAAGTAGCACGCACATGCCTGAGTGGCACCTTTGTCTCTGTGTCTTCCTCTAAACTTAAGCAGGCTTCTTCCTCAAGAAGGCATGTTGAGGTCTTCCCTTTGACCTGGATGCTTATCTGGAGAGAATACAGCTTGAGGATTTCCTGCAACTGTTTGAATGATCCGTGAAGGGGCCAATCATAGAGATTTCAAAGAATCGGAGGACCCGGAGAAGAAACGAAAACCTCACCTTTGCCCTTAGCTTTGTGTGTCTGTCAACCAGGGAACCTGTGGGCCGGCTCACTGCTGTCTCCAGGTGTGTTCAAGAGTGTCCAATTTCAAAGAACTCTGGGAACTCTTACTCTAAGTCCCAAACAAAAGGCTGGGGCTTTGATTTGAAACAGATAGACAATTCAAATTTTTCTGCAGGGTCCTAGCTACCTCATGAGATAAGATCCAGTGACACAAGGGACATCATTTCCAGCCACAATGAGCAGGGGTTCTGTGTGGCAAAGGCAGGGAGTCCAAGATGGCAGGGAGACCCAAAATGAAGTCACTGGAAGGACAAGGCCTGAACTAAGGCACAGAACACATACACACAGGAAAAAGAACAGTGCTAGTTTCTTTTGGCAATCTACCAGACTATCATATCCATGGGTGGTCACAGTTCTTTGCTGCCATTGTTGTCATGCATTCTTCCCATTTTCCAAAAGGATGTGTATAGAACCATAATAGGTATCTAGACAGACAGATGCATGGGAGCCAGCTCTCAGGACCACAAGCATGAGAGAGCAAAGGAGGTATCAGCTACAAATGTTTCTTTAGAAAACAACACAAGATTTTGGAAAGTGATTTTAGAAGAATACGAATATTGGTAGATGAGAAATAGATAGTGAATTTTGAAAACAAAAAACAAAAAACAAAAACCTAAATACCCAATGAAAAGGAAGCAAGGAAGAGGTTCTATCTGGTCAGTTACTGTAGCCATGTGGGAATGGACCATGAGGATGGTCCTGGAATACATTGATCTGCACCAGCCCCTGTTGAGTGCACACTGTATCTGTGTGCTTCAAGGAGCATGAGTAATCCCACCTCAGTCTAAAATGGAAGTCGGTGAAAATGCTTCTGTCAACATCCCACCAAAAGGGCTGGAAAAACTAAGGCTGTGAGAAAAGTTAAAGGAACTTCTCTTCATGGTGAGCTAATGAGTGGCACTGCCAGCCCCCGCAGAAGGAAAACATGCTGGCATTGAGGTAGAAGACATAGGCACAGTTTTTAAACCTTGTAATTTATTTTCTAAACGTTTGTAAGTATGAATGATTAAAGACATCCCGTGGATAGACAGAATTAATATTGTGAAAACAAACATTTCATCGAAAGTAATTTATAGGGTCAATGTAAATTAGCCCAATAACAATTCCCATGACAAAAATAGGGAAAAAAATCATATGGAAGATACTCTCCCACTCTGTGAGTTTTGTGGTCACTGGATGGGCTGATTTTTTTGCTATACAGAAGCTCTTTAGTTTTATGAGGTCCTATTTGTCAGTTGACCTTAATCCCTGAGCAAGTGCAGTTCTATTCAGAAAGTCTTTTTCTGCACATAAGTGTTAGAGGTACTAACTGTCTATGCCTCCCCAAAGTCCCCAAATTTGCCTGAGATATTTCCATATCAGATTCCAAGCTATAGTATAAAGGTATAGCAATAAAAATAATGTGAGTCTGGCACAAAACAGCCATGGAGATCAATGGGCTGAATTAAGAGCGCACTGAATTAGAGCATCTGATATTTGACAAGGATGCCAAAATGTACACAGGGGAAAAGACAGCACCTTCAACAAATGGTGACAGGAAGGTTGGGTGTTCACATGAAAAGGAATAAAATTGGACCCATATCTATCACCCTTCACAAAAGTCAGTGAGATTTGAGCAAAGAAAGACCTCACCATGAAATGGGAAAGCTGAAACTCCTAGAGAAAATCATAGACAGAACTGGAAAACTGGCTAAAAAAATTTCAGAGTGAGGGAACCCCGAGTCAGAAAGACACATACTGTATGTTCTCTCTAATTTGTGAATCCTAGCTCTGAGACTTTGAATGTGAGTTTATAACCTGAAGTAACCATAGAATCCAGGAAAATAGAAAGGGATCATGGGAAATAAGGGAAGAAGGAGCTCTAGAGAGGAGGCTCATAAGACATAGGTTCTAAGAAGGGCAGAAGGGGAAGTGGGAGGTAACTTAAGTGGGGAAGAGAGTGGTTAACAGAGAAGAGGGTGGAAGGAAAGATGGGTTTCTCAACTAGTACTCAAACATTCAGAGAATGTGCTTGGCTCTAAGTGCACCACAAGGTTTATTGTTTGATCAGGCACAGAAAGTATGTCCCCAAGTCAGAGTCTCCAAGCATTTCAAAAAGTTCTGGCTACTGGGAGCATGAAATGAAATTAGCCATGCTGGGTGCTTAGTACAGTGCCCTGGGACACTGACAAAGACTTGGCAGATACCATCTCTACTGTTACCACATGCCAGGGACTGTCCTTCCAACCCACATACAAGACAAACACAGAGCTTAGCCACAGCTACCTACTGTCTGGAAGATGACAAAAAACAAAACAAAAACAAACAAAAAAAACCCCTCAGTCCTGAGAGGCCCAATAACTCTCCTGTTGTCACACAAAGGGCACAGCTGCTTTCAGGGGACTCTCTCCTACCTCTGCCCAATCTAGTCTTCTTAACAGAAGCAGAGAATGATGGTATGTACCAACCTGCAGAGGCAGCATGACCCGGTGTGGGCTTCCCTAACTAACCCTGTCCGTAACTAGACAGGTAAGTCCAAACTTCATCCAGGGATTTCAAAGCCTCTGAGATGAACCCTACCTCATATCCCAAAGCATTCCCCGTTTCTAGTCTACACGAGAGGCAACCAGCTCTCCCAAGGCTTTTACCACTATTATTACTTTTTTGGAGACATGATCTATGTAGCTTACACTGGCTTCAAACACACCCTCTCTTGACTCATCTCCTGAGTGTGGGCTTGGAATTGTGAAACATCACTGTGAGGGACACTGCATGCCTCACCTAATCCCCTGTATCTTAGAACCCAGTTCAAGTTCCAGCCTTTATCAGGAAGCCCACACAGCTGCTTCTGCCCCTTTAACCTCCATCTCACAACTAGGTAATACCTATTCTATCTGGCAGTACCTTAAAAAGTCAAATGTGGAAGTGCAGAGTACAGGGGTTTTTGGGTTTCTATAAATGAACAGTTTAGTAGCTTTGGGGCAAAGGCTGGATCTTTATGTATGCCACAGGGGCCGGCTTGGTCAAGTAGCAACTCTTTTTGGCTAAGAGTGGCCATGTAGCAGTTTCCCTTTGAAAGAAAGGCAAGCTATTCTTAGTTAAAGAAGAATGAATACCAGAGACTTGCTCAGGGGTAGTTTGTCTAGCACGTCCAAGCCAGGGTTCTAATCTCTCAAACTACAAAACAACTCAACCACACCAATAACAAAAGACCAAAACTAGAGTCAGGCCAGCCACTGAACAAGGAAGCATAGTTGGTTTCCTTCACCTTCCTGAGTTGAGTTCCTTACACTGGACTATAGCTTCCCTGTGCTGGTCAGGTAGCAGGCTGTAACCCTATTGAGAACTGTGGAGCACTAACAGAACTCCTTTTATGCTGACCTCTAGTGAAGGACGCCCAGCCTCAGAGTGGGGCTACAGGGAAAGCTCACTGTTCTGACCCAGCATCTCATCCCAAAGAATGTCTACCATTCCTGCATGCCCTGTTAACCCGCTGGGGATGGGGGAACCCACTGGAGAGCTCATCAGAGGTTTTCCCTCAGATCTCTTCCAAGAAGTCCTGTCATTTGCCAATGCGATCTTTCCTAATGTTGTGCAGATGGCAGGCTAATCCATCTTCAGATGATCTAATTGCATTGAACTTTCATGAAACATTTTGTGGAGTTGCAATGTCTTAATTGTGGGGCGAGTGCTAAATGTCTTCAAGAGTACTGAGCCAAGTACTCCCATTAAGCCGAGCATTCCCACCAAGCCAAGCATTCCCCCCCCCCGCCCCCACCCTGAGCCAAGCATTCTCATTTAAGCCAAGCACTCCCACTGACGTGGAGAATTTCCAATGGAAACATTCGGGGGTGGGGAGGACTGGGAGGTGGGAGTGAATAGACTCAGCAGGTCCAGTTTTTAGGGCCCAGTGCTGATAAAAGATCCAGCTCTGTTTCAACTTACTGGCAGAGAATTTCCACACATGGCTTGCGGAGGGTCTCCTGTGCCTTGCAAGCATCACAAGTCTATTTCCCATAAAGAGAATAGGAACAGAAAAGGGTGGTGGAGAGAGAAGGACCATCAGAGGAGGGCTTTGGGAACCTGGCTGGCAGAAACTCTGAGCAAATAGTATTTTCTTGGCATTCCCCTGTTCTGCTGCTCTCTTAGCCCAGAAAGCTTTACAAACCTCGAACACACAGTTACCTACAGGAAGGATGTTGAATCATATGGATGCGCAGGCTGAGGGGGACCTGATCTGCAGCTTCCGGAGCTGGGAAGAAGGCACATATGAGCTGGTGAGGTTAGTGTGAGGAACATGGGCTCCTTCATTCCATCGTTTCTTGAAATGTTGCTAATGTTGCTTCTTCAGCAGGAATTCTCTGTGAAGTAGTCTTCTGAGTTTGCATTTGGGACAGCCTGGACTTTCAGTGGAAGCCAGACAGTAGCCATCTGAGATCTGTGCTTGGCTCAGTTCTGACTCCCAGGTGGACGCCACACACCAAACCACTCCATCCACAAGCTATGCCAAGAGGACATTTAGATGCTAGGTCACAAATACAGTGTCACACCCCCAAGATTCATGATAGGAGAGGTACAGATCACCCTGGCCCTATTCCTTGGCAGGCCTAAGGGATCCAACAATGTTGTTTTGTTTGTTTGAACGAGGATTAAGTCCTATTTCAAATACTAATGTGCGCTCTTATCATCATCAGACTTTCAGGCCCTTGCCCTGCCCTTGCCCCAAACATATTTACATTGGCCCCTGTTATCGACATTCCCCTTCCTTTCACCTTCACAGTCTCTATGCCTCGTTGGGTATGGCAGAGCAGGAACACAGGCTGTAAAAGAACTGAGCTTCTTGATTTCACCTTGGGGTCCCTGGTGATTCTAAAAATTGGCAGGAATGATCTAGGTTCTTCATCAGAAGCCCATTTCCTGGAGAGTGGTCATATTTCCTTGGCAAATGAGGATACGAGAGAAACTCTGTGAACCATTTCCAGCAATGCAAAAAGAAGCCACAGAAAGCAGAGCCCGACCAGGAAGGGAAACAGAAACCTCCTTGAAAGGCATGCTGTGGACCAGAGACCTTGCTCAGTGGATGATAAATTGGTATCATTCAGCCTGAAAAGCCTTTGAGTCAATGCTATCACTGTAGAAGAAAGACACCTCATTGCAAAGGTTCTCCACTCTCAACTGTGGTCTGCCCTTGCCCTCCAGTCACTGACCCAGGGTTTGATGATTTACTCATTGCCTTCTTTGTACGGGGAGGAAGGGAGCACAAAGATTACAAATGAAGGGCTCTGTGTCAAGAACTCAGTGGTGGACAGTGTGGCAGGAGAGAGGGAGAAGGGCAGCCCATTCAGACTGGGCCCTGGCACACAAATGGAAGAGAACTCCTTCTGACTGACCCACCATGGGCATTTTTGTATTGTGTCAAGATTAGGCAAACCCAGAGACCGAAAGCCCACTAGTGTGAGGAGAGGTGAGAGCCTACTAAGTGAGGGCAAGGTTTCTTGCTAGAGTAAAAACATGATTCAGCAACCAGATAGCTAAAGCCTACTTGCCAACAAGATGTGTACTGGGAAATGGTCAAAACAACAAATTTTATGTGTATTATCTATAATCATGAGAATAATAATAAGATAAGGAGGATTTCTCTGAACAGCCAGCTAACACAAGTACTTCGAGCATCAGTCTGTCTCCTTGGCAGTGCTGGCTGCGAAGGCCCTTCAGGATCTGTTGGCTGGGCCAGTCGACTATTTTGAAATGAACCTTAATCTAAAAGAGTAACATTTTACTTTGCAACTCCATGTGTTTCTCTTTGCAGTTTATCCCTTCTCTTCAATCTAGATGGTCGTCCAAGCAATCATGTATGTCTGTGTAATCCTATGTACATGCATATGCACACACAATCACACATACACACATGCATATACACATGTGCATGCCCACACACACATATGTACATGCACATGTATCTATGTTTACTTCCAGTGGCAATGGAGCCTGGTGAATTCTGCTTTGAAATCCTTTCAGGCCATGACTTCTGTTTTTTGAGTATCTATTTTTAGCTGGGAGAGAAAGTTGATTGAAACACATACTCTTCTGGGGAAGTCATGAGTTCTGTAGTGTTTTAGTTAAGGGAAATCTCTGAGGGACAGAACTGTATTGGAAAAAAAAATGTCTGGAATAAAGTATGCCACAAAATTCATGATGAGTGTCAACTGCATAGGGCCTTACACATAAATCTTGTATGCTGTGTTTAAGGAAAATAAAAGTTAAACTTAAAAATAACAAAGTGGATAATATTGAAGAAATGTTTCCAGCAACAACATAAGTAGTTGTATTCCCTAGCAGTAGTCAAAAAAAATGAAATTGGTCATTTGAAACCAGAATTAAATGCCCCAGAAGAAAAGTATTTGTATACAATTTTAATATAATCTGGGCATGCAAGTTTAAACAATTTTAAGAACATTTTGGGGTGGTGGTGGATAGAGTCGCAGGCAGTCTGGATTGGCCTTGGCCTTGCTATACACTGAAGATGACACCCATTCCATGCATGCATGGTTGCAGGTACTTTCAGACACACTGGGGATAGAGCCTTGACCTTCATGCACAGCTTACAACTCCAGCACCCACAAAGTCATTTTAAAATTACACAAGTGATGAGAAAGAATCTTATTAAATACAGATAGGTTATTAAGTCTTTCTTACAAAATCAGTGGTCAGCTGATACAAAATCTGAAAAACTGTCGGCACTTTTCTTTACATGAAATAGTAGAGAAATTGGCATGTTAGTATTTTAGGTTATGTTTTTACCAGGAAGAAATGCCAAATTCACAAGAAATGTCAATTTATGGCCTGTTAAATTGAGTTTATGGAGTGGGCATTGTTTATCTTTTACATCTGTTAAAGAATTCCAGTTTTGTATGACAAAAACAATTTTAAACTTTGATGCCTAGTACACTAGCTACTAGGTCAAATCCAGAGTTAGTAGAATTTAATAACACCATATAGAACCAACATCAATGGCTCTCTTATTGTTTTGATCCACTTTAAGATATGTATTGAAAATATCTGTGCCCCAGAACTTGTGGGAGCAGTCGAGCAATGTCTAGTTTGACTTAAGGCCAGCCCATGAGAGGGAACCTTTGTCTAACACTGCTTGGGAAACCAAGAACCAGAGACTCAGATGCCCAGAGGCCTAGGGTAAAACCAAACATTACTGGCCTTGCAGCTTTAAAGAAAGGAGAAGGACACTATAAGCTAGCAAGGCATGTGCAGAATATGTGCATAACTGTGGCTTTTTCTAATACTCATCTACAGTTGCTGAATTTATAAATTTAATGGGAATTATTCTGCAGATATTAATTGTCACTGACAGTATTTTATGAACTGACTGTAAAACTACAATAAATGACTGAAGAATGCTTTATTGATGTTGATAAATTGATGTTGCTTTGTAATCTTGTATTACCTTTGGATTTAATATAAATGATACTAAGTTGCTAGAAGATTTAGCAAATTTATTTAATTTGGATAGACATAGTTGGGAAATTAGTAAATTTTGGTTCAAAATTTTAAAAAATGATGAACCAGCTTATTGGCGTGGATAGGGATATTAAATAGTTAATGATTTGATAGTAGAAAACTTTGTATTTGAAGTGATTTGACAATCTTATTAAACCCAACAACACTAATTATTTCTTAAAATTTAGCATCAAAATTGTGCTGCCAATATAAAATATACTTTGGATATTAGAGATTTATTTTTAAAAAAAGAAGGCAGGATACTCCATTATAAAACAGTAAAGTAATTCAAAGACAAATTCTTGTCATTGGGGATAGAATTGTCCTAGGAATAATTAAGTAGTTAGCATGGGTCAGTTATCAATCACCTTTCAATATATAGCTAAATCAGATATCATATAATGTATATAATATACTATATATTAGTATATATGTCTAATATATAACATATTACATATATAAATGTCTATATGTAATATATAACATTACATATATTAATATATATATATATATGCATATGTGTGTAACTTATTAAGGAATAATTGGTAAGTCAAACTTATGTTTGTTCAGTTTTAGAAAAATGAATGGAGGGTAGGGCCATTAAAACAAAAAAATATTAGGCGTGCTGTTGAGATTATTATTGATATTATTTAATAACAAGGAATAGATTTATGATTTTTCAGGTAGCTTCAGGGAAATCTTGAAGTTTCAGTGATGGAGGTGTACTATGAAGCTAGAAATGAACCTCTGTGAACTGCTCTAAAAGAGACCTGAGCTATGACCTAATGTTGACCTTTTTAGAATTCAGGTCCCTCCCATCCATGTCAATAGAATTTGAGACCTGCAGGGAAATGGTGTACTGTGTGACCCAGTTTGGTAGGACAAAAGTTTCTCATTCTGAATCTCTGAGCATCTTCAGTTATACATTTATCTCCTGCTACTCTTAGTGTGTACCTCCTTGCCTCTATTAAAATTGCTTTATGGATATATATATATATATATATATATATATATATATATATATATATAAACTCATTGGAGTGTTTTAAGTTCTTTCTATTAAATGCTTAAGATGATCCAATATCTAGTTCCTATAAGTATTCTTGATGACTTCCTTCACCAAGGAGAGGGAATACAGCAGTGTAAGGCCTGCAATCCATGTTTATATCTATACAGTGAGGATGGCAATGACTGTCCCCAGATTTCAACAAGGCCATGTATGATAGTCAATCTTGTCACATCAACTAAATTGAGAATCAGCATGGAAATGCACCTCTGAGCTTGTCCATGAAGGTGTTTTCTAGGATTAACTGAGGCGGAAGATTCTCCCTGAAAGAAGAAGCTGTTATCCCAGAGGCTGGCATCTTGAACTAACCAAAAAGAAGCCAGGGAGTTGAGCGCCAGCCTTCATCTCTTTCTATCACTGCTGATGCAGTGTGATCATCAACCTCTGGATGACACCATCACTGCCATGGTGGGCTATAATCCCTCACACTGTAATCTAAAATAAATCCTTTCTCCTTCAAGTTGCTTTTTGTTGGGTATTTTTGTCACAGCAATGTGACCTAATGGCACCTGCTACTGTAGTTTCACACAGATGCTTTCATGTAGGTGACTGGCAAAGAGTGGAGCTCACTGACAACCCATGACATAGAGCGGAGCTTGGTGTCTACCCCAGCTGCCAAGTACCGTTATGGGAGTCCCAGGAAGAAAATTTCTATGGGTTTCCTGCTTTTAGCCTCTTCTTCTAGTCATCTCTTCAGAATCTTAGGGTATGATCTTGAGGGCCTTTTTTTTTTCTATAAATCTTTCTTACTGACTCAGTGTAATTGAAAACAGACTTGTTTGGAATGGTCAGAATAGATGTTCATGACAGAACAGATAAATACTGACACGTCAGAGCAGAGAAAAGGGACCTAGGAGCTGAATTCAGAATCTTGATGAGATTTTATAATGACAGAAGAAATAATACATTCTCAATTAGTCATCAAGTTCAGTTGGAAGAAAACTTAGAAGACATTGAGCCCCAATTCTTCAGTTCACACACACACACACACACACACACACACACACACACACACACACACACACACACAAGCTTAGGGCCCAGAGAAGGTAAGCTTTCTGCCTCACGTCACTGGTTAGTGAATGACCCAGAAAGGCTAATACCAGAGGCACCACAACCCCTGGGAGCCTGTGAGAAATGCACGGATTCTATTCAACTTAACATGTGCTTGCTGAGCAATCACTGCATGTTAACAGTAGTGAGGTGCAGAGGCAGTCACATGTAATGCAAGAAACAAGTTACTCAGCTTAGTGGACAAACTTCCAGAAAATGTCCGCCTAGAAGGCGAGGACCTATCTTCTCCTTTTGGATATGTCCTCTACACAGAGATGCCTCGTCAGTCTTCACAAGTGTCATCTGAATGGGAACTTTCCACACCCTGTTCATAACACAGAGGTTGTTGAGTGACAAGGGTTAGTTGACACATAAGAGCTTGGCTTCTTAACCTTCTGTACTCTTGGGCCTGACCTCTGGGATTGGAAATCCTTTCTCTCCAGTCTCCCTATATTCCCACCATCTGCCCTTGCTCTGAGGATGCAAAGCCTAAGATGGTTTTGATGCAGATATTGTGGTTAGCTGGCTTCCCTGGTATGCTGTCCCTCTGTGACTGGCCCGGCTGCTGAGTGATGCCCTGGTCTCCTCTCTACAGGACATCACATCTTCCAACTGTCTGAGTAGCTGTGTTGAAAGATCTCCTCGAGCTTATCTTGGGTTGAAAGTTATCTTATCCCTTCTTGGGCAGGGCCAGTACCCAGCTTCACTTTTGCACTGTGCCTGAGACTTGGAACCAGATGCAAGAGGAGGAAAAAAAATCAGGAAAAGCTACTTGATTTTGTTGTTGCTGTTGCTGCTGAAAGGGATTTTAGCTAAGAGCTGATGAAAGAAAGGGAAATAAGGGTTTCAAGGTCTCTGGCTGCGGGTCACGGCAGGGAAGACTGTCTATAGGAGGGCTGGCTACAGAGAAGGGGTAACCTCTGTTCAAACCATAGTAATGACAACGATAATAATGTTGGGCAGAATTATTCCACTCCTAACATGTGCCAGGCATACTGTAACCTCTGACAGAGGAAGCATTTAATTAGTTAATCTAATTTTTAACATCCTTCTAACATAGATACTGTGTTGGTTAAGTTCTACGTCAACTTGACACAAGATGGAGGCATTTGGGAAGAGGAAATGACAACTGAGAAAATGCTTCTGTAAGATTTGCCTATAGGCATCTTCTTGATGAATGTAACAGGACCAGCCCACTGTGTGCAGCGCTAACCCTGAGCAGGTGGTCCTGAGTTGTATGAGAAAGAAGGCTGAACAAGCCACGAGAGAGGCAAGCCAGTAACAACATCCCTCCATGATCCCCGCTTCAGTTCCTGGACCCAGGTTTCTGCCTTGAGTTCCAGCCCCAATTTCCATCAGTGATGGAGTGTGGCCTGAGAGTTGTAAGCTGAGTGACTGCTTTCCTTCCCAAGTTGCCTTTGCTCATGGTGTTTTATCATAGCAACAGAAACCCTACTTTGATAAACACTTTTCAATTGATAAAAGAAAAAGGAGACATACACCTTTAACTCAGAGAATGCGGACTATATAGTAAACGCCGTGCTAGGGTTGCTCAGGTTTAGAGGAGAGGGTAAATAGAAAGCACACAAGCTGAACCTGGTTAGGCTCTGAGGCCTGTGCTGTTTTTAACTTGCTCTATAGCAAGTGGTTCTAAAATTTCCTAATATTGCAGCCCTTTAATGCCTTTCCTCATATTGTGGTGACTCCCAACCACAAAATTATTTTGCTGATACTCTGTAGCTGTAATTGTGCTATTGTTATAAATCATCATAGTGAAATATGATATTTAAGATATCTGATATGCATCCCTCAAATGGGTTATGACCCACAGGTTCATAACCACTGCTTTATAGCCTTATCAAATGCAGTCACTGGAGAAGGCAGGGTGGGTCTGGAGGATCCCCAAAGCCCATTTCCAGACAATGTCATGACTCAACCCATTGGAAACTCTCTGGAAAAGTCCCATTCTCAAGCATGTCTTCATTCGATCAGTCACATAATTTCACAATGGCAAAGTCCCATGACACTGGTTTAAGGAAAAAAAAAGTTACATTTGTCAAGGGTAGCAATCCCATCTGGGTGACGCACCAGCAGGGTCATAAAGCTCAAAGGGGCATCTAAGTAAAGCCATGTCCATTGACCTCCGAACCCTCTCATATAGGGAGAGAGGGACTTTGCATGAGAGGAGCTGTGTGTATACCCAGGAAAGTGAGCCTCTATTCTTCTTTCTGCCACACTACAAAGTCCCACGACAGCAGAACATGAAACAAAGGCACAAGCATCAACTTCTGGAGCAACACATTCATGGAGGCCCTTGGCAAACAGTAGCAGAATCCCCTGTTCTTAGGACCCCCCTCTGGCTAATTACCCAGGGAACATGCTCACAGCGCACTGACTTCTGTGGCTACATCATTAGAGAATGAAGTCTGTATACACTTAGTCCAGGAAATTGTCAGAACAAATGACAATGACACCATGCAGCAATGTCACAAGGGAGGCAAGCTGATATCCAGAGCAGCCACATGACATCATTTAAACTATTTAAGTTAAAAAAAAAAAGGCAAAGCAGTGTTAGGCTAGCTACTCTGAGAAGATGACACACGTTACTAAAATCAAGAATGAAACCAAGGATGCCATTACTAATGTCACAGAAATGAAAAGAACAACATGGGAATAATAATATGAACAATGATGTGCCAGCAACCTGAAAAATCTAAACAGAAGGGACAAACTTCAGGGAAGATACACACTACCCAAAGTGACTAGGAAGAAAAAAAAATAGATCCATAACAAGAAAAGAAGTTGAACTAGTAATTTAAAAACTTTTCGAATGGATTTCATGGTGAATTATATCAACATCTGCATGAATGAACAGATTTCCCTCACAGGCTTCCAAAGAAATTCTTGCCAATTCATTTGAAAAGCTTGGTATTAAGCTCATTTCAGAACTATGCAGAGATATTGCAAGACAGCTAGAGATTAATGCCCTTTATAAAAACAGAAAGCAAAACCCTCAATAAAATGCTAGCAAACAAAACAGAAGGGACAGATGAGATGGCTCAGCAGTAAAAGTGTGTGATCCCCAGGCCCCACATGATAGAGGGAGGAGACCTATTCCTGCACATTGTCCTCTGATGCCCACATGTCCATCTCTCCAAAATATAATTTTAAAAATCTTAAATATTTAAAAAGAATGCAGGCAAATGGAATATAGTAACATACATAAGGGGCTTATTATATATTACAACCAAATAGAAAAGTATTCTGTGAATGATGGTTTGATCAATCAATGAAATACCATGCACTAATAACAGAAGAACTAACCAAATCCCACTATCGTCTCAATGGACACAAGAAGTTATCTGGCAAAGCCCAGTATCTTCACATAATGAAAGCCATACGTGAAAAAAGGAATAAAGAGGCAACATTTTGTAATCTTGGTACAGGACATCTATTAAAAACCAAACTAAAATAAAACCAAAACAAACCATGGCTAGCGTCATATTTAGTGGTGATAGACTGAAAAGGAGAGGTTCTGCCACTTCGTCACTTCTACGTGACAGTGTAGAGTGAGTCCAGTTAAGGCCAATGCGTGAGAGATGGAAATAAAAGGCATCCATGAGGAGGAGAAAGAAGCAACCCAGAATTGCAGATAACATCTTAGAGATGGAAAGTCTGAGGGAATACACACACACACACACACACACACACACACACACACACACACACATGCATGCACATGCACATACAGACATATATACACATTCAGACATACATGCACATATATACAGACACACACAGAGATATACATAGACAAGTATACACATACATAGACACAAAGAGACAGATACAGACATGAGGCACATACATAGACATGCTTACTAGAGCTATGAAACAAGGTCAAGTCTATATATCACAAGGTCTACAGGAAGATAGAATCAGTTTAAAGAAATGAACTGTTATCTTTATAGAGCAACATGAATAACCTGAAATTAATCCAATGCCATAGTACTAATACAAAAATAACCAAATTCTTAGGAATAATTTTTCTAAAAGGGAAGGCAGACTTGTACAATGAAGTCTAAAAAGCTATGTAGAGAAATTAAATGAATGGGATGATACTGTCACGTTCACAGAACAGAAGATTTAATATTGTTTAGATGTGAATATTACCCAAACCAACGGAAAGATTGACAGATTTAATGCATCTATCAAAAGTCCCATATGGTTTTTGTTGCTATGCATAAGATTAATTTTAAGATACATTTGGAAATGGAAACACACAGAATACAGGGCAAGTATTCAAAAGATCATCCCTGAAGATGTCACAGCCAAGTGTTATTTATCAACTATGGTTCCTAACAACTCAGGCACGCACTAGAATACCTGTTGCTGCTCTGACAGTGCTTACCGATTGACTGTAGGACTGTCCATGGCATTTGACGAGCCTGGTCCAGTTAGTTTTGGAGCCTCTAAGAGCAGAACTTGAGAATGGCAGTATGAGCAGAAGCTTGAGGTAATCTTAGCAATTCACTCCATAGATGTGAGACTTGCTAGTCAATAGGCACATGTGCCAATCTTCTGCAATATCTATCTATCTATCTATCTATCTATCTATCTATCATCTATCTATCATCTATCTATCTATCTATCTATCTATCTATCTATCTATCTATGATCTATGTACTGTTTCTGCTATCTGCTGAAACAATTCTGAACTGAAACCACTACTGATGGTTCAGAGAACTCACTTCTTGACTTCAAAACTCACCACAAACTTGTAGTAAAGCAGATCCCATGAAACTGACATAGGTAAGAAGTACATATCAATGGGGTAGAGTTCCAGAAATAAGCACATATATTTATTTCAACTGGCTTTAAGTGAGGTCCAGCACAAGATAAAGGGTAAAGAATTGCCTTTTCAATAAGAAAATGTTATTAGAATTATTGGAACAGATATGCAGAACGGCTCTATACTCTTAACTGCATACTACATGCAAGAATCAACTCAAAATGGACCAAAACCTAAATGTAAGATCTAAAACTAGTGGCTGGAGAGATGGGTCAGGTCTACCAGAGGATCAGAGTTCAATTCCCAGCACCCACTTAGAAGCTTATAGCTGTCTGTAAATCTAGTTCCAGGGACCCATCACATTTTACACAGAAAACACCAATCAATGTTCATAAAGTAAAAATAAATAATTTTTTTAAACCTAAAACTGTATGTTAACACTACGTGAAGAAAAGATACAAGAAAAAAATTTTTTGCAAGCTTATGTTTTTCAAAAGTATAAACAAACAAGCCTGAGAGTGTATTATACTTTGTAAAATACTACCAAGAAAATCTGAGAATAATGTACACAAGTCCAGAAATATTTTAAATCACATAACTGAGAAGGGTACATATATAGACTATATTACAAAACTTGTAAATAGCCTGGCAGTGGTGGTGCATGCCTTTAATTTCAGCACTTGGGAAGCAAAGGCAGGCGGATTTCTGAGTTTGAGGCCAGTATGGTCTACAGAGTGAGTTCCAGGACAGCCAGGTTTACACAGAGAAACCCTGTCTCGAAAAACCAAAAAAAACACAAAAAAACAAAAAACAAACAAACAAACAAAAAACAGAACAAAACAAAACAAACTTGCAAACAAAAGATAAAAAATAAAATTCTTGAACAGTGTACAAAGAATTTGAACAGGCATTTCTCAAAGACAGAAAAATATCCAATCAGTACATGAAAGATAAGTAATACCGTTAGTCCTTAGAAAATGCAAATTAAAGCCCAGTCAAAGACCACAGCGACTAGAATGGCGGAGTTAGATAGTGGACAGTTAGGTAGATGATTGACATATGGATTCATAGATGATACATATAAAAATAGATAAAATTTTAGAATGGAAACAAGTGTCAGAGAACATCAAATCTCTTTCCTTTGTTTGCATGTTAGTGTAATGATTACAGCTCCTTTGGGAAACAGCTTTGCCACTCTGTCAAAATTTAAACACATGATCTTCATTCATCCCAAGAATTACACTTCCAGATATGCAAGCTGAAAACACACATGCCCAAAACCCTTGTACCTGGCATTATTCTGAATGAAGTCAGAAGCAACCCAAATGTCCAACAGAGAATAGATAAATAAAACATCATGTAACCACACAGTGGAATATTATCCAGTCATAAAAAACTATGGCACACTGGATGCTATAATGTGGTTAAACCCCAAGCTATTCTGCTAAAGTCATATAAACCCTAACACAAAAGCACAGATGCCATGTAGTGGTAATGAGGGCTGTGCAACTCTGACTGTGCTAAGAAGGAGTTGTACACTTTAGAGTATTCAACAAAACAGTTACTTAGAAAGAGAGAAAGGAATGCAGGAACCCATCCTGTGCCCACATTCAAACAAAGAAACAAACAAACAAACAAACACAACAAGAAAAAATTAATAACAGTAAAGAGTTCATGTGGCTCCCTCTGTGCCATGAGGCTCAGCACCCCAGCCTGGCATGGTATAAACAGAACCTTAAAAGTTGTTCATGAGATCAACATGGTTCTGGCCCCAGGGAACACTTGTCCACCCAAGTTGACAGCGATGGGCAGCACAAAGGTTGTGGGTGTCGTGTTTTGGTGAAGGCAGGAGGTACTGCTTTACAAACTGGAGGAACAGAAGCCTTTCATCCAGAAAATAAATCAGTCACCTGGCCACAGCTTGGCTCCTCTCAGCTTGGCTGTCAAATTTTTTTGCACACCAAACAACATTTTGAATATTATCAAGCATCTCACACGCACATGTACACACTAAGTAAAAAAACAAAATCAAAATGCCAACTTGGAACTCCAAAATGAAAGAGATTGTGCTGGAAGGGGCTCCGTTAAGTTACGAACTTGGGTTGAAGTTTTAGTTAAGTTAACATGGCTGACTTAAGCAAACATGGCAGTTATCTGTGGCGTGCTATCGCTGACTAAACTCAATAGGCGCTCAGACAGCAAACATGAGACACAAATGTCTAATGACAACAGATCCCTTTTGCTGTGATTCAATGTCTTTAGTGAATGTCAGACTCCTCTTTGGGTATAGCAATTCACGAAGCTGATAGATTCCCTTTGTATAATATTAAACCATGGGACACTGGCTTTACCAGAAAAAAATGGCCTTCCAGAAAAAGCTGACACGCAGAAAGGAGGACACATCAGCACTTACAATCCTTAGGGACTACAAAGAAGTAACTTTCTCATGCAAAAGCAGCAGGCAGAAAGTCAATAGCCCTGGGCAGAACAGTAAAAGGGAAGTCAGTGGACCACAAAAACCAGCCTGTGACCGGATTATCGGCCACATTAGAACCACAGATTAATACGAACAAATAGCGGACCCGCGTGGGAAGAGGTTTTACCGCATGTAACAAAAGTTTTAATCTTTGTTTAAATAAGACTTCAAAAGAATTCTATATACAAAGGAATTGGTGAGACAACTTTAAAAAAAAGAAAGAAAAGAAAAGTCAGCGTTAAGAGATGCAAGGGTGAGTGGCCAAACTCCAGCCTTGTTGTGAGGTCAAGCCGTATTTCAGATCTCAGCAAGCAGAATGCAATGAACGCTTGGGGGTTTTAAAGACTCTTTCACAGTTGCCTTTAACTGGCTGATGAAACAGCAGAGCAGTGTGGCTGAAGGCCAATGTTTATTTTTACCCAGTACCTATTTTATTAATGGGATTGTGGGCCACTGGGCCTCCAGGTACACAGCTCTGCACTAAAATGCCCCACTCTGTAATTAAGTGGCGCAGAGGGGATTAGACCAAGCTAAGTGGCTGCTACTTTTCAGCCTGGTGTGGTCCAGGCCCGGCATGCTGAGGCTCTCGTGGCAGACCTGGTGAATTCTACCTCAGAAGTCTACAGAATATGGGGTTGGGGGTTTCCCTGCAAAGTAAGAGTTTGAATAAATGGGTCTTTCTCTCCAAATAAAAATATACATAAAGAGAGAGAGGGAAAAAAAAAACCCTCCTCAAGTAGATGTTTCTAGAGTGAAAGACGAGAATCCCTCAGGCAGGATAATAAAGACATCAACAATAGCATCATTTAAAGAAATGGAATCCTTAGACTCCGTTATCAAGGGACTTGGAAGGAATCTAACTTCTAGGGGACTCTCCATCCAAGACGGGGCTCTTCCCTCCTCTTTGTGAGTTAGAACTTCAGCTGCTGAGTTCTTTAAAAGGAATAGAAAAAAAAAATAAAATAAAACGACCAGCTAATGTTGCCCTGTGCAATAACTCAAAGCGTCAGAAATGCTTGTAGAATGTAAACCAGAACCCTGTGAGCAGGAGGAGAAAGTCCCCACGCCAGTGTTCTATCATTTTCTGTTTGATTTGACCAAATCCACTGTTGCCGCTAACTGTTCGATTCATTTAAAAATAGTAAATGAAGGAAGAGCTTAGCTTTGATCAGTCAGATTCCTGATTGCCAGGCTGGAGATTACTGCCAGGGCTAGTCTCTTGTGGGGCTTAACATCAGAGGGATGGCGACGACGGCAATGGCATCTGGAAACACAGCATTCTGGCCCAAGCACAGGACAGCATTGCCTCTGCCCAGAAATCTACAGGGAAATGCTTAGAAACGACAGAGCGTGGAGATGTGGAGTACTTACGAGGATCCTGGGCTTGCGGTCGGAGGAGGCCCTAAGGGAACGAGAGAACACCAAAAGAAACAGTCTGGTTAACTGGAGGCTGAGGGAGAGGATAGCCACCAATGACAACGGATGTTGCCACCCTTAAGTGGTTTTTCTTGGATTCACAATTTTGCCCTTAGTTCCCCCCACCCCACCTCTGTGAATCAAAGAATACCAGTGAGAACATGCCCATCTCCCACAGCACAGGGTCTAAAAAAATACTCAGATGAATGCAGAGTACCATTCATTCATAGAGTAGCCCCTGTCCCTCCAGGAGGCTTAGTGGCTGCATATGGGAAGGTATAAGCATTTCCAACCCCTCTGGGCAAGGGGTTCTCTGTGCTAAGAACTAGATGCCACAAGGCTCTGGTGGAGGGGAAGTGACATCAGAGAGAAGTGGCCTCCAGTCCTCCTCTGCTGTTTTAGAATTAGGTCACTCTAACTATAAAAATTCCCTACTGGGTGGGTTACTTATTGGAAACTAAATACAATGGCATCAAATACAATATGGGTCTCAGTAAGTGTCCCCATGGACTCTGGTTGTCCCAACACACTGCATCAATGACCTGTGGTCAAACCAACTGAAGACTGCTTACCAAATTTAACAAACAGGACACCAGTGGTAGAGACCACTTTCTTGCCATTTGTCGCCACACACTGGAAGTAACCAGTGTCCGTGGTGTCAAGGTTTCTAATCCGCAGCCGAGAGCCATAGTTGGTTGCCCGGAAGGAGATTCTACGAGGTTCTTGGACCACAGGTGCATCGTTCTTGAACCAGCGGATACTGGGAGGTGGATTCCCAGACACTTTGCAGTGCAGTTCTGCAGTCTGCCCCAGGGATGTTGTGATGTTATTCATCGGTTCATCAAGGGTTAAGTAAGAATCTGTGGACAAGAAAAGAAGAGGCGATGAGAGGGGGACACAGCTGAAGAACACCCCCTTTCCGGGGTGTCCCTTGGGTCACAATGAGATGGACCAGTTCATGGACACAGACCAGAAATAGACAAGTGGCTGCGCTTACTGAGATGCCATGGCTACTAATATGCCCTACAGAACCCCATGCTGGGACAGAAGAGTGAGCTGACCAGAATATAAGACCCAAGTGTTCACCTGAGTCCATTCCACTCATGGAGAGCCAGCCATACTCTCTTAGACAAGGAAAGGGAACATTTTGAGTTTTATATTATAAACAGATTATAAACTAGTATATGTTCCTTATTGAAAATAATTATATGGTTTAAAAAAAGAGGAGAAAATAGAGACAAAGACCAAAAAAAATCACTTTAATTAGATTCTTTCCACCTCTAAATAACACATTCACAACCTCTGACAAACATGTTTGTTTATCTTGGATAAGAAAGAAAGAATCAAACTCTGGGAAAAAAAAAAAAACCAAGAGCAACACAATTATTTCCACACCACACCATACCACATCATGAAGTGTACCCCAAACCTTCTTATTGATAGTATAAAGCTCATGGGTACCAGATCACTACCAGACAAAGGGGGCAAAAGTGACTTTCATAATATCCCTCATGTGAGCCAGGAAAAAGCCATCCATCCATCCATCCATCCATCCATCCATCCATCCATCCATCATTCCATCCATCCATCCATCCATCCATCCATCCATCCATCCATCCATCTATCATTCCTCTGCCACCTACCTATCTAATCTGTCCATCACATATCAATTCAGCATGTAATTTTAACTGAAATGAAATTTACTTTCTGTGTAACACACTGAGCTGAAACAGTCCCCACAAGTACTGACAAATGTGTACACCTGTGTAACCAGTGTCCTATCCACAGAGAACATCAGCACCCCAGAAACTGTTCTCGACTCCTTTGTAGTTGGTCCCAGCTCCCAAACCTTGCCTCGCACCCCTCCCCCAGGCAACTGCTGTTCTGATTTCTATCATCATAGAAAGCAATCTTGCTGACGGCAGACTTTCACATAGGTGGAATGATAATGCAATTACATTTGCATCTGGCTTCTCTTGAGATGTGTTCCATTAAAATTTTTTAATGAAATAAGTTTTCTTTAAGCTTGCTCTTCAATAGTGTTTAGGAAACAATAAATACTGTAAAATTCAGTTATAGATAATACATCATTTAAAAATTTTAAGTTCAATACTTGAAGCTGCCGTCCATCAATATGACTCTTCTTAGGTTTCACTTGCCATGAGTACCCATTCTGGGGTAGGTTATTCCCCAACAGGCATTTTCTCTTCTCTCTGTCCTTCCCTAGCCCCTGTAGAATTCTGTGCTCTGAACATAACAGTCATTGCCATCTTCATTAAAGCAACATCATTACCCACAAGAGAGCCTAAAGCCTGGAGTCAAAGAATGGAGCGAAGAGGATCCTTAGACCCTCCCCTGAGATTCCAGCCACCTCTCCATACACCAGGGTTAAGCCTTGACACAGGGCTCTAGCTGAATGTGTAAATTTAAATTACTGCCTATGGTCAGTAGCTACTACTATGTTGGACACCACAGAGCACAGTAAATTTGTTGAATTTAGTGGAATTTTATTGAGAAATAACGTTTTGTTTCTTGAGATATTTAGCTGGATAATTTAATTACTCCAAAAGCCTATAAAAGAGACTCATAAAAATAAATGATTATTTTTCTAAAAGTTTGCACAGGAAGATTGGGGTGGCATGTGCTGTTAGTCGCTACAGCCTCACAGGGCCATCGTGCCCACCTGAATGACTTTTTATCACAGATGTAGTAGGACGAAGTTCAACATTTGCTCTTGCTCCAACAATATGCCTTTCATCTCATGCTGGCAATACTCTCTCCAATGGGATCAGGAGTCCACCAGGGACTGGGCTAGAGCCTTACTTTTTTATATGCATATTCTGATCTCTATCTTGGAGCATGTTTCTCTAAGCTATCTATAAGTTATGTATCTATCAATTCATCCATCCTTGGCCCATGGGTGTGACTGCAGCTGGGTATAGACACATGTGTTCCTAAGATGTTTGAGAGATGCCCAGAAGGTAGAAAGAACTAATTAACAGCTCCATGGGGGTACCATGGCTTAACACCCTCAGTGGATTATGATACACTCTTTCTAGACAGAAACTTGGAAAAGCAACCCTACAATCCATATTAGGCTAGCAGCTGATACTCTACTGGGTTCTGGAATTTGATTGGCTGGGTTTGAATATTCAGGTGTTCACTCTGCTCCCATGCTTATCTGTATAACCTGGGGCAAGATACTTAAGCTCTTTGTATGTTAGTGTGACTAACTAAAAAAACGAGATAGTAAATAGGGTCCCACCTGGAAAATCTGTTAAAGAAGATTAAAATTAAGTTGAGCCACACAAGTGTAGCTCTTACGTCAGGGTTCGCTGAAACCCAAGAATGAAAATGTTAACTTATGGTATTGTCCTGGTTTCTATGACAGTGACTTCCGTGAGAAGGTTTTTCACAGATCTTCCCTTCCTCTACCTCCCCTAGTCCTGTAATGTCTGGATAAGAAGTAGGAAAGGCATATTAATCACAGTTCACACTGAAGAAGAAGGAGTTCTGAACCAGAGGGTAGCTGACAAGCCTCTGTTCATACAGTTGGCTTTCCAATGTCCCAGCAGTTGAGGGCCTTCAAGTCTGAGGCTTAGCCAACACTCCATGAAGTTCAACGGCAGCAGACACAGACTGTAGTATAAAGTCTGCATGCCAGGGATTTGCTGCAGTGTTCTCCCTATCTCTTTAAGAAAGGAACATGATCATCCCCTTCCTGGGAAGAAATCTAAAGTCGCAGAAGTCATTTGACTTGCCCAAGGCTTATTGCCATACAGGGCACAAGTCCTATTCCTCTAGCTTCCCCACTTAGCCATTCTACTCCATGATCTGCACGGACAGAAGAGCCCACTGAGGCTGGACATACATATTTTTGGTTGTCCATGCCCTTCCTCAGCTCCAAGTAGAACTGTCTGGGAAGGGTCTGGGCTGAGGCTGGTGTTTTAGTTATCAGTTTTTCTGGGAAGCCAACCTTATGTCTGACTGTTCTGCATGCTATTTGGTAATAGATTTATCTATAGTAGATCACCTCTCTGTGAAAGCACTAGGGGTACATCCATTTGCCCAAGAATTTTATAAATTCATTGTTTTTAAATAGCTGAGTAGTACTCCATTGTGTAAATGAACATTTTCTGGATCCATTCCTCTTTTGAGGAACATCTGGGTTCTTTCCAGCTTCTGGCTATTATAAATAGGGCTGCTATGAACATATTGGAGCATGTGTCCTTATTACCAGTTGGAACATCTTCTGGGTATATGCCCAGGAGAGGTATTGCTGGATCTTCCAGTAGTACAATGTCCACTTTTCTGAGGAACCACCAGACTGATTGCCAGAGTGGTTGTACCAGCTTGCAAGCCCACCAGCAATGGAGGAGTGTCCCTTTTTCTCCACATCCAAGCCAGCATCTGCTGTCACATGAATTATTGATCTTAGCCATTCTGACTGGAGTGATGTGGAATCTCAAGGTTGTTTTGATTTGCATTTCCCTGATGATTAAGGATGTTGAACCTTTTTTTAGGTGCTTCTTAGCCCTTCGGTATTCCTCACTTGAGAATTCTTTGTTTAGTTCTGTAACCCATTTTTTAATGGGGTTATTTGAATTTCTGGAGTTCAGCTTCTTGAGCTCTTTGTATATATTGGATATTAGTCCCCGTTCAGATTTAGGATTGGTAAAAATCCTTTCCCAATCTGTTGGTGGCTTTTTTGTCTTATTGACAGTTATGTCTTTTTTTAAAACTTTTATTAGATATTTTCTTCATTTACATTTCAAGTGTTATCCAGAAAGTTCCCTATACCCTCCCCCTTCCCGGCCCTGCTCCCCTACCCATCCGCTCCCGTCCCCAATGGAGGAGCTAGAGAAAGTACCCAAGGAGCTGAAGGGGTCTGCAACCCCATAGGTTGAACAACAATATGAACTAACCAGTACCCCCAGAGCTCATGTCTCTAGCTGCATATGTAGCAGAAGATGGCCTAGTTGGCCATCATTGGGAAGAGAGGACCCTTGGTCTTGCAAACTTTATATGTCCCAGTACAGGGGAACGCCAGGGCCAAGAAGTAGGAGTAGGTGGGTAGGGGAGCAGGGCAGGGTGAGTGTATAGGGGACTGTTGTGATAACATTTGAAATGTAAATAAAGAAAATATCTAATTAAAATATGTAAAAAATCTAAATACAAATTAAAAAAAAAAAGAAAGCACTAGGGGGGCCACACCATGTGGTCAGTGCTTCTCCAGAGAGACCAAAAGAACCTAAACGCATCTCTATGTTCATGAATCAGGTAAGATACAGATTTGTTTGTGACTGTGTAGCTGCCTCTCCTAAGGTACGAAGCTGGCAAATGCTCTGTGACTCAGTTCAGCCAAGAACAGAAGTGTCAGGATGGGAGTCTCAATCGAGCAACACAAAGACACTCTGTTAGGCATTAAATGATAAAGCATGTCTATCTTTCTTTACGTGTGTCTGTGTGTGTGTGTGTGTGTGTGTGTGTGTGTGTGTGTGTATTCCTGTGTGACAGTGGAGCCAGTCTCAGTATATGGGTTTCACAAATCAAACTCGGGTCATCTGGTTTGACAGCAAGTACCTTTAGACACTAAACCATCTCACCAGCCCTTCCTCTGACTCTCTTAACAAGCCCTTTCTGTGGTCTATTTTCTTCCAAGAACTTTCTGTGGCTTCATATGTCATGCTAGGTGACTAACTCTGGACTATGCACACCACACTAGAGGTGACTGCTGCAGACTGTAAGTGGGTGGAGGAAACGTTGCTGAGACAGTAGGGGCAAGGGCTAGTTCTGCCACTAACAGCCATGAGGACTGAGTTGTCACAGGAACAGAATAACTTCTTCAGGGATTTGATTTTCTTATCTATTATCTGGGCCCTTAAAGTTTTCTCTACTTGGGGCAATGTATGTTTCCACAGGATAGACGCAGAGCCAATGCTGAACTTGAATACCATGCAACACTACTTGGGTTCTATACCTTTCCCTGGATTGTAGCACTTTGGTGGCTGGAACCAGTGCCTCTGATAATGCATGCAATGGGACATGTCTCATTCTTTCCCCTTCTCCCCTAGACTAGCAATGCTGAGATGGTAGGTGAGTAACACGCAGTTGTGGCTGCCCTTGAGAGGGGAAAACAATCCAGCTCCATGAACTCCACCTCTGTCTCTGTGCTTCTGGGCAAACCTGAGCAATGAGGACCGTGGTGACACACCGTAGTGGCTAACACTTACCTGGTACTTACTGTCCTGGCAGACATTGTTATGAGCATTCTACTCATGAGACACTGAAGGCACACAGAGATGAGAGAGTTGTCCACGACCACAAGACAGTGAGCAAACATTAAGATTCAAAACCAATGATTTCAGCTCCAAAGTACATGCCCTAGGGCAGAAGGTCTCACACAGGGGAGTTAGAGGGTGGTGTGGGAATGAGACATGGCTTTGATCATAAAATGTATTCATCTATAAAATAAATAATAAAAACAGAAAATTCAAAGTTCTTGTTCTTAGGGTCCTTACATACTGTTCAGAATACTGAGGACTCCAAAGAGAACGTTTTCTTTTTTTTGTAATTTGTTTAATTTGTTGAAAACTAAAATAACCCAGTAATTAATATAAATGTCTTAAAGAAAAAGAAACTATATTCTAAAGATACGATAGTGAATAGTGGTACCATTTTAAGTTGCTGCTGGTGAATTCTTTGATGTCACATCAGGGAGCTGCCTCTTGTTTCAGGGCTCAGTGGGCTGAGAGGCATTGTACTGATTGAGGTCAATCTGGCCCAGTGTCCTCTTATCACCCTTCCCAGATGCCCTTCCCTGCCTGTACAGTCTCATCTTCTGGGAGGGTCTCTTGGCAGGCTCTCAAGACAATGGTTTAGCTTTAGCGTTGAGCTCTATAAGTCAGAGATTTAGGAGTGGTTACATGAGCATGCATGACATATAGGGTCAAGTAACTGAATGCAGGGGTCATAAAAAATTGGCAACAGTAAAAGGTTTCTGAACATGTAATGACCAAAAGTTAATTCAAAATCAATCCTAAAACCAACTGGAGGTGTTTCTGGCAGCCCTTGCCATGACACATTGTGTAATCTCTCCACAGCCTTGTTTCTGAGCACACAGCATGTGCACTCTGTGTTGTGCATGCCAGCACACCACATAACTCCAATAAGGACCCCCTGAAAAACCATGGCTCATATACAAGACTATCAGATACACGGACTTTGGAGCTCTTACTGCATAGGCAAAGTGTTCTGCTCTTATTGAAACGTAATGGTTTGGTTACACAAACCAAAGTCTTTTTAAAATATTTTCCTAGTGTCATTCCTCGGTGTGTAAGTATCAATTTAGTTTGCCTTTAGACTGTTTTATGTTAGAATGCTGTTCTGAAAACTTGCTGTGATATCAGTGTGCCATTTATGACTGAGCCACCCACTGACACTTGCTCTCTTCTCTGTGACCAGCTGTCTGTATTAACTGCTGTCCTCTGTACAAAGACACCACTCTGATAAGGACTGAGAGCAGCAGTGATCTGTAGGTATATACATATTTAGAAGGTCATTAGATACTATGTTCATTCAGAAAAATAATGATAATAGGCTTACTCCCGGTGCCCATGAGAGCCCCAGCTACAGGTTCTGAGCCAAAGTAAAAGCATGAGATATGTGGTTTTGTCTGCGGACTGTGTCTTAGACACAAGCAGAAAGAGGTTGGTTGTCTCTGCTGTGGTGCCCAGGGACAGATCTTGCCAGGGTGGTTGTTATTGTTCCTTGTGAGGTTCACACTCAAGGAAGAGTATTGAAGACTCTTCTTGGCCAGCATCCTGCAAAGAGCCTTCCAGAAAGAGGAAAGCTAGTCAGTAAGGAAGAAGTTTTCAGAAAAGTTCCCAGTTGGATTTTTCAAAGTCCTATTACCAAAGCATGTGGCTTTTTCAGTAATTAATAGAATCTTGTTATCAAGTTCTGGTGGGTATCCAAGAGCATAGCAAATAGTTGGGATTGTTTTAAGGGGATGTCTTTGGGGTCCCCCCTGTCCAGCAACTCAAGGAAAGTAGCAAATAGTTGGGATTGTTTTAAGGGGATGTCTTTGGGGTCCCCCCTGTCCAGCAACTCAAGGGAAAGTATCCTACACCCATCCCTGGCCTTTGTGCTTGACAACTTATGGCTTCTGGGTCAAGCATTAGCATCTGTGTAGAGTAATTCCAATCTAAAGTTACTGTATGTATGTATGTATGTATGTATGTATGTATGTATGTGTATCCACATTTATGAATGAAGCCTAGCTTTCCCCAAATCTTCTTCTCTTCCCCCTCTTTCTATCTTTCTATATGAACCCCCTCTCACAAAGTTAAGAAGAAAAACCTTAAGAGCCAAAGTTCTGAGAGGACCAGAACTAAACAGCATCTTTTAGAAATGATAGGACCATTGCATTCAAAAGCTCACAGTTGCTATGGTAACCTGTGTAAGACCTGCACAGGATTAACTCAGTCAACATTCCAGCATGTAGCAGTAAATGGCTTATGAGCTCCTACTGTTAGTGAGCAGCTACTGACATTCTCAAAGAATAATAGTACTATATTAAAATAAATATAGTCTGTCTTAAGTCATGGTTAAATTGCTGTGAAGAAACATTGTGACCAAGGCAACTCTTATTTCTAAACGTGAAGTAATTGTGGCCTGGCTTACATTTTTATGTGGGAGCTTGGTGGTATTCATGGCACCGAAGCAATAGCTGAGAGCTCCATCCTGATCCACCGAAAGAGACAGACAGAGACAGAAAAAGTGAAGGGAGGAGGGGGAGAGGGAGGGAGAGGGGGAGGGGAAGGGCCTGGCATGGGTTTTGAAATCTCAAAGCCCACCCCCAGTGACACATTTCCTCCAAGACCTCATCCTCCTAATTCAAACTCCCTGGTGACTAAGCACTCAGATGTATGAGCCTCTTAGTGGCCCTTGTCATTTAACCCACCACACTATCCATAAATGAATAAATAAATAGATAGATAAATAAATAAATAAATAGACAAACTATAAATAAATAAATAAATAAATAAATAAATAGCTGTTTGTGTTGTTCAACTGAGTTTTGTCTAAAAGAAAAAACAAAAACAAAAACAAATTGTTCAATGAGTTTTGATTTGGGATTAGGACAAAATCTCCAGCAATATCTGAAATGGCCTCTGCTGTTTTGTGGTGCATATTTAATCAAGTCAGCACTGACAATCATAGAATCAAACTCTCAATCATCTGTGGGGTGCTGAAGATGCTCTTCATCCCGCAGCATCAAACTTCCAGCCAAGACGGAATTCTTCATCTATCAATAAGTAAGCACACCCATCTCACTAATAAGAAAATTGGTTTTTTATCTTTAGCCAATGGTAAAATTATGTGTTAGCAGAAATCGTTTTAAGGTAAATTTCTTTATTAGTGTTTAACTTGTATACATATTCTATCTACTAGTATACACAGGGTCACATAAAACTTTCTGGGGTGAAAAGGACTGTGGGTCCGGAGAGTTTAAGAGGCCCTGTTCTAAACCAGCAGCTAGAAGCCATGGGGCCATCCATCCCATGTGATTGTCATGACCAGGCAAAATATGGGGTTGGTAATTTTTATGTGTTTTTTTAATAGTGCAAGAAAAACAATGTCACTACTTTTTAATGCTGTTGGTTCCTCAGGGCTTGTAGAAAGCGACAACCATGTCTTTGAACACCTACAAGGCATTACACTGTTTGGAGCACTACACACATGGACCTTTTTAAACTTGAAATAATCCTACGAGCCAGATTTTATAATGACCCTCATTTCAGAGATAAGGAAGCTGATGTACAGAAAGGCTAAACAGTTGCCCAAAGTCACACAGCCAGAACCCAAGGCTTTCATTTCCAGGCATCAGCCGATCTCCCCCCAACCTCCTTCTGTCCCCAACTCTTTACAGGATCCAAGACGGCTCTGTACATTCTGAGCCCATCCAGCCCATGGCAATCCACACTGCTAACTTCGTACTCTGTGACTGGATGGAGGACGGGGCTGTGCAGGCAGCCAAGGCACCTTTCAAGGGAGACCTAATCAACCTAAAAAGTGAAGTGCAAGGAAAAGGAGGGGTTTATGGGTTCTCTGGGAGTCAAGGCTCCATTTCCTTCTTTCCGTTCCATCCTCCTCCTGGCCCTACCCATGTTACTGAGAATTTCACAGGTATTTAATAAACGTGGGTTCATTAAGTAAATGAAAGGCTCTAGGGACTTTCAGCCAAACCAGCTCTGGAGACACTCCATTTATCACCAACTGCCTGACAAGATGTCACATCCACAGGTCCACAAATAGCTCCCAGCATTTATGGTTTCATTTTCGAGTGCCCGCCCACCTCTCCATGGGGAAAGCAAGGCCAAGAGTTATGCTCTCATTCTGACAGGTGAGAGAGACTGAGATATGAAATGTTTCCCACCTCTTAGCCATGGCAACCCAGCCAACAGCTTGGAAGCAGGTCACCATCAGGACCAGGCCTCAGCCTCAGAAGAGGCCCCAGCCAAAGCCCAAGGCTCCCCTGTAGAAGAGGGAGGGGTTCCCAAGATGAAATAAAATGCTTAGCTAAACATAAAGGATGGCTGCCAAACACAGTTAGGTCATCGCACTGGCTGAGCGTGCACGTGGTTCATGCTATCAACCTGCAGCCGCTTTCCGCACACTTCACCATAAATGCTTCTGACTCACTATCTAGGAAAATAGTTTTTATCTTAATAAACTCAATGCAGAGCATAATCTAAATCAGCTTGCACATTCTTGGGTTGGAGCCACAAGCTGTATTCAATAAATATCAGACGAAATAGCAAGGGACTTCCAAATACCCACGGGCAGTTTCTTGGGAAATGGAGCAGGGATGGGTCTGGGCAGGTGGAGCAGGAAGTGCCGAAGTGGAAAGCAGTAGGGATGAGCAGTCTTCTTAAGGAACTGTTGAAACAGGGGCCTTGGAGTGGGAGAGTTTGGCTCCTTATCCACCCCTTCCTTGGTGTCACTCAGTTTCTCTGAGCATCAGTTTGTTCAACGGTAAAATGGGCCAATGACAATTCTCAAGAGAATTGTGAGAATTTAATGTGATAAACAGTGAAAGCATTCAAAAAATTGGCAAGTGAGTTCTACCACCAGAAATTATAATCTAACAGATCCAAGGTAGTCTCAGCAGGAGCAAAATGGCCTCATACCATTCTCCTGAGTAGTTAATAGGAAGAAATACACAGTAAAATGGTCAATGCTTTCTGGCCAGAGATTCCTGCCTAGTTTTCTGCTAAGCCCAGAGATTACCTGATTCCACAACCTGAAGGATTTCCCACCATGATCTCTATAGTTCACACCAAAATGCCCATGACAGAGTCAAAACAGATCCCTAGTTAGAATTCTACCTGGATTCTCCATTTGGGTCTTGGCCCTGGTGCAAAGTAGATAAGATGTAGTTCAACATCTCTGGCCGAGCAAAGCTGCTGCTGGTCAGAAGAATGGAAGGTTATGCTCTGCCCGGCCCCTCACATTTGCTTGGGAGCACGAGTATGATGGATCAAGGGATGCTGGGGCTGAAGAGCCCCGAGGGACTCTTGGAATTGAAGAGCATCTGTCCACTGGACCAAAGTTAATAAATGGCCAATAAGACAGGGAAGGCTATACACATCAGAAAAGAGAAAACACACAATGTTTTTTTTGTTGTTGTTGTTGTTTTGAGACAGGGTTTCTCTGTGTAGCCCTGGCTGTCCTGGAACTCACTTTGTAGACCAGGCTGGCCTCGAACTCAGAAATCCGCCTGCCTCTGCCTCCGGTGTGCTGGGATTAAAGGCGTGTGCCACCACGCCCGGCTCACACAATGTTTTAAAAACATACTTAGACCTGGACCCTATATGTCTCAGCAGGAGGGGCAAGTGATGCTTATCCCTCCTGCCTGAGCCCAGCAAATCCAGACAGCTCAAAGGGGCTAGAAAATTGCTTTAGGGACAGCTGTATTAAAATGGACTCTTTGGCACCCAGGAAACTGGTTCCTGCCCCCTTACTATTATAGTTAAGATGTATGGAGAATCACAATGGTCGGATCCAAGAGCTTAGAATGTTTTGGATTTGGTTTTGATGGATAGAGGTGTGAGGAGAGGCATGGTAGCTCCTGCTGACTTCCTCAGGCTCTGCATATATACAACTGCCCTTTATCTTCAGCCCAGTCTCCTGCCCTGCTGGGTTTCAGAGGTTCCCTGCCCCCCATGGGAGTGACAGGACCTTCCTGCTGTCAGGACCCTCCTGTCCATGTCATCTGCTTTTCCCATCCACCCCGAGCTTTACAGTTTCTTGCCATCATGAACTCCGGCCACTGCTAACTGATCTCTAGTGACATCTTCCCACACTACAGCCTGTAGCATTCTTCCTCAGTATTTACTCCTTTGTAGGAGCAGGTCTCTCACAGGTCATGGGCAGTCACCAATTCCAGCATTTTGTCTTCTAGTTATGAACTTTTGAGAGTGTTATAAACTGAATGCATGTGCCCTCCTGAGAGTCACATGTTAGAATCCTATCTTACAGGGTGCTGGCATTAGGTGGCTAGGCCTTGGGAGGTGGTTAGGACATGAGGGGGCAGCCCTCATGAATGAGATTTGTATCCTCATGTCACGAGAGGCATCTTCTGCCTCACTCACCATAAGAGGACAAGAAGAAGATGGTGACATATAAGGTCAGATGAGGAACCTCACTAGAGCCAGAGGTGGCTGTACCCTGGTTTTAGCCTTCCAGATCAATCGTGACAAAGGAGCATCTATTGTTTAAAAGACACCCAATAGTGAACTAGACTTACAACAACCTGAACAGAGAGTAGACCTTGGTGCTGTAATATCCAATTGAGTTTATAACTCTTGGGTATGTGTGGGGGTGTGTGGGTGTAGGGGTGCGTGAATAATTTTTCCTTCTATATGTGTGGTGTCCATATGTACCCATATGTTTGCCTGTGTCTTTGTGTGTCCATATGTCTGTGTGTCCGTGTGTGTGTCCGTGTTTGTGTCCCTGTGTCTGTGTGTGTTTGCATGAATGCACATGCATGTGTGTTCAAGAGCATGTGGAGGCCTGAGGTTGATCCTGACAATCTTCCTCAGTGGCTCTTCCACCTTACTCATTGAGGCAAGGTCTCTCAATCGAAACCAGAGCTCATCAATGTGGGCAGCTGCACTAGCCAGTTTGCTTCAGGATGACCCATCTCTGCCCTCTGAGGCTAGAGTTACAAATAAGCCAATACGCCTACCATGGAATTTATCTGGATACTGGGTGTCAAACTCTGACCCTTCTTCTCCCGGCTTGGCAAGTGCTTCGACCACTAAGCCACCTCTCTAGCACCACGGGGCATTTCTATAGGGGTATATATAGTTATATCATGCTTACTAGGTGCAATATTTCATTTAAATTTTAAAATAATAAGAACATTCAGAACTCACAGAAGGAACATGGATAGCCCTCAGGTTGCTATTTTAATAACACAATTAAACTATCCAACTGAAATGCTGAACACAGGCTGTGGGCTTGAGAACTGCTTTCCAAGTCTTGGAGAAATGTTGACAAACTTGTCTCTGACCTTTCCCACCCTTCTAACTTTAAAATGGTCATTAAAATATGCACATACCACTGGATCCTCATGACTGCCAATTTTTTCCTTAGCCTTTCAAACACCAAAATAAATCTAACAAAACCACAAGCTAATACAATGGTTCCCTATCATCCAGTAAGAGTCCGACTTAAAAATGGCAGAGCAGACAAAGCAAGCATTGGGGACACCCAAAGTTTTAGACTTCTAGGTGTAGGCCCTACATACCAAGCTGAGCTCTAAAAGAGGCAAGCTCCTCCATTAGGGTTGAATTATAAACCTTTGAAAAATGCTGACAGACCTTAACCAGAGCAGGACAGGATGAGCGGCTCTGTGTAACGAACCTCTAAATGACTAGAGATAGTATCTAGAAGGCCAGGCCTGAAATACATTTCTGGTTTGGGCTCTAGGCCAATGTAAACAGAACACATCGTAAGTCAGTCCTGTGATTTGAGTACCTTCAACAGGAGGCCTGCTCCGGCATCAGCCTGGTGTGTAGTCCTCTCTGTGCAAGCCTGTGGCTGTCTGTGTCTCTGTCATGCCAAGGCCACATGTGCTTTCTGCCCAGGAACTCTGAGCAAAGCACAACCAGGACACATCAGAGCCTTGCTTGAAGACAGTGTGTTGTTTTGTTACCCTGGTCAGTCTGAGGCAGCAGCCTACCCCATCTTATTGCATTCTCAGGCAGCCCATAGCTCCATGTGGAGCCTGGGTGGTTTTCAAAACAAAAGTGTGTCATTCTGGCCGGGTGAATTTCTGTTCCTATGGGGACCATGAGGTTAGAGCATCTCAGTTTTCCACAGTCGTATCTTGATTGAACAGGATCCGAGTACCTTCGGGTGTCAGTCAATATTCCAACTGGATCCACTGAGATTAACAATCTGCTTTCAGGTTTTCAGAGAATGTAAACTTCTGGCACCGTGCGTGAGCACACAGACCACCCCCCCCCTCTACTTGCTTCACATTCTGAAAGAATCTGCTGACTTAGTCACACCTCAGGTCTCTTTGTTAAGCGTATGCCACCTGAATGGTCATTCTCCTATGAATGAGGTGGTTTGGCCCTCAAATTTTGAAGCAAATTCTTCAACAATTTGACATGTCTGCTCCAGAACGTTTGCCAAAAAAAAAACCAAACCAAATCAAACCAATAAACAAACATTGAGCGATCTGGAGATAAAAACTAGGAGAGCAGTTGGGGCGATGGACCAGTGGCTGATGTATTTGCTGCGCACGGAACCCACAGAAAGACCTGGGCGTGCTCGCATGTATCTGAAACCCCGTGCTGGGCTAGAAACACAAGGATCTTGGGATTTGCTGCCCAGCCAGTGTAGCTGAAAAAGCAAGCTCTAGTTTCAGCAAGAGACCACCTAAAACAGTAAGGTAGAGAGAGCGGTTGAGAAAGACATTTTGACGCCAACCTTTGGCTTCCACGTGAGCCTGAAAGGGCAAGTGCGTTCATATACACATGAACAACGGATGCACACATCAAAGGAACACACTGTAGTACTAATTTCATAGCAGCAAGAGGTAAAGAGAAAGAAAATAAGAAAGGAAGGAAAGAAGGAAGAAAAAGAAAAAAAATCAATCAGACACTGTGAACTTTAGAGCCTGAGTTAGACTTTTCTTGTTCTGGTAGCTTATTCAGACAAGCAAAGATTACTAAGTACAGCTGGGTAAAATGTTCCATAACCACCTGAACATGTCGTCCCATAACCACCTGAACATGTCGTCCCATAACCACCTGAACATGTTGTCCCATAACCACCTGAACATGTCGGATTAGGAGCCTGTGTGGTCAGTAGTCCCTATCCTTGCTAGAAACAAGCAAGCAAGCATTTATAATGACAGAGTATGATCTGAGCCATGCAGGGTGGTCAAAGCCCTTGAAGAGAGAAGTGACCCATTTTATAGTGTCAAGGGGGCTTCAAAGGAAGCCACATTTAGCACCTATGGAGTTTCTAATAAGGGAGGTAATGTGGGCTGTATACTTCAGATCTTTGAGGAAAATGGACAGGCGAAGGGACTCCAGGGAACTGATAGGAGAGAGTAGGCCACCTTGAGCTTTAGAACCGGGTGGCAGGTCAAGATACTGAATGTTGAAGGGTTTGGGAGAGAGGGTGGTTGAAGTAGGCAGGCTCATCAGGGAGGAATAGTGGGGTTGTTCTCAACCTGTGGGTCTCACCCCTTTGGGGGCGGAATGACCCTTTTATTGGGTTTGCCTAAGGCCATCAGAAACCACAAATATTAAGATTACATTTCATAACAGTAGCAAAATCATGGTTATGGTATAGTAATGAAGATTATTTTATGGCTGGGGGGTCACCACAACAGGAAGTATGTTAAGTGAGGTTGAGAATCACTGTGCTAGAGAGACCAAGAAGTATTAAGCCTTTCATCAAGCAAAGGACAAGAGACATGGATTAAATAAAAAATAAAAACCAATAAAAATGATCAGAATAAGAGAAACGGGTGGAAAGGACCATTCTGTGCTCAGAGAGTAAGCACATGTAACCTGGGAGAAGAGGGCAGAGCCAGTCTGGGGAGGGGAGACGGGAGAGGGGCAGAAACTGTGCAGCTGTTATGTAGAACAAGACACACAAGGCAGAAGGCAGCCTTGGCAACCTCTGCCTTATTCCACAGCGCCCTCTCTACTGTTTCCCTGAAGGGACACCAGTGACATGTTTGGTGAGGATTCCCTCTTCCCGCAGGATTGTCAGCATGGCAGTTGTGTCACATGGTATGTCCCTGCTTGACAAACATCAGCCCTGAGCTCCAGTGAAGTTGATCAAACAACTAACAGCTTACATCCAATCACCCGAGCAGCCAGCCCTGATGAGTGTTTACAACTCGGTCTCGATAACTATCTTGTTCACACCACACCTCTACATTTAGGCAGGGGATCTCTGCCTTAGGAGATGTGATTACAGAAGCTCCCAGCCTTGTCGTCTGATGCCTTTCCAGTTACTTCACTCTGCTTGGAGTGCTGGAGGACATGGTGTCCCATGGGGTAAGGAATGGCCAAGTGAACTACCAGAGGATGGGAGTCCCTGGAAATCAATAAGCACAGCTTGAGGGAAGGCTACGGATAAAGGCACCAGGTAGGAAGGTGGGACAAATAGGTCCTGCCAAGACTAACAAAAGACTAGAAGAGATGCTGAACACAATCCTCTGGTCGGCTACCAGCAGCTAAAACACAAGGCAAGTCCCCAGGAAGTTCACCTGACCAGGATGACCGTAAGCTGGGAATGTTCCTCTGACTACATTTTCAGCTTCCAGCATGCGTCACATATAGCAGGAGTTTGCTTGGTTATATTGGGTTGTTGGATGGATGGATGGATGGATGGATGGATGGATGGATGGATGGATGGATGGATGGAGAGGCATTTGTAGGTGTCCTCATTTGGGGTCTGTGTTTCCTCTTCTTCAGTACACATGACCACATAAACCCCGGGGAAAGTAGATGCAGATCCCTCAAGTGGATTTCCCTCAAGGAGTGATTAGATTCCTGCCTTACTAATTAAGGTTTACACAAGTAAAAAGTTCTACTTCTAATTTTTTTTAGGGGTGTCTTTCTGTATGTAAGCGCTTGCATGTGAATTCAAGTGCCCTCAGAAACCAGAGGCATCAGATCCTCTTGGAGCTATACATACAGGCAGTTGCGAGCCACCTGGCACGGACACTGGGAACTGAACTCAGGTTCTCTGGAAAAGCAGTAAATGTTCTTAACCACTGAGCCATCTTTAAATACACCTCAACATGCATCTTTATGTTTAAAACTTTCTCTTCCTCCTTTGCAATATTTCCTCAGGTTATGTTTCTGGAAGCTTCTTTTACTCTTTCTTGGCAGGATGCAAGCCTATTTTCTGTCTACTTTTGCAGACTATATAGTTCTTAGCATCAAGTTGTATAACAAATTAAACCACTTTTCCAGGCTCAGTCCTCATACTGATGCCAGATAGCACCCTGGGAGTGAGTGGATAGAAGTGTGTCTTAATTGGGGTTTCCATTGTGAAGTGGTACCATGACCATGGCAACTCTTATAAAGAAAAAACATTTAATCAGGGCTGGCTTATAGTTTATCATGTTAGGAAACAGGGAAGCCTACAGGCAGACAGGGTGCCGGAGAGTTAGCTAAGAGTTCTAATCTGGATCCGAAGGCAGCAGGAAGAGAACAAAATCAGACACTGGAACAGCTTGTGCATTTGAAAACTCAAAGCCCATCCCCAGGGACACACTTGCTCCACCACAGCCACGCCTACTCCAGCAAGGCCACACCTCCTAATGGTGCTGCTCCCTGAGCCTATGGAGGCCATTTTTACTGAAAGCACAAAGTAAGTCAGATGCAGTGTATGTCACTGTCATTTAAAGCCTGAAACTAGCAGTTGTCTGGAAATGGGGGAGGGCTTCCAACTCAAAACAAAAGCTCCTTGCAGCCAGCATGGGGCTCACCTCCTTCCTATCACACATAGAAGGGAAATGGAAAGTATAGATGTAAAACAGGCTTGAAAAGTCATTGACATTCCTTCTACCAAACAAGACTTTTTCTTGTACCCATGAAGTCAAAATGACTCTGAACAAAGGAATTCAGGGGTCAAGTTAGAAGAGGCTTGGGGTAGACATTTTGGGGACCTTCAGCTAGCAGATACCCAGAGTCTACCACAGAAAGAAAGAGTTTTGGGAGCCCCATCTGCTCCATTTAGACCCTAACCAAAAGTCACCAGACCTTTGAATACTGAAACGTTCAGGATGACTGACTAGAGCTGAAGCCACAGGAGAGACCCTGAGCAAGAAACATTCAACTGACACTGGCCAATGCCCAAAAGAAGCAAGGGAGGAAGCAAGAATACACAACGTGTTTGTTACCTAACTAACCATAGGTCTCTGATGCACAGCGCCCATGTTAGATTCTAAAGACTGAAGTTAACTTTCTAGAGTTGTAGATATACACAAGACATAGGTCTGCTAGATTGTGTGCTAGATAGCGAAGGTGAGGAGGTCACACAGTCGGAATATTCCGGTAGCTCACAGGAAGACACTTTCTTTACACCCATCATCTTCAATTTCCTCAGCTGTAACACGAGATGGTAAAACTAAGCTATCTAAAGTTTGTTCTCAACTTCAACCTTCCAGGGTACCAAGGAGTTAGCATGAATATAATTTATGTGCTATTTGGAATCTTTATAAGCATACATTGGGCATTGACAACCTGCCCTTCTGAGACCTGTGATGGAATGTAACAGGAGCTAACAAGGCTGAGGCAGAAGAGGAGGCAGGGCAGACATGGTGACAGAGGCTTTGACAAAGGCTCGAGAGGTTCTCATAGAAGGCTGCCAAGGACTCTGACTAGGCCTCGGGAGAAAAGAAGAAGGCAAAACTAGGAAGTCACTCTGCTCGGATCCTTCCTTTAGCTCTGACTTCCAATTCCCATGAATCTGCTTTCATTTTTTCTTGTAAACCACACATACATACATACATACATACATACATACATACATACATACACACACACATACATACATACATACACACATACATACATACATCTCACAAACACTAACAGGCTATAGCTGAGGGTGAAATCCACACTTCCAGAACAGATAATCAGATTGGTCCCTTCTGGGTCAGGTACCCTCAATCTGGCTAATAACTCTCACCAGTTGGGCAAGATTATGAAATACAATCACAGCTGCTGGAAGTTTCCCATGATGAGCAGCCATCAGAAGGTAGGGGCTGCTATCGGTGGACAGCCTCCATGAATGATATTGAGTATAAAGTTTAATAAAACATATTCATGATTTTAATAGGCATATCAGTAATGACTGAAAACTAAGTTAAGCTTGCTTTTCAAATGCACTGAATTATTTTCCAAAAGCACTTTAGAAATGAGGGTAAACCAGTGGGAATTGGGACAATTGTAAAACCACTTAATTTTCGAAAATTTCAGGGCTCTGCACAGCATTGTGCTCTTTTAGCCTCTTTGGGACTTACGAGCATTCACAATCACACAGGCTCAAGTGAAGTGCGCAGCCCTGAGTTGCTAGCACAGGCTAAGCCTCCTTTCTTTCTACTTTAATCAAAAGGTATTAATACATGTCTCCACTGAAACTAGATGCCAGCTACCAAAGGCCACTGGGACTCCACTGACACACTTGAAGTTGCTGTATTTGGGCATGGCCCGGTGGGATCAGCGAGTCACGAAGCTTTTAGGTCACCTTACAGAAAGATGAATGGATGCCTCCGGTCCCTGCTGTTGGTTCAGGAGAATCATCTATTGTTAAACTTATGACAATGCTTTGGTGCCTGGGTTTTAACTAGTCTCAATTGCTACCCTTTAAAGTGCTTAGTTAGTTAGTTAGTTAGTTTAAAAAATGTCAAAAAATTTGGGACAGGAACGTAGACTACAACATATACCTAACCTTCTATCTATGGTTCTTCCAAATAAACAGAACTCCCCAGGGAAATCTGAAGAGTGTGTCTCTTCCTACTTAGTCCACAGTAAGCATTATATTGGTCATTCAGCAAATGCTTTAGGGGAAAGAAAGTAAAATGGAAAGTTTGGGAGAAAACAGGAGAGTGCAGAGAATAAGTGTGGTTGGTGCATATGTGTGTGTGAGTGTGTGTTTATGCGCATGTGCATGCATGTCCATGCACACACACACACACACACACACACACACGCACAGGCACCCCCATGGGAAAGAGAAAGCAAGACTCCATAATTCATTTTCGTGACAGATGCTTTAAGATCTTACAGACGACAAACAGGACACCCACTTTCATATTTTTTTTCCTGCGATCATTCCATCTTGCAAGCTACATTATTCACAAATGAGACATTGAAGAAACACAAATTCTGAAACAGAAGTGTGCATAGCGCCAGTGGAAAAGCAAACAAAAGCAGCTAATGTACTGTGGCTAAAAAAATTTTCAAACAAAGTGGCAGTAATTTACTGCCCTTGCTCTTAGCAGGACCCCAGGAACATAATCAGAACCCCCAGGACTGATGGGAGAGGGTGATTTACAGTAAGTGTCAGGATAATAAAAGAAAACGAAAAAGCAAATTGTGCATGAACATGAATGCTGTATTTCAGTGCTTTCAGCGACTGAATCAAATTTCTAGCCAGAATTTCTGGGTGAAACTTAGAAGTCCCTCAAGAAGTAAACTATGAGCCAACCAGTGACCATGCTTGGACACTGCCCCAGTCGGGATGATGACGTCATCAGTGCTGAGAGATGACAGTGATTAAAAAGACACACACTTTGTAATTGGAGCAGCAGTGAAGCAGAGGGAAGACCTGGGTTCAAATCCTGAGTTTCTCCCTTGTCTCCTCAGACAGACACGTTCCTTCAGATGTGAAGCTCACGTAGTTCTGCTGCCATGTGGGTCACACAAGGTAAGGTACGCCAAGCACATGGAGCATGGTCTACATGCTGAGCAGGCTGCAGGAACTGGGGAGATTATGGAGAAAGAAGAGGAGCTTTTCACTCCAGAGCATGACTGAAGCCTCTCTCCAGCTAAGCAGCAAGAATTCCAAAACCACTTGCGTTTGCTGTAAGGGCTGCCTCCACAGAGTAACTGTCCTTTAGTGCCCAGATATTTAATGTTAAAGCAACAATGAACTAGGCTTAAGGCCAGAATGTATAGGACCCTGAGAGGAGAGCCTCATTCCTTTCCCTAGATATAACTGGAGGACCTAAAGCAAACTGACACCACCTTGGATCCCTGTGAGTTAGATTTTGAAATAATCAATTGAAATCCTATTAGGTGTCCCTCAGGAACTACTGTGTAACTTCAGCTAGGTTTCCTAGCAACTCCTTAAATACAATAACTTCAAATACCACAAAATCCCATACAACTAATGTGCTAACACCATCACAGTACTCTGTACCACCACAGTACCCACACCCTCACATTATTCACTCCATCACAGGATTTACTACATCACAGTGCTCACACCATCACAGTACTCACACCATCACAGTGCTCACACTATCACAGTGCTCATATCATCACAGTACTCACAACATCACAATACCCTCACACCATTACAATGCTCACACCATCACAGTACTCACACCATCACAGTACTCATACCATCACAGTACTCACACCATCACAGTACTCATAACATCACAGTACTCACACCATTACAATACTCACATCATCACAGTGTTTACACCATCACAGTACTCACACCCTCATAGTACTAACACCATCATAGTATTTACTCCATCACAGTACTCACACTCTCATAGTACTAACACCATCACAGTACTTACTCCATCACAGTACTAACACTATTGCAGGACTCACACCATCACAGTGCTCACACCATCACAGTACTCACACCCTCACAGTGTTCTATACTATCACAGTACTCACTCCATCACAGTTGCTTACACCCTCACAGTACTAACACCATCACAGTACTCACAACATCCCATTACTCACATCACACTACTCTGCACTATCACAGTATTCATATCATCACAGTACTCACTCCATCACAGTACTCACACCATCACAGTGCTCACACCATCACAGTGCTCACATCACCATAGTACTCACACCACCACAATTCTCTGCACTATCAGGGTATTCGCATCGTCAGAGTACTCTGTACTACCACAGTACTCACCCTGTCATAGTACTGTACACCACCACAGTACTCTGCACGACCACAGTACTCTGCACGACCACAGTACTCTGCACTGTCAAAGTATTCTGCATCATCACAGTATACCATTCATCTCCAGACATTTTTTCATAGTCTTAAACTAAAACCTCACATTCAGCAAACATTATTTTTTATCTTCTTCCTTTTAGCCCCTGGAAAACACTTTTCTATTTTCTCTCTATGATTTTGAACACAGTAGGTTCCATTTAAACTATAGAGAAATGAGACTGGATTGGTAGCACCATGGTTCAGAGCACTTAACTGTTCTTCTAGAGGGTTCAGAGTTCCACATCAGCACCCATTTCCTGAATTCCTGTATAACAGGAGAACTGCCCGTAACTTCTGTTTTAGGTCTACTCAACCAACACCTCTGGCCTCCAAGGGCACACACACTCATGGGCCTGTAACCCCCCAACTAAAGACAGTAAACTTTTAAACTATGAATAAATGATAACACTATAAAGAATAGGTTTTTAAATAAAACCCCTTTGAATTTTTCACCCTTATTTTTAAAATTGATAGCAAAGAACAATGTCTGTTAACTGAGAATTTCACTTTGAGGTTTTCATAGGACTGTAGCCAAGCTAATCCTGCCCTGATAATCCCCTCTGAAACCTGATGGGATTGGTCCTTTGGTCTGGCCCCATGACAGTTCAGAATACTGGTGAGAAGCTGTGCAGTTGGGGCTGACCTGGTCCTATTCTTACCACAAAAATACTGACTGTGTGATTCACTTTTCGTTCTGGGTCATGTCTGTTAAACACATGTAAGATCAAGCGTGATCCCTGAGAAATATTAACTTCATATTCACATTTTGAGGATATTTCTACCTTGCACAAAACAAACAAACAAACAAACAAACAAACAAAAATCATCATTCCTCTCCCCCCAAATCATTCTCAGAAACAATGTATGTTGTATAATAAAACTATAAGAGAAGGTGAATGTCTGTTTTTCCTGAGAAAAGAAGCTAGGAGGAAAGAGGTGAGACAAAAGGACTCCTTTTGAATGTCCCTGGGAGTTGATTCTGTATTGTCACCTCTCATCTAACAAGGGGGAAGGGACCAAGAGTAGAGAAGAATTGGATGGCACAGACCTGAACACTACCCACATCACCAGCACCAAATACATGAATAAGGGCTTATGCCCAAATTCAAGGCTTCACAATGGATGGTAGGAAGGCTGAGCCAAACCATCTGGGTTGTGAGACAGAGATTCATGGCCATTCTAAATTTATCTGTGAAGTAATAGCAGAATGCACATCAGCTCACATGTAAGGCCCGGTACTCTTAAGCACTAAGACTAATGTAGCCAAATATGAGATACTGCAGACGCAAAGGGTTATGTATTCGGATGGGACAGCCATCCTTCACATCCTTAGACTTCCCAACTGGGATGCATTTACATGAACAAACACTTCTGGGATGATAGGAGCTGCACTCTGGGAAGATCGTGATGGCCCTCATTCTTATGGGGGAGACACTTTCACACATGAATCACCCCAGGAAAATGGCAGTTGCTTCAGGATGTTGGCTGCCTGCCCTAGGAGCTGAGGCTGAGGAAGCAGCCTACAGGGACCCACCTTCAGCATGGAATGTCATCAGGAGAGTGAAGCTAAGTACCCCATCCCTCTGGCTTCCAGAGTTCAGTGACGACTCTGGTATATTTTCTTTCTCTCCCCAGACAGCTCAGACTTTGGTTGAAAAACACTGCTCCTATTGTCCAGAGCCAAGTCAACTCTTATTGGAAGAGACATTCCCAAAGCAGTGCCCTCCGGACTTTTATAAACGCGACAGGAGAACAATGCACAGAATGATTTAGTGACAATTTGTAATAATCTCAGTAAGAGTTTTATAATAAATCTTTTTTTCATAAAATGATGGAAAAGGGAGGATTTGTGAGTCTGTTTCCATTAAACTCACGTCAAGGACATGCCGAGAATTCCCAAGGTATACAATTTTAAAAGTGGAAGAAAACTGCAAAATTAGCCAAAGAATGTCCCCGGCTCTGGTCTAGATTTTAAATGTTCTCCAAAGGTCATGTGTTAAAGGCTTTGTCCCAGCCCTGTGGTATTACTCAGAGATAGTGAAAACTCTAAGAAGCATGGTCTAGCAGGTTGACTTTAGGTCACTGAGGCATGTCCTTGAGTGGATATTAGGACCCGAGGCCTGTCCCTGCTACTAGATTCCTGGCCAACATGATCCTTGGTTCCACTGTGCACTCCCCAAGTCTCTGATCTGCCACACAATAGACCTAAAAGCAGTGGAACTAAATGCACTGTCCTTATTTGTAGTCAACTTGGTACAACCTATCACCTGGGAACAAAAAGCCCCAATGAGGCATTATTTACATTGGTTTGGTCTCTGAACAGGTTTGTGCAGTCTCTTAAGTTAACTGATGTGAAAAGACCTAGGCCACTTATAGGCAGCACCATTCCCTAGGCACAGGATTCTGAACTATATGAGTGGAGAAATAAAGCTGATCACCAGCACATAACTGAGCATGTGCATACTGTTACTCTCTGCTCCAGACTTTGAGTGTCTTGAGCTCCTGGTGTTGTGCTGTCACCCTAGTAATGGACTGTAACCTGGAATTGTGAGCAAAACTCAAGCCCTCCTCCTTTAGGCTGCTTTTGGTCAGGGTATTTTATCACAGCAGCAGAAATGAACAGAGATGCTCAGTGTCTCTAAGTCCTAGCTTTGTGGAAACCAGTAGGAATGTATCATTTGTATAAGGTACTATTTATGTTGTCTGGTATGGGGAAGCTACTCTATAATCATTTGGAATTATTGCTAATTTTATTATTATAGCGATATGATTAATGTTGACAAAGAAAGCATATTCTGTGGTAAACCATGAGAGCAATACACGCCATTTGGTGGCATCAATTCTTCTTACAAGCCTCATATAACTAAAGCATTGTGCACATTCTTCTCACATCCTGGGTTGGCAATTACATCTTCAAGAATGCCAAGAGTGGAGATCTAACTCTGGGGCTGGAGTGATGGCTCATCAGTTAAGAACACTGACTGTTCTTCTGTAGGTCTTGAGTTCACAACCCAACAACCACATAGTGGCTCACAATAATGAGATCTGATGCTCTCTTCTGGGGTGTCTGAAGACAGTTGCATTGTACTTATATATAATAAAAAAAAATCTTAGAAAGAAAGAAAGAAAGAAAGAAAGAAAGAGAGAGAGAGAGAGGGAGGGAGGGAGGGAGGAAGGAAGGAAGGAAGGAAGGAAGGAAGGAAGGAAGGAAGGAAGGAAGGAAGGAAGGAAGGAAGAAAAGGAAGAAAGAAGTCTAACTCTGAAGAAGGAAACACTGTTTGAAAGAAATTCGGAAAGTATTGTATAAGAAAAAGGATATGTCATACTGATGTTCCTTTGTGCAGGGAAGAGATGCAGGGAATGGCCAGATGGGTTCCTTTGTTTGCTATTTCTCCTCCATCCTATAATACTCAGAGCTGCCGGATATCCCTACTGAGCTGTGAGGAGTGCATTGCCCATTTATCTATCATGTGTGGGGATATGAAAGGCAGCCTGTTTTGGTTGAAGGAAACTTGGTCCAGAGACCCAGTAGAAAACTCTACATTTGAAATGTAAATGAAGAAAATATCTAATAAAAATTGGAAAAAAATAGAAAAGAAAACTCTACAAGGGAAGGAACAGTGAGCTATGTTCTCAGAGACAGGTGCCTGACACCACAGAGCCCCCAACTCCATAATTCTGACTGTCATTTACGCAGACAAAGCCCCAAGCTCCTGACATTCTAGCTAGACTCCACCCCCACAGTTACCTGACATAGCCAGGTATGTTTCTCCTCACAGCTATGTGGCAACAAGGTAGCCCAGCCTACTATAAAAGGGGCTGCTGGGCCCCTCCTCTCTCTCTTAAGCTCTCACCTTTCTCACTCTCATCTCTAGCCCTCCTTTTCCCCTTCCCTTCCTCCTTCTCTCCACGTGGCCTCTCTTTCTTTACCTTCTCTCTTTCTCTGTCTTTCTACAATAAAACTCTAAAACCTTAGACTGTCTCTGCTCAACAATCTGCCGTGCTTGAATGATAGGATAGGCTTTCCCCTAAAGGCCTTCCTGTGTTCCAGCCACGGACTGGACCAAAACTATTGCCAATGTGAAGACCACCCAGAGACCCCTCTTTCCCTGCCCTCTCCTCTCTTCAGTCCCAGGGATGATTGAAACTCCCCCCCCTCAGTCTCCCCACTTTGTTCTCAGCTCTTCCATGGTGTCCAGATGCATCTGGGATGCCCAAGACTAAGAACCTGTTATCTCTGGCCTCCTTGAGGTCCAGAGACCTCGGACTGCCCCTTGTCCACTCCCTACAGGCTGAGGTCCATGGCTTCTCACAGCCAGACCCGGGGCTGTGTGGAAAGTGTGTGGCAGTCCTTTGCATCTGCCCACCCAGAGCACCAGAACTCTGGTAGGATGCGGGTTCTCTCCCATCCCCTCTATTTCCCCACACCAGCTGCCCTACAATCCTGTGCCCACTTCATTCTCTAAGGGAGAAATGCATATTATTAATTGTCTTATCCAGTGCTTACTACCATGGGAAAAGAGTTCAGTAAGGGTAATGGGCTGAGCCTACCTCCGGGGCTGTTAGTCGGAGAGAGCAAGGGGCACTCAAGAAAACAGCTTTAGCATGTGAGATGACATAATGGGGAAAGATAGGAATGCTGACTTCTAAGAAGCTTGCAGAAATGAGAAGATGCAAATTTTGTCCATACATTCTTTAAAACAAGATCTGAACTGTTTAAACTTGTAAGCAATAGCTTACTACACTTGCAAAACAATAAGCTATTGTTTTGTTTTCCAGGGCTCTGTATAACATTCTTTTCCTGCTTAAAAAAAAAAAAATTCTTAGGACCAAACTAATATAAGGTACAAAGTTCTAAATATGCTAAATCTCAGAATCAACTACTACAATAAATCTAAGGAATCAGAACATCACAGAAATGGCTTACAGTGGGTACTGACGCATAAAATTCTGGCTCTGCATTTTATTAGCTGAGTTACTTTGCTCTGACTAGTCTTCCTGTCTATCAAATGGACAGCAGTGTCTACCTGGGGTTTTGATGGTAATCAGTAGTGTCTATTCAGTAAGTGTTAGCTATGGCGCCTGGGACTTGCTAAGTGCCCCCAGAGACTGAGTATTTTCATTTTCACTGACTGTTGTGCCTGGCACAGACTCAGTGCATCTAACTATGGAGTGAGTGAGCAGATATAAGTTTCAGGCACGATGTGGAGGTTAACATCCTGGAAAGACACTTAAGAAGAACCCTTCCCTCTGAGTCCAGGAGATAAGCTAAGGTCACAGACCAGACATCTTTACAAGTCATTTTTAACTCTATACTAGCATATTCCAGAGTCCTGAGGTGCTCAGGTGTAACTTAGGGCCCATAAAGTGGACTCATTTGCAGAAAATGATGAGAAGTAATTGTGTCGCAGCCTTCCTTGTGACAACTGGAAGCAGAGCCAAGAGCCTCTGAGACATGTAGGGGGCGGGAACTGTCTACTATGCTTAGACAGCAAAGGCTATGTATGAGTCGTTTCTCCGAGCGCAAGCACATGAGCCTCGTATGCAATACAACCAGGCAAAGTGATATTTAAGCACAAGGTCTTGGCAAGAGCTGTTCTGAAACAACACTGCCCAGAACTAAGGGTAATTAGGGAGTTTCTCACAGCCCTCCAGGAAATGTGGCCTGGCTCGGGAATGCCAGATTTTTCAACCTTGTCTGAAGAAATCCTCCCACCAAGAGCTGCCTGTTGATGATGTCTGTAATGGGTTGCAGAACTCACAGCTGGGCAAGCATAGCTGCCTTCTTATTTTGTGTGTCCCTATAATCACAGATTTGTTTCATGGTGGACCAACTTCCACAAGCTCCTGAGGGCTGAGGTACAGTTTTAAGCATTCAGACCCCCAGGAATAGGGCAGAGAGAATACACAGCTGACCCTACTTCTAGTGGCTTTTTCTTGAGCTTAGCAAGGAGCGTGAAAGAATCATATGGGCAGTGAGGAGGCCTGAGAAATCCAATAAACTTGGACTCAGCTATGAATTCTAATTTTTCAAATGCTTCCTAGAAAAGAAACCAATAAAGGTTTAATCAATTGATAAATAAAAGAATTGCTTAAGCAGCTTTTCTAATTCTAAATGGGAATTAAAGACTATTCTCCACTAACCATGTAGCAAAACATGACATTAAGAATTCTAGAAAGTTTCCATATTTTCTGGAGGGTTCTCCTGAACAAGTTAAAGAGCTTGGGTAACCAACCTGCACATTACCAGAGGCTAACCACTATACTACACACTTCTCAAGGCAACTACCACAACAGATAGGGTTGATGAGGAGACTGTAGGCTGGGTAGCATGAGTTCTCAACCAGCAGCCTTGTGGCCTTTCTTGCCCATGCAAACTTCTTGGTATAGAGAATGGGAGGCAGATCACTTCCATGCAGTAGGTAGCTATGGGTTGACTCCATTGGTTCCATAAGGAGCTTGCTAATAAGTTCACATATTGAAAGCATCTACCACAGCAGTGCCACAGAACAGGCACTAAGCAAATGTCTGGCATTCTTTATTTCATCTTCCCCATTAAAAACATCCCCAAAATATGCATTAGAAATCTACTGCCTCCTAGGCCTTGTGTTGGTACCTAATATAGAGAGGAATAACAGATAATCTCATTTTTAAAATCCAGATACACTTTGATGCTAAAAAAAAGTATGAGAACTTTTCTCTCTCTCTCTCCCCTCTGGTATTCTGAAATGGCTAACAAAGTACCCATTAAAATTGTAAACATCTACTGTGTTCTTCTATGAAACAATCTGTCCTAGACAGAAAACAGATTTCCAGTGAGGATTATAGCAGCAGAAAGAGAGCCCTAATCACAAAAGAAAACTTGGGTGGTGACTTTTGAGCTGTTAATAGTTGAATACTTGCTTCCTAGCACATAGCACTGGTTGGGAAGGTTGGGAAACCTTAGGGAGGCAAGATGTAGTTAAACATCATGGATCTCTGAGGAGTGGTCTTGTGGGTGATTGCTAGGTTCTAGTTCCAACCTGATTTCTTTGTCCCCAGGTCTGCCAAAGCAGCTTATAATCCCACTGCCACAGCTGTGAGCCACTATAAACACTGCCTTCTCTGTCATCATGGACTGTGCCCATACAAACTGTGAGCCCAAAGCCCTCACTCCTCTGCTACTTCCTTTCAGGTGTTTTATCATGGTGATAAGAAAGGGCAAAAATGAGAACTCCTTTTACTATTGCAGCCTCTGGACCCAGGACCACATCTGAGCTGAAGGATAAACTCAGTAAGTTGTAGGACATGAGTATTTGTACACTTGAAATATCAAAATAGGTTCTTGCATAGCACATTCATCATTTTACTCATGTTTATTTATCATGAACAGAGGTCTGTGGTTCTACCCCCAGTAGTCCCACCACCAAAGAACAAGGTAGATTTGTAGACATTTATTTATAAATCTCTCCCAACCTTATGGGAAGATGGGTGTTTAAAGTACCATGTTACCTAAGAGAAGAACAGACACAAAGAAACCCATTTCTGTTTCATCTATGGATCCTAATTCTACAAATAGTAGCAAAAGAAGGAATTAATAAGAATTTTAAGCAGGATTGTTTTAGCTGTTCTTGGTTTTTTTGGGTTTTTTTTGTTTTTTAATATAAAGTTGAGTATTGTTCTTTCAAGGTCTGTGAAGAATTGCCTTGGAATTTTAATGGGGATTCATTGAATCTGTAGATTGCTTTTGGAAGATGGCCACTTTTACTATGTTAATTCTAACAGTCCATGAGATCTTTCCAGCTTCTGATATCTTCTTCAGTTTCTTTCTTCAAAGACTTGTCATACAGTTATTTTACTTGCTTGGTTAGAGTTACCCCAAGATATTTTGTATTATTTGTGGCTGTTATGTTCCTGATTTCTTTTTCAGCCCGTTTGTCAGATAGATAGATAGATAGATAGATAGATAGATAGATAGATAGATAGATAGATAGATAGATTTTTTTTAGTTAATCTTATATCCAGCCATGTCACTGAATATTTGTCAGCTATGGGAGTTCCCTGATATAATTTTGGGGGTGGCTTATATATGCTATCATAATACCTGCAAATGGTGTTACTTTGATATCTTCCACAAGAAAACCCACAGAATGAACTAACCTGGACTCATAGGAGCTCACTGAGACTGGACAATCAGGGAGCCTGCATAGGTCCAATCTAGGCCCTGAGTACATATGTTATAATTGTGTAGCTTAGTGATTTTGTGGGACTCCTATCGGATCCTTCTGCTTGCTTTAGGGACCCTTTTCCTCTTACTTAATCTCTTCATCCAGCCTTAATATGAGGGGAAGTGCCTAGACTTATGGCAACCTGATATGCCATATTTGGTGGGTATGCCTGGGAGGCCTGTTCTTTTCTAAAAGGAAATAGAGGAGGAGTGAATGGGGAGGGAGGAGGTTGGGAAGAAGGACTGGGAGGAGAGGAGGGAAGGGAAACTGCAGTCAAGATATACCATGAGAGAATAAATCAATAATAATAATAAAATAATAATAATTTCCTCACATTCTGAAGAAAACTAAACTAAAACAAATTTAAGCAATGGATCACTGGATATATGAATGAATGAATGAATGAATGAATGAATGAATGAGTGAAAGTTCCAAGGAGAGAAAGGGTACTTCCTGCAAGGTACTGAAGAAGCCCGTGGATCGATAGAGCTTGTGTTCAGTCTTGAAATAGAAAGAGTTTGTTCCTCAAAGAAGGGGAAGGGTGGGTATCGGCAAAGGAAAAACAAAACAAAACAAAACACAAACAAACAAAACAAAACACAAAACAAACAAAACAGAGAGAATAAGGGCAAGCCAGATAGAAGAATAGGAACTACTAGAAGATACAGAAATCCAGTCAGATATACAGAGGCAAGACAAAGGGACTAAAAAGAAATAAGGCTAGAGAAGCAGGAGGAGCCAGAGTGCTCCTCTTCGTTGTGCTTCGTTGAGCCTAGGCCATAGGATCTTAGATTAGACAATGCTTAGCATATGGCAAGCCTTAATTAATGCAGCAACTCCATGGTGAGAATCTATTCCCCACATGTACATAGGAAGCTGCTGTCTGCACGCACGGGCAATTACAAGCATCCTGAATGCTGGGTCCCGAACCCCACAAGCACATCAAATGGTTGTCCAAAAAGGTCGTCCAACCAATGGTTCTGATCAATCCTGGCTTAGGCAGAATCAAATCCTCCCAATAAGGCCTACTAGAATGTGCAGGCGGGAAGGTCAGAAATGGTCCAGCTTCACATCTTGAAGCATTTTCACCATGTGGAACATTTTAAATGAGGAAGGGTAAAAGAAAAGAAAAAAAAATCTTCTTCAGAAATTATTCCAAATAATTAAATGTTAAATCATCACAAAGCAAGCTGGGGATTATTTCAGCCCCTGCCTCGTCCTAATGATCTAGACAGCAGTTCATCTCCAGGAAGATCAGGCCAAGCTATGGGTGAGCTGTTTTTCTTCCTTCCTTCCCTGGCCCATGTTTTCGGCTTGGCATACCTTTGTCGATTTCACTTGAAGTGTTCCAGGCCGAGGTGGGCACCAGCTCAGCACTGACTGACAACTCTGTTTCTGGAATGAGAAATATGGGGAGGGGGACAGAAACAGGGCATTATTTAATAAGGTCACTTCCAGGTGAGCAGAAGTTTTATATTCTATGGGGTTCCCTTCAGAAAGGGACTGTCCCAGTACTATGGCTGTGTATAAGGGAGGCAGCTCCAGTGGCCAGCAGAGGCCCACATCTCAGAAGCTCTCCAAGCTCGGCAAGCTGTAGGCCAGACTTATATTTTAAAATTCTACCCCGAGGGTTAAAATGGAAAGAGCTATGCTTACAGAAGACTATACTAACAGAGACAACCACATTTTAACAAATAGTCTTGACAAGAAGACCGGCCTCGGACTAATTCATTCAAAAGTCTTATCAGAGGGAGAACATAGACAACATTGTCCTGATTGGTGCTTTTGTTCACTGAATTTATGATTCTGTGGACAGAGAAATTCAGTTCTCGACACTGGCTCTGAAGTCAAAGCAAATAAAAGCAGAGTCATTTGTGGTGACTACACTTAACTGGTAATTTTCAAAGCCACTGTAATTTAAAGCAAATATGTAAATCAACCATCTGTAGGACATAACGTACTGTGAAGGTTTAAAAACTTTTCATTAATAGGCAATGCTACACATAGGATGGTTTTGTTGTTTCTGAAAAGTTCAAGCCATGGCAACATTTTATTAACATATTTTAAATAGGGTTGTTATAACACCTCCTTGGGCTATACACAAACAACACATAGACAATATCACAGAACATTTGTCAATCTGAGGAGGCCAGGGTCATCTAATAAACCACATATAATGTCATCCCATCTTCCATCCCTTGCAAACATCATGAATCTATTATGATTCTTTTTTGCCTGACATCTGTACTGTACTTTTTTTAAGATAGTATATTGTAAGTAGCCACTAAAACCAGGTTTTAATTGGAAGGCAAGCTGAACTTTAATAAGTAGAAGACCGGACATTGGAGCACAGTGCCTGGCTCTACCCACAAACATCCCAGTGGCCCGGGCTGCCTTGTACCAACAGGTATGAGCCCCACCTTATCTCTGGCTCCACCTTACCAGAAACAAGCACTTTCTTTATTTCCTTACTTACTGCTGAGCATCCACCCAATGACTAGAGGTGGTATATGTCCTTGTCATTTTACCAGGGACTAATGTCTGCCCACAGAAGCCTTGCAAAGGTTACTTCCAGCCTGCCCATTCATCAAACACTGCAGGAACGCATGGGCTAATTGGCAGATTTGAACATTTCCACAGTCCTAGAACACCTAGGACTGTAGACACACACCACACACTCTGCTCATGGCCCTGGTCTGCTTCTTCACCCCGAGATAAGACCAGTGTAGATTCTTTAAAGTAGTAGTTTTCAAGCTGTGGGTCACAACCCCTTTGGGGGTCAAATGACCCTGTTACAGGGGCCACATATCAGATATCCTGCATATCAGATATTTACATTATGTTTCATAACAGTAGCAAAATTATAGTTATGAGGTAGTAATTAAATAATTTTATGGTTGGGAGTCACCCCACCATGAGGAACAGTGTTAAAAGGTCACAGCATTAGGAAGGCTGAGAGTCACTGCTTTAAGGGGAACTGAAGGCAAGTGGACATTATATCTAACAGTAAGTTACACTCTGATTAGCTAGTTTCCGGCGTCATGGCAAGCTGGCAAAGGGAGAGTGAGATAAAAAAAAAAGCATGCTGGGAAATGCTTGCTTGGAACGGGTCTTATCTCCCTCCCTCCGGAGGTTCCACTTCCTTTCCTCCTGATTGCTGCAGACACCTGCAGGTCTAAGGACATCAACACACTTCACTCAGGATTTCTGTCTTTGTGTGACTTTTCATTCCATGTTCTTCCCCTAGAAGGAGCCTCCCGGCCACAAGTCCTTTCTTCCCTTCCCTCTGTGTGTTATCCGAGGTGTTACTCACCTCCTTTTCAGCCCTGCTCAGGCTCTATAAGTCCCATTTTATATTTTATAGTAAAAGTCTATTATGTAGTAAGGTCATTTTAAAAAAAAAAGTAAGGGACTCAAGAAAGCAGCCCTCAGTCATGCTGTTCCAACAGGACTTGAGAATTTATTATTGAGTTTTTCTAAATAAAGGAAGCCTTGGTTAAGAGATGGAGTAAATTGTACCGAGTGTTCCCTAAAGCCCAGTTGATACAGCAGCAGTTTTGGAGAATGAATGATCAGAAGGAATGAAAAGACTTGCTTTCTAGAATTTAATTCCTCTAAGTTCACTTGTTCATTGATCCAATGCCTATCCATCCATCTACCTACTCAACAAATATTTACTGAGCTCTGTCCCAGATGAGCCCAGCAGTAGCGCACAAGCTCAAGGCAGCACTTGCTTCACAAAGCTCAGGGTCTGGAATGGACACAGAGAAATAAAGAATTGAAAGAGTATGAAATAATGCTGTCAGGGGCTGGGGTCGGGGAGGGGTGAGCAGAAGGTCAGAGGAGTCAGTCTGGACCCAAAATGCTGCAGCTAAGCTTCCTGTGAGTCCTGGCAAGTTCAGTGATTAGAAAGGTCCATCCTTGATCTTTTGAAGACCTCTCTGGAGGTTGTCTATGGGGAAACAAATGCAAAGACTTGGTGAAGCTGTTACCCTCTCTCTAGTTGCTAGAGGAAAGGCAGTCTCCAGTGGAATATCTGTCCTGAGCATAGATCTATCTTTAACTGCACAACTTGGGCACTTCAGAGAGCCTTCTGTTGGAAACAGGGAGTCTTGCCTGGGTTATCTAGCCCTGGTAGATTTTCAACCAGCATGGGGTCATTTGTGCTTTTTATCTCCCTAGCAACATTAGCACCTGCTAGGGTTGGAAGGTTGACCTAACACATTAACACTTGTGCAGCAGGTTCTCAGCTTTCATTTGCTTTTACCGTCTCATTTATACTTGGTCATGAAGAGACAGAAAAATCATACAGCACAGTTCTATGAAAAGCTTGATGGCCTCTGCTGAGGTCTTAGGATAAGGATTTGAGCTGGTGGGCTAGCATCCTGCCACTGAGCCACAACCATCAAAACGCTTTGTTGTTGCTGATTTTGGAGATGGGGCATTCATTGCTAGGTAGCACAGGATGATCCTGAAGTCACCATCTTCCTACCTCAGCCTCCCAAGTACTGAGATTACATATGTTAAAATTATAAACATGTATACTGTGCATGGATGTATATATGTAGATTTGTATGTGTGGGGTACAAGTGGAGGGGGTACATGTGTCTAGCCATGTATTACATGGATGCAGAAGTCAGAGTTTGACATTGGTGGCCTTCTAAATAACAGTCCATGTTAATTACTGCAGCAAGGTCTTTTAACACAGAAATGGCTGAGTCAGCTCATCTAGCTAGTCAGCTTGCCCAGAGAGTCTCAAGTTTCCTCTTGAGAGCTGGGACGACAAGGGGGACATCATACCTGTATAGTATTTTACATGAGTCCTAGGGATGCAGACTCCAGTCCCCACACTTTTGTGGTAAGTACTTGATCCACTAAGCCATTTCCCTAGCACCAAATAATATAACTAGATACACCTCTGTGAACCAATGAAATAGTGACATGAGTAAAATCTCGTGTTGAAGCCTCAAACAACATAGTTCTGTTCTAAGCAGCTTAACTCACAACAGAGTTTCACAATTGAATAGAAATAAAAAAGTAAAATGGCAATTCAGCATTGCTAAATTTACTACTAATAAGACAAAACCCAAACTAGAAGTGCCTAACCTTTCTACATTTACACACGTCAGTCACCTTTACATTTCTCTTGCCATTAATGAGTGGTCTCTCCCTTTCATTCCAATTAGACAGCAGATGTCTTGGGAGCAGGGAGCAGGAAGAAGGACTTGGGCATCCTCTGTGCCTTCTCTGACTTCAGGCAGCTCTAGGCAATGCCAATGTGTGGTAGTGCAGCAGGAGGTGAGGGGCAGGTTTCTGAGTTGGACGATTTCAAAACCTGGCCTATGACCTGGGGAGAGTTGCTTCACCTCTCCAGCACCTCCCTTGTTAAATGGACCTAATTGTGATGATCACAGACTGTTCTCGAGACGATCTAGAGATGAATCAGATGTGTCAGCCTTCAGCAAAGGGGCTCTGATGGCTGTAGATAAAAACTGTTACTAACTGCAGACACAGCCAAAGGGTGTTCAACTCCCAAACCCAGCTGATGAGTGTGTCAGCCAACAGAGATTCTCGGACTGGGCTTTCTCAATCCTTGAATCTTATGGGGGCGAGTCTGACATATTTCATAGCCCAACAGTGGTCATTTTCAAACCACTCGGGTGACAAGCTCAAGTATTGATATTCCTCCTAAGTGAATAAATGATAACAAAATGAACAAATGAATCTAGAACTTTGAAATGATTTAAAAATCTGAGGGAAAGGGAATTCCAGACTCTTTGGGCTGTACCTTCAATGCTGAGATAGCTTAGTGGTTAGTAACCAAGAAACAACCTGGTGTTTCTAGGGGGTCTTTCAAAGCCAAATGTTATTTCCAATTTGGAGCCCCACCCCCAGCCCCTAATTGCTTGGCCATTAGTTTTGACACGTGGATTTTAGGCTGGTTGTGGAAGGATTGTGGCAGAACTGTCTTAACCATCCTCCAGGCTCTCAGTGATGGGGGTTTTGTGAAGCCCTTTGTTAGATGGGCAAATTGGGCACACCCTAAACATCAAGCCATAATTACTTGACGCACAGATAGAGAGAAACAAACCCCCTTTTCAGCCTCGATCCTCAGCCACTTTTAAAGCACTTCCAAAGAGAAGCCCACTTTGGATGCAATTGAGACAGCTATTAAGATTCCAAGCACCTCTAGTAAGACAAGTACCTTGTATTTAGATCGCACTTTCCTTTCAGGAAAGTCAGTACACAGAACAGGCATTATTAACTCATGACTCCATATGGGAAGGCCCAAGGCCCAAGATTATCGCAGTCTGATTAGACTTGAGGAAACCCAGACTCAGGCAGAAAGCTTACCTAAGGTCCCCTGACATGTCATCAGCTGTCAGCAGAACATACCCATGACTTTCTGTTCCCAGCTCTGCCTCAGTCTGGCTGCTGAGAACCCTGGCAGTGAGTGCTTGTGTCACTTTTGAAATTGAGGGTGTGTGTGTGTGTGTGTGTGTGTAGTTTCCCCTAAGCTCCATACTGTCAATTCAATTCTTGAAACTTTCCAACAGGTGAAGAATAAAAGGTTTTTCATATGGGGGGAAGTTTTTACACATATATTGAATGTGTAATTTGTATCTCTGGCTGCCTGTGAAAATCGCATTTAAATTAATGGGATTGAGGGTTCCCGGGATTAGTACAAATTATTTTAATCTGAGAGGTAAATTCAAGAGGGTTGCTATCACCCTATAGGATGTAAATCGTTTTCCTCCAGCCGCATCAGGCTGGGCATGCAGCATCAGGAGAGCTGGTTATTTAAAAATACTTAATTTGCCTCAGATTGTTTCAGTTTACGTGTCTTGTCTGTCCGGACTGGGTTTCCTGTACTGTGTCTTTATTGGGGAGATCAATAATGAGAATTAATTACAGAGAAACATTAAACAAAGTCCAAACTGAAGCCAGGATCCCTCCCAGAGTCTCTTTTGAATCCCACAGTATTATGCCTTCTGTTCCCTTAAGGAACTTGGCACTTTGTAAGGTGACCAGAAGGGTTTTGAATATTCTGTTTGTCACCAAGTATGTGCATCATGAGGCTGGGGGTAAAGTTTTATGTTATTTTCAGAATCTGACAACTCAGAACTCACTCAGTAGCCAGCAAATGTGTGCTAAAAGCCACACATGCCTAGACAGCCTTTGGGAGCTATTATAGACCAGCACAGAATTTATTTCTCTGAGGTAGTGTGGTTGACTGTAATGTTGACCTTAGGCAAGGCCCGTGCCCGAGTCTGGGTTTCTTCATGTCCAGCCAGGATACAATTGTGTTGTTTATACATTTTGGCTAGTGGTTTCAGAGGGATTTGATTCCAGCATGGTAAGGAAGTCTTGCTGGAGCAGGCTGCTTCATTAATGGCTGCAGGAACTTGAGAAGGACCTTTGTCATAGAGCCACTGAGGTGGAACCTAGGATGGTTATTACCTTCGAAGACCTGTCCCTAGTGACCCATTTCTGCCAGTCAAACCCTCCTACTAAAGAATCCTCAAACACGGACCTACAAGCTTGGAAGAATAGTTTAAAATGTGAGCCGGCACAAGACATTTCAGATGCAAACTATAACTAGTGTCTTGGGTCTTATGAAGTGTTGAATTAACACCTATTCTGTGTGCTGGCTCTCTTGAGAGAGAAGAGAACTTATCTAAATACAGGACTCCTATAGCTTATTCCTCCCTGGACCCACATCTTTTTGAGTCATCTTCAATGAAGTGACGGAGTCTACTTCTGCACCATCAAATCTAGATTGCCTGTGACTTCTGTTAATTCAGAGTTTACAGAAATCAGACTGGCTCAGGGAAGAGAAGAGATCAGGCAACCATGGAATCATGAGCTGAATAAATGCTTATTTGACATCACTAACCTTGGGATGATTTGATTAATAAATTATGAGCAATGACCACTTACAATAAGAAAAAACACCCTGAGACTTAATAAGCTTAGAAAGTAATCTAAAGCTAGCAATCCTGAAAAGAGGTGAGTTACATTGAAAAGGGCAGCATTTAGAACATGGCTCTTATAGTTCTAAAACTCTGTCTTAATCTTTCTCCTTAAAGACAAACAAACAAACAAGACCAGACTTGAGGGGTTCATGTACATTCTGAGGCAAGTTCAAGGCTCTAAAGTAAAAGCTGTAGAGAAGTATCTCTGTCAATGGTGTGAAGTGCTATGAAGAACATCTGAGAACAGAGAGTCACCCCAGTCTTGGAGGACCATGTGTGGAGTGCTTCTGTGGTCAAATTTAAGAAAGGGCAAAGGCAGGAATTGCTTTCAAGTGATGATGGACCAATACAGAACTCAATCCACAGCAAAGTCTAGTGACATGACTATTTCCCTGTAATAAGCTTTATATCATACCCTCAGGAGACAAAGTATGATTTTCCACATAATCAACATTTGATCTTAATGTCCATTTGGCGACCAATCTGCCAAGGTTGTTTTTGGATCTAACAAAAAGCAAAAAGCACTGGAAAGGAAGCTACTTGTGCCCATGGCCTCTGAGTATAGTGGGTCTAGAGCTGCAGGCTTGGGAACTTTTAACAAACAGATAAGGCCATGCTTCAGATGTACCAAGGAGTCACTCAGTTGTGAAAAGGGACAGCTCTTTCTGTCTCAGAGTTGTCACAAGCAGCATTTCAGGGGCCTTGTTAGTCAACAGCAATGAGTAGGAAGGGGCAAAGCTACTGCATGTGTGATGAATGATGAATTCTGTTTGCTCATGTGTGTCACCTACAAGGTTGGCAACTTGATCTTCTGCAGATAAGAGTGATTTCAACAGTTCCTATGCTGATAGAGTATGGCCTCCCTTATCTAGATCACACTTGCCTATTTTCAGCAAGAGAGGACCTTGGTGTTGGAAGTATTTCCTGTGGGTGCTAGAACCCCTTAAGAGTGTCTGTTTGTCCCTCACTCCCCAGCCAGAGTTACCCCAGGAGTACCCCATTCGTACAGACCTTTCCACACCAGACCTATAACCTCTCTTCACCTTGCCTGCCCTGATGCTACCAAGCAGATGTACATTCAGCATATGGGAGAAATTAAGTTTGACACTGTATCCAAACACCAAAGAAAGAAAGGTGATAAACAGAGTACATCAAAGAGGTACTGCAAGACAACACAGAACTCAAACATGACACATGGTAAAACAGGGAGAAAAGCATTTTTTTGCCATTCAAAAGGCAAAAGGCTAGCTGCAAGGGTACGGAGCACAGGAGTTGCTACACAACACCACACTGGAAACACAGAGGGCATAGCAGGCAAGCGAGCAAAGGGAATGAGCTGGGAGACGGTAGAGAAGAACAGCAATGGCGTAGAAAGAAATCGGAGGGAGCAGCAGACAAGTGGCCAGTGGGGATGAGATGCAATGTTCTTAGACATACACAAACATACTGCATTCACTGACAAAAAAATTAAAATATTAGAAATTCCATATGAGTGGCTGGAGAGATGGCTTAGTGGTCAAGTGTCCAATTCCCAGCACCTACATCTTTATCTCACATCCGCTGTATTTCTAGCTCCTGGGGATCAGGTGGCCTCATTTGGCATCTGCAGGCATAAGTACATATGTGTACACATAGGTACACCAGCATCCACAGAATATTTCATTTTAATCTTTAAAACTTCAGTAGGATGTTATGTTTTCCAAGTCAGATTGGAAATATAAAAATAGTTTGATGACATGCTGCCCTGAGAAAGCTTCTGAAGGAGTAAGCATTACTGCGTGGTAGGAATATAAATTGGCTGGACTTAGGAATGTTTCTGTGGAAATTAACTTAGAAGGCAGCCGTGCTGTGGGGGTAGCAGCATTTCTTCTGGGTGTGCAGCCCTGCAGGTAAACTCTAATAGACATAGTGACACTGATACAGGAAGGACTTCAGGATGCTATCTGGAGGAGAAAAAGAGTGGAAACCACTTGTTTCTCCAACAGCAAGCAAGACCTACTCAATAAATTGGAGATATCTAAATGTCTCCACAGAACAGAGTACAGGTCTGTATGTGTTGGTTTGAAATAATCACAAAATTATACCCTTAGGTTAAGAACAAGTGTGTCTAGGGAAAAATAATAAACAATTATAAAGCCAAACTGTGTATGGTTATGTTTTTGAGTTTTGCACACACACACACACACATGTATTTGCATTCGCACACATATAAATCTACATCCTCATGAAATAGCTATAAAGGGAGATATCCAAAAATTAGGAACAATGTCTACATATGAGAAAAGGGAGCATTAATAGGCCAGGTGCAGGAAGAAGGTTTACTTTCCATTGTATGCTCTTTTAAGTTTATAAAATGCTATAGACTTTATATGTGCAAAATGGGGAGACTGTAAAAAGACTTCTCATGCTCTGTGCCAGTGTGTTGTGGGAACCTAGAGAGCACCTCACCAGAGCATAAGGAAGGAAACAGAAGTGGCTGACGAAGGTTGGCACAGGATGATGACTCTTGTCTTGAATTCTGAAGAATAAGTAGATGCAGGACTGACACAAGGTCCCCTACAGTAGAAGGCTGGGGGAATTGGGGTAACTACTGGATGTTCGCTTGGTTTCTGAGTTCTAATATTCTTATGTAATATTTGATAAACTTGAGATGGTATAGATGAGAAGTACAGACCCCACCCAAATGGCTCACAGATGAAAGCAGCAGGCAGGTGCAATATGCAGGCAGATAAGGAAGGAGAAGAGAAGGCGATGATGTCAGCATTAAATTAGTAGCACATACACATGGATGCATTTCCTATACCTACTGCAGCTTGTAAAGAAAAACTATAAAATCTACACTAATGATGTCAAAACTAGAATACTCTGACAAGTGTCACCAAGACCCAAACTCATGGATCTTTCCCTGCCCTGTGAGGTTCCTGGTGACATCCTCCAAACTTGAAGGATATTAGGGTTTGCTTGTATGGCATCTCTCTTTCAACACAAATGCCTTAACAGAGAGATACATGTTATAACCAACCCACTATATTCATGTTTGCTTCACTCTCAATATTTCATGTATGTATTATAAACAATGTGTGCCTTTTCTTTCTTTTAAGTTTGCAAGACAAACAACAAACAAAATACCATTTTATCAAAAGTGTTCTGTCGGAAAGTTATGATGGCAACGCATAAGCCAGGAACCTTGGTCACAGCCAGCAGACACTGCCACTTCTTCAGACTTCCTCTTGTCACATTATGATTTCCACATTGCAGAGCAAGATGGGAGTGGGAGCAGGGCAGTTCATCAAGAGAAAAAAGCAAAGGAGGTGATGGAGTCGTCAGCTTTCCTAACAACCATGTTGAGGTGTCGAAATGGCTTCTCAGACACCTCTAAAACTTAATAGCAACCTTCTTTGTGGTAAACACACTCCTACACAACACCCTTCAAACAAAAGAAACTCAAGTTATTCAGCCCTGATGTTTTCCAGTTTCCCCAAAGCCAGATCAAAAGCTGTGTGTTCCTGCAGGCAAACTAGCCTCAGATATAGCAGACCATGGGAAGCCCCTGGTGAAGAAGAGCATGGGTACTGCTTTGTCCAGGAATTGGCTGGTTGTCTCCACCACTAGATACTGGATCTTTGTTGTCTGAGGTTTCCATTCTTTACCATCAATCATGATCTGAAAACACTAAATAAAATTCTCTAAAACTGAACATTTTATATGTTTTTAACAGCACGTCATACTTAGCAGTGTGAAGAGATTTCACACCACCTCACTCCTTTCAACTTAGTTGTTAAGAATACCTGTGCCACCTACAGATGGCCAGTTATTTGGTCACAGTAGCCACCTTGAATATCAGACCGATTGTTGCCATATTTTAGAACTTGTGTTCAAGCAACCCCATGAAATTCTGTAAACGTTATGTCATAGGCTGACATCATTCAACTCACTTTATCTCTTGGGTAGAAATCTTGTAGTATAACTTCCATGGTTTTTTTTTTTTGGGGGGGGGAGGTGGAGGCTGGGTACTCAACCCAAGAGCTTTGTTCCATGTACATACATGGAAAACAGGTAAGTTAGTTAGCACTTTGCCTTGACTTGGCCAAATGAGGCCTGAACATCAGCATTCTGCATGTCCAATATCTCATTTGGCTGTTAACTCTAGATAAGTAATATTCTTGGTGGTTGAAGTAGAAGTTACAAAGGCCTATGCCACAAAGATCATCCACATCAGATGCAAGGGACTCTAGCAATCCTTTATGGGGGGAAGGGGCTTATATTTTATGTATACTTTTCACCTGTCTCTCAAGTCTAACTGTGCTTTGTATAAAAGGATTCTAGAAACTCTATGGAAATGCCAAAAAAGCAAGCCTTGCCTTCATTCTCTTCTGCTTTTAAAGACAGGAAGAGAATCTGGCTTTTTCCTTTTTCTCTGTCAACATGTGATGTTCTTGGGAGGATCTTTTCACACACTCAGTTGAGGAGAAGGACAAAGGAGCCGCTGGAACACTTCATCTTTGACAAAATTACAACTTCCCTCTACAGGAAAAAAAAAAGTCTGGAGATTTTTGTTTTTGAGGGTAAAAAAGGTTCACAGTAAAATTGAAATGTTTCATGGATGTCAAAGAGCTCATAAAGAAAGAATGTTTAGGTGAGCTAGGCATGTAGTTAAATGCAAGCCCACATCTCAGGAGCTTTTAGGAGTAACTCTGGTATTTCCAAGGAGCTGGATTTACCCTCCTGAGGGCAAATGTAGAAACTGGCGATTTGACTTGGCTTTGGAGAGCCAGTGAATTACAGGACCAGGTGGAGTAGAATCAGACCTTTCCTGGACGTTCATGTCTGAAGACTCAAGATCAAAGTGCTCTTTAAAGTTGTGGCCAAAATGGCCTCCCGCCCACCCTTCTCTCCCTAGGCAAGTCTCCAGGTGTTTATTTAACAATGGTAAAGGCTCAGCCTACAGACAATGCCTTCTATGGGTCCTGTGGCTGTTCTGTGCCAAGACTTTTGAAATTTTATTTCAAAAGAACAGCCCTTGTGTCCACTTGGCACCAGTAGCCATGAGGAAGGTCCACAGGAGCAGGTAGACTTGGCCTCACTTAAGGAGATGACAAAAGATAGCAAACAAAATGCTCCAAGTTCAACAAAGGCTGGTGTGAGCACCATGAAGAATCTTAGCCCTGAGGAAAGAGAGAGGCTGGAAAAGAAGAAGAAGCAGGGGGCATGATGGAACTTAAATCTGTTTTTAAAAAAGGTCTCACTAGCATCCACACATTTATTCTTTCATGTTGATGGCTCTGATGTGGAAGAATGTCAAAAGAATAGAGACAAAAGTATTTCTGGTTATTCGATCTCATGGCCAGCTATAGTCCAGAATAGCAGATCCAAGAAGAGGTCTAGATCCTGTTATTTCAGGAAGCATTGGGTAGATGTGTTAATCACTCAGCTGACAACACTGTTTGCATAGCATCCATAAAACCCCGATGTTTGATTCCTCGAACAGAATATTCTAGGTACGATGGTTCATGCCTGTATTCCTAGTATTTGGAGAGAAGTAGGAGGACCATGAGGGCAATCCATCCTCAGCTACATAGAGAGTTCCAGGCCACCCTGGGTCACAAAAAAACTTGTCAAAAAAAAAAAAAAGTTGAGTGAAACCACACATTGACCAAAGCAACAGAAGACTAACAAATGACTGAGGCCTGACATCATCAGACAGATGGCGTGTGTGAAGAGCTGTTACTTATTTTGTGACACAGAAAAGACAAAAGTCAACACTGATGAACTGAAGATGACCATCATCCATTATTGAAGTTACACCAAAGCTTTTAAGATTATTATTATCATTATTACTATTATCACTTGTATGAGTATGTATGATGCATTCAGTGAGGGTTTTGACATCAGAGAGGTCAAAGGACAGCTCTGCAGAGTCGGTTCTCATCTTTGATTTTTATGTGGGTTCTGGGAATTAAACTCGGGACATCAGACTTGCATCATTAAGAGACAAGAACCTTCACCCATTGAGCCATCTCATTGGCCCCATACATTTTAATTGGACCTGATGAAGACACCCAGCAATCAAGAGGGTCCAAAGCAATGGACCACACAATGATTCCCCAGAATCCCAAACAGTACCCAAACGTTTACTGTTTCTGAGACACTAAATAAAGTATCTTATGGCAATTTTCATTTCATTTTTCTAATTACATATTCAGTGTCCTCTTTGCTGCTCATACTTTTACACAAAACAGACATTAAAAAACAAAAGAATCTCTGAGATTTGGAAAGATCAAGTATTTGACTCATATTCAAATAACTAATATGAAGCTCAGCCAAGTTTGCAAAGACAATACTTTTATAACTGTATAATACTATCTTAAGAAAATAATTTTTTAAAACTCAGAAACCCACTTTGGTAGGGCTGTAGAAAGTGTAACCTTGAACAACGCTAGTGATTATGAAATGATGGATGCACCACAACACACAGTAGAGAAGTAGATCCAGTAAAAACTGAAACCCGGAATTTCTGTATGAGTCAACAATTCTCTTCCTCTCATTAATTTGGGGAAATATACTTCTAGAAAACCTAAAACAAAGCCTTAGACAAACACATTGATATTCACAGAGGTGGTTATGATAGACAAAGGGTGAATGCAACCTAAATGTAGGCTGATGGGCAGAAAAGGAGATGGGTATATTCCTATAGTGTGGTGTTATGGGGTCTTAGAAGGAAATGGGACTCCAGAATGTGATCCAATAAGAATGAACCATGAAGAGAAAGTATTAGCTGAAAGAAGTCAGACAGACAGTCACAGAAGGACAAGTATGGTATGACTGAAATAGGGTCTTATCTGAGGTACACAGGCATTTATCATATTAACAAGCAGTCTAGGGCCTGGGAGATTGTGCAGTAGTTAAGGGTGCTTGCTGCTTCTACAGAGGACTGGAATGTGGTTCCTAGTACCCACTCACAACCACTCCAGTCCAGGAGATGCAATGCTCTCTTCTAGCCCCTGCAGGAACTCTCACACCCCAAATAAAGCAAACACACAGACATAAATATATATGCATAAATAAAAATAAATATGTTTTAAGGCAGACTACTGGTCACGAGGGGGTATAGTGATGGGGACTGGTCCCAGAGGATGTGGGTATTAGGGGATGTAGAGATGGGGGTCTAGTCTCTGGGAAATGGCGATACTAATCACCAGAGGATATAGTGGGGGACTGGTCATGTGGGGGTGTAGTGGGGGGACTGGTCATGTGATGATATATAGGTGGGGTGTAGTGGGGGGACTGGTCATGTGATGATATATAGGTGGTCTGATCACAATGAGATGTATTGGGGGGATGCTGATCACCAGGGGTTATAGTAGGGTGATCTGGTTACTTGAGGATGAGATGTAGTAGTGGGGACTGGTCACCAGGAAATGTAGCAGGGTAGAGGACTGGTCACTAAAGAATGTGGGAGGATGCTGGTCACCAGGGGATGTAGGTATAAGGGCTGGCAGTTTTAAACGAATATTTAACTTAGTTTTAGCCAATAAAAAATGTAAGGATGGAGGGTGATGATGATTGTACAAGACCATGAAATGTATTTAATGCCACTAAACTGTGTACATCAAATGGCTAAAATGGTCTTTTTTTATGGTCATATAATCACCCAAGTCTCCATAAGGGACTGAGCTTCTCATGGCTCGAAGCATCCATTTGTCAGAGACTGGAGGAGGGGCTAATGTTCTGGAGAGGGGCTCGATTAGATGAACTTGAAGTTTGTATGACAGAATAAATATTTCATCAACTACAGAAGCAAAACAAGTTTTTATTTTTCCATACAAATACAGACTACCTTTTATCTGGGATTGTCCCAGCCTGGCAACTGGGAAAGTGGGCCCTGGAGGCAACTTACAATCAGATCTCACACTGTTTATAAAGCACATTACCAAAAAAATATCTCCACCTAGCTTTAATGAGGACCAATTTGTTGTTATTGTTGTTATTACTATTAATATTACAATTATTATTATCATTATTATTTTGGAAGCTTCTAACTTCCATCATTACAGAAAAGATAGAAAAGAAGAAGTCAAGGTCTCACCATTTAAAAATTAATGAAGGCCCTGAAACAATTATGCCTTAAATATACAGAGGTCTCCTTAATATAAATAGAGTGTATTTCACAGCACATCTTAGAACAAGAGATCCATTTCAGCATGACAGAGCGAGCAATGGAGCAGGGCTGTAGCCTGCACTCAATTTGAGGTTTTACTTCTGTTGACGTTGACTAATGCACAAATAGCCCGGCTTAAAGGATCTGAAAAACACTGGGTCACAGTGTGAAATATACGCTAATATCGCACAATTTATATAAAGATGGGGGAATGTAAATAGCTAACTGAAGCCAGCAGTAGTGGCTCCAGCCAAATGGGACCAGGGAACACTGAGAACGCAAAAGGGAATGTTGTTCTCCTGAAGACCTCTGTGAACACTACCCTCAGGTTTTCTGCTAGCTCAAATGCAATGTGAAATTTAAACTGGATTTCTGCTGTCTGAAAATATGTGTATCTCTGCCTTGGTGCTCAGAGCAACTTGAAGAAATGACTTAAGTTCAAAGTCAGTATGATACCAGTTCTCCAAGGTTTGGTGGGGGTTAGCTGAGCACATGGTCCCTAAAAAGCAGCATGTCTGGTTTGCAGGTGGCACCAACAGACTTGAAGGAGAGTAGTTAGGAACAGAGTGGATGAGTGCTCATGGACTAGGCATGAGAATAGGCCTGACCCACACTGATGGTCACATTTAACCTTCATGGTATGGCTAAAGAACCAATATAATGACGAATATAATTTAATTGTCAATACATACCAGTGACATCATTCTACAAGGAAACTATAGCTGTGGAGCTATCAGCCATCCCTGGAGTACTGCAGCTTCTAGAACTTTCTATGTATGTTGACTGCTTGAAACTCTAGTAAAATTCATGGGAAAAGAAGAGAGGTACACACCACAGAAAGGCTGTTGTTAGATTCTAGATTGCTGAGGTGGGACATCAAAAATGGAAGAGGGAAGGGGGAAGTTGAAATGACATCACATTGGCCATGTGTCCTTTGGGGTTCCTCTGAGACTGACTGCTATCTGTGTCGAATTCTCCCATGGTAGAGCTGCACTTCTCTAAGTTTCCCCTGGGGACATCCTTCCTAGGCATCTCTAGCAAGTAAGTCATGTTAAACTGGAAGTAGAGCATGAAGGGTCTTTACAGCCTGCTCCCACATTCCAGCCAGGTGGAGTCAGTTCACCTTCTGGCCACACTCTGCCCTTCCTGACTCTCTTCACTGGGATGCATGGTTCCTTCTCTCAGCTCCTCCATTCCATCCTTCTTTGATATTAACCAAGACAAGCATCAGACCTGTCTCATACACTACTGCAGTATCACTGAAAGGATACCCTTGGTGCTGAATAAGAGCTTATTCTGTGTGAAAACAAGACAGTCATAGAAAAACACACAGGAGGGGATAAAGACAATGAACTCTCTCTCTCTCTCTCTCTCTCTCTCTCTCTCTCTCTCTCTCTCTCTGTCAAGTAGACATCATCCTCTTCTCCAAGACACAAAGAACAGAGTAGTGGCCTCTATAATGATTTCTAACTTTATTTTAGCTATGCATTTTCCCCATCTAGACAATCAGCATCCTAAGGGGGTGGGCTATATGAGCGAAACAATCCATGTTTGGCTTACCACCAAGCAGAAAATAAGAAATGATTGAATGTATCTTTTTACAAAATCTCCTTTAACCCCCTCCCAAGTAGTAATGACCCACAGGTTGCCCTCCATGCTGGGATGTGTTCCTGGGGGCTCAAATATGGCAGCTGAGTAAACAAGAAGCTGACCACAGAGAGGCAAAGCGAAGATGCCTTAGGTTTTGGCGAGCCCATTCAGAAGGATGATCCAAAGTTCTTAGTTCTTGAGAAAGCTCAAAGTGTCCCCATTCAGAAGCTGTTTATATGCACATTTCATGGGCCAGCTTATCAGATCTCCCAAGCCTGACTGACTAAACAGAACAAATAGAGAACAGAAAAGGAGATGGGTACAAGCTAGAAACTGCTCAAAGTGCACAGAAGGACCAATGACTCACGATAAGTAACAGCTTAGGAGTCACTAGACACTGGTAAGGTCCTTCCTTCCAGTCACTCGGTGGTGAACATGCAGTCTTGTGAGATGTAGTCTGCCAGAGAAGACTGAGACCCCTGGACAATCCATCAAGAATGACTTCCATTCAACAAGAGATTTTGGGGTTTTTTTGGCATTTAATGAAGAATGCTTTAATTTGCTGGAAAACTCACTTAAGTAAAGAATTAAAGAGCTGACTCTGCCAGATAAATAGTATGACAATAGAAACCAGACACTTCCTATCTCGTATCTATTCTTTTTTTTTTTTTTTTAGTTATTCAACACATGGAAAAGAAAAAACAGAAGCATCACAATGAAATGAATATGGAGTAGAGATGTTTTTGTTTTTGTTTTTGTTTTTGTTTTTTTTGAGACAGAGTTTCTCTTTATAGCCCTGACTGTCTTGGAACTCACTTTGTAGACCAGGCTGGCCTGGAACTCAGAAATCCATCTGCCTCTGCCTCCGGAATATTGGGATTAAAGGCATGCGCCACCACGCCCGGCTTGGAGTAGAGATCTTAAGTGACATTCCAGTGCGCTACTTAAGCTGGCAGCTATTCAAGGCTATGAGACTCACCAAGGGTCTTTGAATAGGAACTCCTTGTTTGACAAAAGTCACTATGAAGCCAACAGATGCAGTTCGCTTCCACACTCTAGAAATATTCACAGGACCAGGACCCAGAATGGAATTAGGTGGACACGATCCTGTCTGAACTCCAAAACAAGCAGTCTACATACAATTCAATCCTCTTACAAGGACGTGACACTCTTCCAAGGACGGGCAAGTAGTTGGCCTCTAAGTGTGACTGGCTAGAGTCTGCCTAAAGTTCAAAGGACAAATAACAATAACGTAGGAAAGCAATGCTGCAGGCCCAAATCTCTGTCGGTGATTGACCAAATCCAAGTCTGAGACTCCCAAGAAAATGTGGGGACCTCTTGAAAGAAATTACCAATACTCTCATTATTTGCCACTCTGCTATCTCCAGTCACTCCACCTTATTTAGAGGCCATACTGTCCCAGGCATTAATTAAGCTAGGCAACTTGGCATAAATGATCTCATTCCCATGCCAAAACTGAGAATGATATGCTTCAGTGTGGTCTCCGTGAACTACAGGGCATGAACACTCAGGCACATACACACACACACACACACACACACACACACACACACACACATCCATATGTACAGGAAGAATGACATCTGTTTAGGAAGGGTCACATGCACCTTGCTAAGAGAAAGAAAGGGGGAGGTTCTATGAGCTACAAGTGTCAAGGGTTTGTATCTTTCTCCCCATATTTGATCATTACGGTGACTAGCAAGGAAGCATCATTTAGTAAGTATGGAAACTCTGGCTCTAAGAAATTCACTTCAATTGGAAATCATGCGGTCACTGAATGGTGGGTTCAGAGCCAGATCTGTGAGACTTTGAAAGCTACCCTTCTAACCTCATGATCCTGAAGACCTAGACTTTGTTCTCCTCAGTAACAGGGAGCTAAAGAAAGCCTTCCTACTACAGAGCAGGTGATGTCATCGAAATGAGCCCAGGTGCAGACAGGACCTCTGATGGATTGCACAATGCCAAGCTCCCTTCTTCTGCCGAACTGATTATTTCTTTAAACACCAATGCAAAGCTCTCCCATCAGGTGGAGCAACCATTGATGAGTTCCAGACCCCTGAGAGGTGTGGAAAGCCAGCCTCAGCAGCCTCCCTTTGCTTCCAGTGAGGCCCCCTCTCCCGTGCTGCCCATCTCTCAGCAGAGTGGCAGTGTGTTGGACACTGGACATCCTCCCTATTTTTAGTATCACATCCAGGGATGGAGGACCTGCAACTAACCAGTGAGCTTTAGGAGTTGGGGGGCAGGGGTGGGAGGAGGAAAGTAAAGAAGGAGGAAAAATTTGAGAACAATTTAAATTATCACTCCATCTCTGGCCTTCAGTGTCTCTACCTATGATGAAGTCTCCTACTGCTGAGATGAGAAGATAATAATGTTGTGCAAAGATGGCCTCCAAATGGAAACTTTGGCTCTTGGAGGGAGGCTCCTGGAGCTTAGCAGTAAACAATTGTGCAAGTCTTAGAGAGCCTGGAACACCTCAAGGTTATGGAATTAGAAAATGACTATTGGGGACTGGGGCTGAGGGAGGGAACTCTCCAACACAATGTTGGTTGCTCTTGTAAGCAACCCCAATAAACTCACTGACTCAACAGGTTGGACGTCGGTGGAATGCTCCCTTTGCTCTGACTCCCTATCTGAAGCGAGCCCACGTTTGTTCACATATCCCCAGGAAAAGTCACATAACAAACATGTCATGAGTTTGGAGTTCTTGCATTGCTTATGTAAGGCCCTGAATTAGTTCAGCTGTGTTTGATGTGATCATTCAATTCTTTTGTTACTCGGGAATATTTTGTGAGCTTTGTAAAGTATAACAACAGCATGAAGCAACTTGAATCAGTTGCCTTGCTATCTGCCAGGCTCGGACCTGATGTCTCATCAGATCATTATCAAGACCTTACAGGATGGGTGCTAATTGTATTCCCATTTGCCAATGAGAAAACTAGGGTACACAAAAATGAAGCCACTTACTCAGGTTAAAAAGAGTAAAAAGCCAACCATACTCTGCTGAGACAGCCAATGCTTCCATGTTACTCTGCTGAAAATTACTGTCATCATTTGACATCACTGCTATACTTCCCCACCCCACCCCACCCCCGTTAGCGCCAATGGGATCTCCATTCACTACTTGAAAGCCGTTCCTAGAAACAGTCTAACTTATCAAAAGTTGTATATTTTCAACTCCCAGAGTCCATGAAAGAACATTTAATTCCCTGACACTAAACGCTTCTCTTCATTTTAACTTCCTGGCTGTTTAAAGACTTCTTGAGCCGGCTCCAAGTTTGCTGAGCCTACCCAGAAAACAAAACCTTCCTAATGGCTTGGGTTTTGTGGACTTCATAAACATTCTTTCAATGATAAAAGGCTCACATGTGGTGTTATCTTATTGAATAATGGGCTGGTGTGCCTTCTCTTAAATGCAATGCTTGAGCAGTGTTTTTGTAGGCCAGTGATACATTAGAATAATACCATATATTTATATAGTGCTTTGCAATTTCCAAAGTGCTTTCCCAATTACTGTCTCATTTGATCCTCGCCGCAGGCCTGCAAAGCCAGCCTTGCAACTGCTATTACCATCCTGGTTTTATAGGCAATGTGGTCAAGTAGAAGGAATCTCCAGCGTTGAAGGAAAACAGGATAGGGTTCTGCTCCCTGCTCCTCACTGTTCTCACTGTGTGACCTTGAGTTATCTTAACCTTTCCAAGCTTCGTCTTCTTCCTTGGCCAATGAAGGGCAGTAATTTAGGTTCTGCAGAGCATCAGTTGAGATGGCACATGACAAGCCATTAACAGGGTGCTTACCAATAGTTACTGGTATAGTTATTTGTTTTGCTAATTACCGATTTTATCCTTTTAATTGTATACATTTATATATTTTTTTATAGAATTTAATACAGTTTAGTTTGAATTTTATTTGCTACTATGGTAAGATATCTTCATAAACAGGAATTCAAAATGGTGGCAGTGGAATCTAAATACTGGGAACAAAGCAAGCAAAGTAGGGTTTTGTTCATGAGCACAGGTCGCAAAAGGTGGGAGGACTTGAGACCTGAGTAGACTTGGCAGCTAGGTGCAGAGGAGCAGGGAAATCAGCATGATGGCCGAGGAGTTCCCATCTCTCCCAAGGACCTCTGCTCTCCATGAGCTTAGCCCTACTGGCTAGAACCAGTCCTTGCCTGCCATCCATGTTTTTCCTGCAGACCAGGAGAACACTCCCAGTCTAGGCAAAGGGTTCCAAGTACTGGGCTTTTCAGAAACAGCATTGACCCTCTGGTGTAATCTACCTCCTGTGCATGGGAATGCTGTAAGTCCCTCTCTAAGCAAGGAGAGACGGCAACTCCAAGAAAGTCTCACCTTCAGGACAGGTACCCATGTCAGTCATAAGGAGATGTTCCTTAGCCTTTCCTGGGAAAATTCAACCTTCTCTGAACTTTCAACCCAGCCCATAGCAGAACACAAAGGACATCTGAATTGTGGTAAAGCATATGTAGGAAGAGCAGATAAAGGAAGGCTGCCAATCAGAACATGTTTCTTAGGGCCCGTGCTAAATGTTTGCTCACCAGGCTGTGACACTCTTATGGGAACCTTTAGGAGGTGGAACCTAGTGAAACAAAATGATGTCATCAGGGGTGGGCCCTTGAAGATGATATTGGGACCCTGCTTATGACCCTTCTGCTTCTTAGCCTCCACAGACATGCTCTGCTCCACAGTTCCTGACATGAGGTTCTGTCCCACTATAAACCTAGACACAATGAAGTCAACTGTCCATGGACCAAAGTCTCTGAAACAGTGAGCCAAATTAATAGCAACCCTCCTTGTTAGCTGCTTACCTCAGGCATCTTGTCACTGTGGCAGACTAACACAGTCATAATTTAGCTTCACTCTAGGCTGTTGTAACTGTTTGCCTTTGGTTTCTATGATGGTACCATACACAGGACCACAAGGGTGAAAGAAGAGAATGGTCATGAACCTTCAGGTTCCACCTCCATTAGAGCAAGTGAACGAAAGGTGGTGGTAGATTTCACTATCGTGAAGGTTGGGACCAGAAGTTTTTAATATTGCAGATTTCTTAAGACCGTACAAAGCACTACTAGCATATACATAGGAATCACCTGGGAGAGGAGATACAGGAGAAAACAAGAAATTTGTTTGCTTCATGTATAACCTTACACACAGCCTGGAGGCCATTTCATATAGTATCTTTGGAGCACCTGCATTTACACTGTGGCATGTCATGTGAGTTCGAGAGTGAGACTTTCCACACATGGAGTCATGTCAGGGGTCAGAAAGTTTAGAATTTTGGAGTTCTTATTTGCAGATAGACATGTTCAAACAGCGGTAGTGTTGTGCTGAATTATACCACATTGATTTAGGTTTTCCCAATCTGGATTATTTATATGATTCAAATTAATATCTACTTTTTCCTCCAGCTGACTCCCAATATCTGCTGGGCCTGGTGGCACAAGTCTGTAACCCCAGCTGATGTGACCTGGAGATGATAACAGAGTCACTTTCTGACAATTCCTAGGACCCCAGATGATGTCACGTATGGAGTCTTTGAGTAGTCTTAGGCCATTGGTACTTTTCTCAGAGTCCTTGAACCCCGAAGGTTGGATATGTATATCTAGAGCTTTTCCCATGTCATCAGATACAAAATGAAAAGTGGTACAGGTCTTAAAACCACTGCCATCAGTCAAGTATCATGATAAGTATATGGCAGGCAGAGGGACCGCAGGAAAGGCTCACATCAAGAACTCCCCATCCCTGGGCTCTTATTTCCTCCTGGGATCTTTCATGTTCTCCCTAACCCAGAGGACTGTCCCCAAATCCTACATGCCTAAGCTGCCTCATTCACATGGCAGAAAGCTCAGCTCTGACTGGGATTTTCCTTTGCATTTCAAAAGCTAGGTCTTCATGACAGAGGGTTAAGTCAATCACTTGTCTCTGCTCATGGGAGACATTTATCATCCACCTTATGGTTCATGAAATGATTTCTCTCTTTGTCTGTTGTTTGTTGTCTGTTGTCTGTCTCTGTCTCTCTGTCTCTCTTCCTCTCTCTCATTCTCTGTCCATATTAGGGCATGCTGTACTCTGCTTTAAGCAGCCATTACATACAGTGTTCCCACATGCAGATTTTTGTCCCTACTTTCTCCTGCACGTCGGCACTGCTACCCTGTGTGTAGGGATGGTTTATGTTGGAGAAGGAGTGTTTTGGAACCTTTTCTCCTTCCCCTAGTTAAAGTGTGCAGCATTTTTAGGATCATTCACATTATGCTGGGTCCTCCCACTTCACCCCCCAACAGCTGCCTGCTGTTTACACTAATCTTCATAGGGTTTTTCCTCTATAGCTCATTAGGTCATTCTTTGTCCTATTCTGTGCCCACAAGGCCCATTTCTATGAGCAAATCACCCACAGCACGATGGGCACTGGGATATGGTTGTGTTTGCCCAGTGCTGGGTACCAACAAGAGGCTGAAAAAGATATATTCCATCCATTCTGCGTTCTCCTCGCTTTTCCTGTTCCTCCTTCCTGGCCTTTCTAAGAATATGGCAAGGATATTAACTACTTTATACTTCTGTCTTCTACTAAAATGCTCTTCTGTGGGTCTAGTTCTACTGGGTTCCAACCACCTCACTGTATCTCTTTATCCCTCATGCCAGCTGCTGGTCCTTATACATGTCTCTGCCCATAGTCATCCCTTACCATTTTTCTCCATTGAAAGAAGCACCTTTACTGGAGTGTCTTCAACTGAATTCTTTTGAACATACCATTTTCTTTTCCTCTTAGGACAGTTATTTGATTAAATCCCCAGGATCATCATACACTATAACTTAACAGTGTTTTGCAGGTATCATGTCATGGTTAATTTGACATGTCAACTCAGCTGGCCCACAGCACTCAAAAGTTTTTGTGAACATATTTTTGCATTAGATTGAAATGGGTGGATTTTAAGTTTAGAAGACTAATTCCATCACATATTTGTTCCTCATTCGATAAGTCCAAGGCCTGAGTTGAAGAATGGACTGGCCCATCCTAGAAAAAAAGAGAGGACTCTGCCAGTAGACTCCTTCCCATTCAAACTGCTCTCTCTGGTCTCTAGCCTGACAGCCCACTGTGTATATTTCAGAGTTGCCAGTTCTCATAACTGTGTGAACCAATTTTTTGCAATAACATACATGCACACACACACACACACACACACACACACACACACACACACACAGAGAGAGAGAGAGAGAGAGAGAGAGAGAGAGAGAGAGAGAGAGCTACATACACACATCCTATTGATTTCTGAAGAACCCTGCCTAGTACACATGGCTCTCCAGATCTTTTGATTCCCAGGTACCACCCACATGCTGAAGAAACATGTATAAATGTTCCCTTATGGGACTTTATGCAATTTTCTTTAGTTTATATATCTACAAGCAAAATGTCTGGATGATAAGATAAAAACTTACTTTTAGTGTTGAAGTGCAATATTCCATCAAAATTATAACATTTTATAGTTATCTCCAGAATACCTTCTTTTTACCAATCATTTTCTTTAGTTATTGCAGACACGAATATCTGTGGAATAAATGTTATCTTTGTCATACTGAGCTTTCATCAGAAAGGTATATAAATGATTGGGTATACAGCTGGTGCCCAGTAAAAACACAACTATTCTTGAAATTAACACTGCCTATCCAACACAGTTTACTGTCCACATTAATATCACCTTATTATGTCACTACCTCCATCAGCATGACTTATTACAGGAAATTCTTGGCCAATAAGAGAAAGGTTGTGATAGCTTCCTGAAATCTCATTCAATAAACATCTAACTGATCAAATTTTGCATGACAGATTGTTTATTTTTCATATCCTCTCTCTCTCTCTCTCTCTCTCTCTCTCTCTCTCTCTCTCTCTCTCTGCAAAATTAGAGGAATAGGTCTAGATTCCAAGTGTCTAATTTTAGCTACCTGCTAAACAGAAGAGTGATAGTGTGTACCTGTCACAGATAGACAGGGAGCACCTCCAGCCCTCAACGTTCTCATCTGTAAGATAAAGGTGCACCCACTGAAATCCTAAGGTGTTGAATGCTGTGGAGAGCCATTACCATCGACAGTGGCAGAGTCTTGCAAGACTGAACACTAGCACTCTCATGATCTGAGGGCTGAAAAGAAGATATAAACAGTGGAATGGAGAAGAGGAGCAGAGCCACACAGTGATGATGATAATGGAGATCACTTGGGGGCATACTTTGAGTATACACTAAATATTTATGTGAAGGTGTGATCCGCAGGATGTTGGTATGGGAAAGTGCTGTGAGATTTTAAGAGGGGATGCCTATTGGGATGCCCTTGGATCAGTGGAGTATGCCCTGAAAGGGAACCATGAGACTTCTGCTTCACAATCTCCTCTGGTTTCTGGTCAAGTTGTGATCATTTACTCCCACGTACAATACCACCAATGCCACCCAAGACCCATACCAGTGAAGCAAGCAAATGACTGTCATGGTACTGGTCTTGGACCTTCAAATGTGTGAGCTTATTTTATTTTCTGTATTAAGCTAGTTGCCTCAATATTTGTTGTAGTGAAGCAAAGCTGACTGATAGAGGAGATGAGGCACTCAGGAGACAGTCAAAGATGCCTCAGGCTGATAGTGAAATCTCCCATGGGGTCAGGATTATTGTCCTGTCCAGTTTAATGATGGAGAAAGTCAGAGATGAGAGGCTTTTCAGAGCTCCTGGAGGACATCTAACTTCCCCTTTGGTTTCCTTATGCCCTTTTGAATGTATTATGAACAATAAGCCAAATGGTTGGGAAAAAAAGAACTGTCTCCACAATAGTGAATGGTGACCTCTTCATATTACCAAGAGCTTAACGATAGTAATTGTTTTTCACTATGACCAAAATATCCAATGAAAACAATTTCAGTGAGAAACGCTTTATCTTGGCTCATTGCTTCAGAGGAATGTCAACCTAGCATGGTAGGACAGTATGCATAGAGTGACTCAGTTCATGCCTGTGGTGGCATGTTGAGTGCCTGCTCACGTGGCCCAGCCTAGGGATCAGAGAAAGCAGGCCAGACCTGGGACAAGCTATTATCACTTCTTCAATCTAGCTTCATAGACTTGGGGCCTAGAACTCAAAACATGAGGTCATGAAGAATATTTCACATACAGACCTAACAGTGTATACAACCAGTTGATTAAGGAGATAGCCATTTGATAGCATGAGATGTGCATCTATTATTTAGTAAGTCAAATGGCGTCTCATGGGTTCTATCCATTTTCTGAATAATATTGAAATAAACTTTCTTTCTCTCCCTCCATTTCTCTTCCTCCCTTTCTTTCCTTCCTTCCTTCTTTTCTTTCTTTTCTTGTCTCTGTGTCTCTGTATCTCTGTGTATCTCTGTCTTTCTGTGTATCTCTGTCTCTCTCTCTCTCTTCCCCCCAAGTGGGTCACCTTTCCTCTTCTAATATCTACAGTTTCCTGAAAACACAAACCTAACACCTAAGCATTGCAGAGACAGTTTGCACAGGGCTCAGATTGGATGCGGTGCCATGCCTCCATTCTTCTGACTCTTGGCTGGGTTTCCTCTGGCTGGCCTTCCTTTCTGTCTTTCAGTTTCTCCATCAGGATGAGGAAAGGATTAGGCACTGTCACCTCTGTGACACTGTCATCTGCTGACACCTGCTACTGCTGCATTGTGTGGGACTCTTCAACTTACAAATATGTCTTCCCACGACTCCAGACTCTGATGGCCCCCAAGAACTGTAAATTCCTCAAGAGCTAAAAGCTCTACCATATATATATTTAAACCATATAAAATATACCTTAAAAAAATTCGCCATAGTGCTATTGGCCCAGGGAATGATCACATATATTTTCCAAGTGAACAAATGTGCCTTCGAAAGTTTTGACTTACTCAGCAGCCAGCAAACACTATCTGTTTTAGCAAATCCACCGGCATGAATTTGAGGAGATGGCAGGACACTGGATGCGAGCTGAAGTGATAGTCTTTCTCATCAATCACAGTCATGGGTCCCTAATGCCTACAAGATGCCACCCACCAAGGGAGGGCTGGATGGCATATGGCTAAGGCAGAGTCCACTGCAACCTCAGACAGGATCACGAGACCTCACAGCCAAGAAGAAATTACATAAGGCTCAGAAATTTGCTTTGGCACAGGCTGGGGACAGCATGGCACCACGTCGTGTGTGTTCAGCAATTTCACTCTCCCATTTTTCTGTCTTATACTTCCAGCATGAGAAAAACATTTCTGGAACAGCTGCTTAACTGAACGAGCTGACCTGAAAGAAAGTTGGCTTCCTACAGCTATCCATCAGGTAACGACGCCATCCTAGCTGTGAATTCATTTTGTAAGAGGACTGAAGATCATCTTGAAGACTCCAGCATCATCTCTACTTCTTTTATAGGAGAAAATAGATACAATTAGTTACATCTCTGTCTCCAACCTAACGCTGGTGTGAGATGCATGGCACTGCCACACTATGGTTCTGGAAAGATAGAAGCAACCTTTATTCACTTGGGAACTGTTTCTAGTGGAGGAGATTCTAAGTTTTCTGTTCTAGAATCTTCCATTTTCCTTTTCCTTCTGCCAGCCTTTAGTGTCCTCGTGCATTTGCATCACCACGAGGAGGTGAAAAAGTGAGAAAGAGAGTAAGGTGACTCTACAGCAGTTTACCTACAGAGCTAAGTGCTATTAAACATTCACTCTGATGGTCCCCATTTGTTACAGATGATACAGAGATAAACCTTGTGCAAAGAGAATGCTGGGCTGGAGGAAACCTTGGAAGGCCTAATAGTGTAAAGTCACATTACAGCTTATAAAACTGGAGCACAATGAGGTAGGATTTGTCTTTTTAGAGGTAACATGGCTTCAAACCAGAAGCCAAATATTCACACTCTCTGTTCAGTGTTCTCCCTTCTCTTATCTGGTAAAGGGAGAGCAGGGAATGAGAAAATAGCAGCTCATATTTCTAATGTATTCTGGGGAGGATCACATACTGTCCACATTAAACATGCATGTTCAATTAAGCTTTCAGGAAGATTTCAGTAATGTTCACATTCAACAATATTTCCTGACCACTCAGTATGCGTCTTTTCATTTATATTTTCTCAAAGGACTTTCAGCAGAGCCCAACAAATCTAGCTTTTAATACTTTCATTTTTCTGAGAGTGAAACTCAAGACTAAGAGAAAAAAGATGTGTGCCCAGGGGCGCACAGCCAAGAAGGACTTAATTCTACATTAATTCATCTTCAGCCTCTGCTCAGAAACTTTATGTTCATCCAAACACTCCCCAAATATCAGCTGCTGACACTTGACAAGTTTTATTTATAGAACGAAGATTCCCTCATTATTCTCTCCTAAGTGGATGCAGTATTTTTATTGAAGTAAATTGGTTATTTAGCCATGTAACTCATATAATTATGAGTTAAGAGAATTAATGTGTACAAGTTAATTTTTTCTGAAATTCAAAAATATTTGTTCATGGAGTGCCCAAAACATCATTTGGAAACAGTGATGATCAACCCAAATGTTGAGAAATCCATCAGTACCTCACAGGCACATTGCAAGGAAGACGAATAAAGCGCTCGGGATGCCCAGGGCTCTGCCCCTCTCAACACGTACTGCAGATTAAGCAGCATGACTAGAATCTCCGGAGAGTCTATCAGTGTGTTAACTTGTAAGGGAGGGATCTCACCAGGCCCCACCCAGAGACAAAGAACTATAGGCAACCAAAGGATGCTGGGAGTCAAAGCAGTCTTCCCTCAAGGAGGAGCCTCCTAATTGATTATCTAATATCGAGTAATAATATTCAGGTTAACCCTGAAATCATATACATGCAAGAAACACTTAATGGACAGAGAAGGTTGTAGTTATATATTTATGTGTGCATACCCACACATACAAACACATGTACAATTAAAGAATAGACTAGGAGCCTGCGAGGAAGCAAGGCGGTAGGAAGGGGTGGGAGTAGGTAGGGGAAGGAAAGGGAATGGAGGGAAATGATCAAATTGCATTGTAATCAAAACATAACAATCCCAGACACCATACAATTAGATCCAAGAGCCAAGGGTGAAGTTCAGAAATTGACTATTTTAGAATTTAAATTTATTAGTTAACATGTTTGGTGGGGATGGGAAACCCTCACAAATCCACCATATACCCAGGGGACCATGTCTAGAAATATAGTTGTTGACTTTATAGCCATTGGGAATAGACCACTTCTTAGCTACCAGGTTTTTAAACTCATCTGCATTAAATTTGGTGAAGTCCCAGGTTTTGAGAAGTGAATCTTCTTCTGGTAATCAGAGAACTTGAACTTGGTTCCTGCAAGGGCATCTGTTGTGTGTTTCTCATTCTACAAGTTGATGCAGATGGACACAGTGAGCTGGCCAATAGAACATGGTCACTGGGCCCCACAGCTTTTCAAGGGCAGCCATATGACTGTCTGGAACCTGTCATTTCCAACACAAAACAACACTTCACTGACACAGATGATGTAGAAAGCGTGGACATGAACTGGAATATGGAAGCCAACTCTGTCGTAATATTTACTCTGCACCTGGCACAAATACAGAGGAACTCCTGGGCTTGGAGAGCAATGCTCATATTCATCTGACCCTATAGGTCACAGAGTGAGAGTTTATCTACTTCTGCCCTGGGTTAAAGATATAAAATTGGACATCAGGGACAACTTACTAGCCAGAGTTTAGGCATGACTTGCTCATAGAATAGCTATATGAGTAACAGGGGGTGGGGCAGTGAAGCATGATGACAGCAGAATCTTGGCATGCCCAAGAAAAGAGAGGCACTGACAATCTTAAACACACCCAGTGAACCTGGCACTAGCAGTCCCTAAAGCACACCTCAATATCATGGGCCCAACGCCAGTGACATGACTCACAGATACAAGCGTATAGTGGCCACTCAGCAGCCATTACAGTTTCCAAGAAGTACTGTGATTTAGTTGCAGTCACTAAATAACAAAGTTAAGAAGAGATTTCCCAGTTAGCCGTCATGGATTCTGCTTCTGAAGATCTTCCTGATAAAAGCCTTCCCAAGAGTCTGACTTCCTAGAGGCCCAAGGTCGAACTTTCTCCTCACAGGTACCACATCATCAGAGATGGAGCTTCCCAAGGCAGTGAGGACATAAATATACTGGACAGTCTAAGGGCTACATAGGCTTTCTACTATCTGCACATCCTNAGGAGGAGGAGGAGGAGGAGGAGGAAGAAGAGAATGATTTAACAGTCCACTTCTTGGCTAGAGCTAAATGTTCCTTTCTTGCTCACCAAGTGAGACAGTGGGTATATGGAACTGGACAGACTGACATTCCCAAGCTGGTTTTCCATTCTCTATTGAGCCCAGGAGGTGGTCACTTCTTTGAACCTCTAATTTCTCACATGGGCAATGAAAATGATTAGATTCAACTTACAACATTGTTGGGACAAACTTACTCATGTGACAATGATAGAAGATGTTTCCATGAACTTCATAGGGAATGCTATCTGCAATTCTTATTTGGTCAATTCCCTCTCTGGCCACAGTGGTACATAGCATCCCTGGTGGTTTTTATTCCAGTCTTTTAGATTTTTAGATGGGATTGACACTTTCAGTCAGGGCCTGGAGATTATGGGAGGAACCAACTAGGGTGAATTGGCCAGCAAGGTTGAAGAAGCTTTCTAAGAGAGTTTTATCTAGTGTTTGGTCCAAGGAATTATTATTTATTATTATTATTATTATTAGTAGTAGTAGTAGTAGTAGTAGTAGTAGTAGTAGTAGTAGTAAAGTTCTACTATTATATACTTATCTTTGTGATAGATTAATGTAACCTAAAGAAACAAAAGTCATTTTTAATCAATATTTACTAAGTACCTATACCCATCTATTACTATTCTAGATTCTGGAAACACAAACTGTGAAGGGCCCAATCCTAATGGAGTATAGTTCTGAGGAGGGAAACCAGCCCATGCAGTGTCTTAGCAGTGCTGTGAGGGAACAGAGAGATCCTGGAAAGAGAGTGTGAGCATTTGTTTCTGTTTCACTTCTGTCACTGGTAAAACATGCTGACCAAAAGCAACTGACGCGGGAAGGGTTTATTTGGTTTACAATTCTAGGCTCCAGGTGTCACATCAGGGAAGTCACAGAGATGGGAGTTTGAGACAGTTGGTTGGTCAGACTACATCCACAATCAAGAGCAGAAAGAAACAAATGTGCCCACGATGCCTGATTGACTGCCTCTGTGCTCCAACAGCTTTCTGCACACTTATGCCTTGCAAGGCCTAGCCTAGGAGAGATATCACTCAACTCAAGGTGAATCTTCCCACCTGTTATCAGCCAAGACAGTACTCTGCCTGCCTATGAGCCAGGCTGATCTAGGCAATTCCTCCACTGAGACATAGTGATTTCAGATGATGTCAAGTTGACAGTTAAAACAAGTCAGTAAAATACTCAACCTAGACGTGGGAACATTTACCTGGGAAGGAACGAATGAATCAAGATCTAAAGAAGAAATAACATGGTCCTGAGTGAGGAACGATGAATGGGATAAAGAAAGAGGATGAAAAGAAGAGCATTCTAGACAAAGGCTGTCACTATATGATCATAAAGAAGCTGAATATGATGTGGAACTAAAGGGTAATTTAGTATGGTTGGAGCTTTATGATTTAAGGCAGGAGGCAGTCACTTCTCGGTGACTCAGTGACTTTCACCTCAGGAGGATGAGGTGAAAGGGACTTAAGTTTCCTTAGGGGACAGTGGGCTTCCAGAGAGGAGCTGCTGCATAAAAGCTCGTGATTTCATTCAGGAACAGTGATTTGATTGGCATGGGGGAAATCATTAGAGGCAATAAAGTCTGGGAAGGAAGATTAGGAAGAAAAGAAACAGGGGCTACAGAGAACAGATGGAGTCCAAAATAAACTACATCTATTAAAGAGGGGAGGCAATATAACTATACATCCCAGAGGGAATGTAGGAGTGGAGAGTTCTGGCTCAGATAACGGGCAACAATCAATGTATCCATAGAGGCAAGCAGCTTAGGAGGAACACTTGGTTTGGGGTGAAGAATGACACCAAGTTCAATTTTGCACTGGTCAAGTTTTACATGGCTGTTAAGGATCTCCAGGGAAAGGTGTCAAGCTGATAGCTGGTTGTATGAGTCTGTAGCTTAGGAAGATCCTGAGGATGGAAGGCCAGATCAGAAATCACAGAAAAACCCAGGCATTATGAAGACAGAAAGATCCAGGTGATATTATGAGAGCTGAGAGAAGATGCAACCATGAGGAATGAGAACACCCATGTGAAAAAGAGAAGAAAACATGAGATGCAAAGAAATGAACTCTTACAGGGCCACAGGGATGAATCCCAGCATGCACCTCAATGGATACTTAGCTAGGTCCATTCAGAATAGGTCTCCTGCCAAGCTCTGCACTACTAGATATGTACAACAAACTTGGGAGAAAATACATCAATTTCTTTCACTTCTGTCATGACATTTTCTNTGCATGCAGACATGTGCACATGCGTGCACATAAACACACAGGGAAAGAAATGGAGGGAGAAGAGAGAGGAAGGGGGAGGGTAGGATAGTGTGTCTTATCTGGGAAACCTCTAATGATTTCTAAAGCCTTGAGAATTCAATATGAAACTATTTCTGGTTTATGCATCATTTCTAAGAGGTGCTTCTTAACTAACTAGTTCCCCCTGTGCTCATGTCTCTAGCTGCATATATGGAAGAAGATGGCCTAGTTGGCCATCATTGGGAATAGAGGCCCCTTGGTCATGCAGACTTTATATGCCCCAGTACAGGGGAACACCAGGGCCATTATGTGGGAGGGGGTGGGTAGGGGAGCAGGGCGGGGATGGGGGAGGGTATGGGGAACTTTCTGGATAACACTTGAAATGTAAATGAAGAAAATATCTAATAAAGAAAAAAACATTAAAAAAACATATTTCTGTCTAATACTTTTTCCAGATAAGTTTTAGAAAAATCAATAATATGTTTTTGAATGAATGTTTACACATATATTTTTTAAATCAAGGTGCCTTAAGCTAGGGTCATTTGGGAAGAGGAAGCTTCAATTGAGGAAGTGCTTCCATCAATTGGTTTATGGGCAAGGCTGGGATGGGGAGCATTTTCTTGGGTGATAAGGGAGGGCACAGCCTACTGTGCGGGATGCTACCTGTGGGCAGGTGCTCTTTGGTTATGTCAAAAAACCAAACTGAGTGAGCTATGGATAGCAAGCTAGTAGGTAAGTAATTAAGTAAGTAAGTAGCATCCCTCTGTAGTCTCTGCTTCAGCTCCTGCCTCCAAGTTTCTGCCCTCTCTCGTTCCTGTCTTGGTTTTCCTCAATGATATACTATGGTTGGAACATGTTAGCCAAATAAACCCTTTCCTGCCCAAGTTGCTTTTGGTCATAGATAGATAGAAATTGAGGGGAACACCTAAAACGTTGTAGCACAATGCCAGTCTATGGGTACCCAAATGCTACATCAGAGCCAGGTGGGGCTCCTGAGATACTACAGTCTCACTACCCTGTACAATCATGAATGAAGGAGCTGTCACTACATCATGGATGAAGGAGCTGAGATGAAGCTGATTTTTATCACTGATTCTGGTGATCAAGTGTCATAAATAATAAGTTGCTGATTGAAGACTGGGAAGGTCACTTTAGTTCTGCTCAATGCTAACTGAAAGTCTCCCACGCCCTGGGTACTGAGTTAAATACTGGGAATGATGAGTGAGTACCAGTAAGGCTAACAAAGCTCCAGGGAATGGATGACTAACAGGAGTTACAGGAGACCATCTCCAGTTTTCCTCTGTAAGGTGATATATTTCACATGTCCATTACCATCTCTTTTCTCAGCCTGTGTTCTCGTGATATCGTTTCTTAAGAAGAAATGCGAACTGCTTATACTTATTCCCATAGTTGGACAGAAGACTAAATAACTGGCCTATGACGTTTCACCAATGACAGCCTAGTCACCACAGTCACTGGAATGGTTACGTTTGCTGGGTGCTTACTGTGAATCTAGCACCTTCCCACACCCTTTAATTAGAGCAATTCATTTACTGATCTTCTTCTAAAGAGCGAGTTCCTTTAGGATCTAATCTTAGAAAAATCTAGAACCTGGTGCAGCTAAGTAATATCTCACAGAGGTTTAGAGAATCCGATGAGAGCGTGCATCCCAGTGCAGGGACACAGTAAGGATAGAATTCAGGAAAACAAAGGTCATCAGAGAACAGATGTGAAGGCCTCCCAGGCAGCCAGTAGCATCTGGTCTATACAACTGACCTGCAGTTAGAGCTTTCCAGTCCCACTGATCCAGTGTTTGGTCATTTTCCTGTTAAGATTAGCCTCACCATATGCAATGCAAGAAAACTTGACCAACTCAAAACAATATTACTTAATTTCTCTATTGAGATGTTTTCAGAGACTACCAGACAGCAAAAAGGAAAAAAAAAATCAAAGCACAACAAAAACAAAACAAAATAAAACAAAAAAAAAACCCAAGTCATCACAAAATAACAAACAATAACAAGAAACTGGAGGTTCTAGATTAGAGGCAAGTATTAATTTCTTTGCAGGAGACAAAATACCCTTAAAAAGTGTAGTTAGCCTTTATTTTCTTCCAGTCTAAAACTTTACCTCAGCATAGCTGGCTTGGTAAAGTCCTGAGGTAAACTGCACTTCCTCTACCTGGAACTGACCAGCTGAATTATATAGACCTTATATATATCTACTTACCCCCTGGGGAAAAAATGATGCTTCCACACAGAACAGGCTGTTCTCATTAAAAGCCATGGTCCTGAGTCAACATGCCGAGCTGGGTGTGCCCTGCTGTCTGTGAGGGCAGCATGCACAGATCTGGCGGTCCAGGCGTAACACACTCAGCCTGGCGTTCAGTGAAGGGGATTCTCGCTGTTGCTCTGACAGTTGTGGGGAAACGAACCAGNAAAAAATGATGCTTCCACACAGAACAGGCTGTTCTCATTAAAAGCCATGGTCCTGAGTCAACATGCCGAGCTGGGTGTGCCCTGCTGTCTGTGAGGGCAGCATGCACAGATCTGGCGGTCCAGGCGTAACACACTCAGCCTGGCGTTCAGTGAAGGGGATTCTCGCTGTTGCTCTGACAGTTGTGGGGAAACGAACCAGTGTGGCAGCCTCTCTGAACACTGTTCACTTCATGCCTGACTGCCCGTTTGAAGACTTAGAAAGAAGATCACTGGTTTTAACTACATCCGAGACATGACATGATAAGAGCAGGAAGAATGGAATGATGAGGGACTGTAAGTGACAGGTGTTCAAAATTTGGTGGCAAGTAGTGGAAACTCCAGCCTAGAGTTTGATCATCATAGCAGTCAATGACACTCATAGCCCATGTTCGAGAGGTTGTGAAAGGTTTGATGACTTGCCCAAAGCTCCTCAGTAAGAGATAACAGGTTAGACTCCTCGTCTGACTCCAAATCCTCAGGAGCATGGTTGGCTGCAGTCCCTGTCACCTAACTGTACTTTGAGATCTCAAGATCTGTTTGATCTCTGGCCAACTTATCGGAAACCCAATAGTCCCCTAAAAGGGATGGTCCCTAATATATACCTATCTCACCAAACCTGAGCCCCCAAACTCAGGAAGTAAAGTGTTAAGGATTGTACTGAATGACACTATAACCACAAGTGGGTAAATGGCTCTCCAAGAACGTCTAATTCTCAGAGGCTCTGAAAGTAAATATGACTCTGCTGAGCAATGGCCTTCTGTGGTTTGCTTTTGGAAATTGAAGGTTGTTTGTTTTTGCTTTTGTTTTTGTTTCCAATTTTTTATTAGGTATTTTCTTCATTTACATTTCAAATGCTATCCTGAAAGTACCCTGTACCCTCCCCTCTCTCTCCCCTACCCACCCACTCCCACTTCTTGGCCCTGGCATTCCCCTGTACTGGGGCATATAAAGTTTGTAAGACCAAGGTGCTTCTCTTCCCAATGATGGCTGACTAGGCCATCTTCTGCTACATATGCAGCTAGAGACATGAGCTCTGGGGGTTCTGATTAGTTCATATTGTTGTTCCACCTAAAGGGTTGGAGACCCCTTCAGCTCCTTGGGTACTTTCTCTAGCTCCTCCATTGGGGGTCCTGTGTTCCATCCAATAGATAACTGTGAGCTTCCACTTCTGTGTTTTCCAGGCACTGGCATAGCCTCACAAGAGACAGCTATATCAGTGTCTTTTCAGCAAAATCTTGCTGGCATATGCCAGTGGTTTCATCTGTAAAATACAAATACTCTATTTTGTAGAGTTACAAGAATAAAATCATTGTTATATGTTACACATTTTAAAGTGCTTAATAAGCAGTAGTGGTGAACCCTAGAGTTTTCAGTTGCCTGTGTCTTTTGCATAAGGCCAGAGAGGAAGTTAATGCCTAACTAAACCTGTTCATAAGCTCTTTCAGCTTTAGACTGAGGAAACTTTTAAGGTTCATACACTTGCCGAAGCTTTAGGCCATGCTGATAGCCCTATAGTAAGGTGTTCACACACAACACTTGAGGTTCGTCAGTCAACAAATGGAATTAAACCCTAAATCACATCCCATCTGTCCATGATGAATGCCACACGACACGAGCATGTGATAAGAGGGCACCATAGCTGAGGGTGTGCAGGCTTTCATTGAATAGTTTAGTAAATTTGGGTCTGCTTTAGCATACCATCACCCTGTAGTTAGAACATAAAGAAATCTTCTGAACTCTCAAAAGTCAACATAAGCTCCTTATGGTGCAAGATGAGATGGCTTTACGTCTCCTACACTTGGAACAGCTTGAGAGTGACAGGTACATTCTCAAAATTACATGATGAAACGATCAGTTAGGACTGTTCTGTCAGGCCATTTATTTTGTCTAAGACAAAGTCTCACTATGTTGTATGAGTTGACCTTGAATCCCAGGTAGCCCAGACTGGTGTCAAATTTATCATTCTTCTGCTTTATCCTTCAAATGCTAGGATTATCACAATGCCCAACTGTCTCTTTCTGCACATATAACTAGTCTGTGGCATCCTAGGGCACCTTTGTGGAGACTGTAAGCCAGAGATGTGCAGGTGCCTTACAGAAACTGTGACATAGTTGAAAATGAGCTATGAATATCCTATGCTTTAAATTATTTCTATGTTATTTATACCTCCTGGTACAATGCAAATGCTATGTAAATAAGTATTCAAATGCATGCTTTTGGGGATGGTGTCACAAGAATAATTTATGTACTTTAATTACCGGCAGATCAATAGGACTGCTACATTTTTTATATAACGGTGGTCAATGGATATGGAGGACTGTGCATGCGTGTGTTTGTGTATGTGTATGTGTGTGTGTGCATGTGTGAAGCCATATGAAACTGGTACTATGAAGCTCAACCCAAAAGCAAGTGTGTGAAAACAGCCGGGTTCAAATGATTCAGTGTAACAGGCATTTGCTGTAACCTGGCAGACAAGAGGGCTGAACTATTAGGAGACTTGAGTGGTATTTAGAGTAAGTGATATTTCTGTGTTTCAGTTGCTTTCCCTGTCCAATATGGGTGAATTAAATGCACAGGCATGTTGTTAATATTAAGGGAGACTGTGCACACAAAAGCACTTTTCTAGGTCTAACTTTGGGGTTAGGCTTAGCTACATTTCTCCAAAATATCAACCTTTAAATAGGTAGCTTCAATAGAAGTGTGTTTCTTGCTGGGAAGAATCTGGGACTAGAAGGCAGCTTCACAGTCTGCTCCCTGTCCCCACCACAGAAATGCCACCATTTGCGTTCTACCGAGCATAAGGGAAGCAGGGGACAGTGACACAGTCACGGCACATCTCCGTGAAGATTCTGGGAAATGCATATTTTTTTTCAAAGCTAGAAAGCAATGTAATGTTTCAAGTCAGAATCCTTTTTTCTCAAAGAAAAACAGATCCTGGAAGCCACCCAGTGCTTCTATAAATAGGCTACTACAATTAATTAATTCATTAGGTAAGTACTCATTAAGCAGACATTACTGAAATTAAACTACTGTAGGTACTAGCTACCAATGTAGGATATAAAGGTAACACATTGTGTCCATTACTAAGAAATCCACCTCTCAAAGGACAAGGCAGGCAGCATCTTCTATCTGGTCCACTAAGCCGTTAAAGTCCACATTCCAGTTCTCTTCAAGCCCAGTCTCTACCCAAGTATCAGCCTCCACCTGATCTCCTCAGTGGCTTCATATAATCAACTGAAAAGCATTCTCTTTTCTCCTTCAAAGCTACTGTCCACTTGCCTACCAAAGTCACAGCTATCATAGTCAGCCTCCTGTTTAAAATCCACCCAGTTTCCTGTCCTTCCATGCAAAACCTACTGCAGCCCTTCACCCACCTACAACATCCCCTAGCATCATCTCCATCCATCCTGCCCACAGCTTTCCCACAGACAGAGCAGAGCATGTTTGGGCTCACAACCTAGACCACAACGCTGGCTCTCAAGCTTTTCTACACATTTGGTTCCCCTCAAGGCATTCTCCCCCCATCCCCTCATTGATGGTTGATTATTATTTGAGATGCAGTTAAACCACCACTAACTACAAGAAGACTTTTCTGACCATTGCTGCCCCCCAACAGTAGATATCTACTTACTCAAGCTCCTGTGCATCCATCTCATATAATCTCACATCCATACCAAACTGACATAGTCCTGACCTCTCTCCTCTAGAGTTTGTCATCCTTCATCTCCATATTTCTTTTTCTTGGGACAGCACAGTGTAATAATACCCATCCCTTGTTCAATCAGGTCTCTCTTAACAAATGAGGCCTGTCTCCTACTTATATAGAGCTTATGCTCTTAACAGCCCTAAGCAAAAGTTAAAACACACACACAAACAAAAAAGACTGAAGGAAAGGAGGCAGGAACCACATGAAGAGCAAGAAAGGTAATGAAAAGGAAGAAAAAAACAAAGAGAAGATAAAGGAAATGCCACTTCAGTCCTTTGCTAAGATGATTGTCTAAGGGGTTGGTCTGATGCTGCTGTATTCAAATGTGAAATCCTGTGACCCAAGATCTGGTTGCTCCAAGAAGAGGGAATCCTCATATATAACAGCCTTTGTTGTGTAAACCTTGCTCCTCAAGTGGATTGGTCAACAAAAGGCTGAAGCCCATGACTGTACAGTAGATGGAGATAGGCAGGTTTTCAGTCACCCGGCTGGGGGTCTAAGGTATTGAGGAAAAGGAGAGAAGAAAGGACACTGAGAGAAGAAGAGGAAGCTGTCATGACAGGAGATGGACCATGAGCACGTGGTCAGGAGGAACAGCAAGTAACAAGGAACACATGGCTGGCATGTAAGTCAGAGTAGCTCCAAAACCCTCCCAACCTAGACCTACAGCCTGCAAATAAAAACCTGGGCCATGATGGATTCATATTTCCTTTTACATGATTTGCTTATCCTCATGTCTGTTCCCCAAATATTTGAAGATTGCCATATTTACACACATTTTTCTCTTCCCTTAACTTAAAATTTACTTTTAGACATTTTCTTTCCCAATTATTCTTGCATGTCATCCTATGTTTACTCTTCTTATTTTGAAATCACCTTACTTTTCAAGGTTAGTTCTCTTAATAATAAATACCAAATTCTTGTGTTTTTTTTTTTTTTTAGAAAAATGAAACAAGAATATTGCAATTGGCAATAGGGAAAGGCAGGGAGTTCAAAGGTTTAAAGTGGCCGTCGGAGGGACCCTGTAACACAGGACCCTTTAGAGAGCTTTGACAGGAATGTTAATTACTTAAGCAAAGTCATGCATGACACACACTTACACCGAGTGTCTGGTCAGACTTCAACAACAAATGAAACCTGAGGTCTCCGGCTCATCTTTCTGTTCCATGGAGCCTAAGTCTCAAATAGGATTAACGCCAAGGACCTATTCCTATCCGAAAATAAACCATTAGACAAAGCCCAGCATTTTACTCAAGTGACTGGCAGTGTCTCAAGAGACCCTTCAGCTGCACAAGCTAGGACCCTCTCCCTTGATGGTCGTGACCACAGAATGGCTGCTATTGAGAAGTTTGATATAACAAGCGACTACAGGCAAGCTTTGTGCTCCAAAGAAGGCAGGAGATATCTTCATTACCCTGTGCCTGGGCTCTATCCCTGAAAAATATCCTCACAGAGAAATGTCTTCTGAGACGTCTGTCCTTCATGCATCCACCAAGTGGCAAGGTTTCTTTCTGTTGGAAGAAGCTAGTGGAAAATTCACTTTGCTGCCCCTCAAGGAGCCTACCCAGGTCTAGTAGATGAAGACAGACTCATTATCAGAATCATCAAAAGAAAAGCACTCATCAGACTTTGTAACATCAGAAAGAAAGCCTTTCACTGAAAGCTCGTGATGATTGTATATCTCCAATGCTATTTCTTGTACCATGGGTATGTCTGTGATGGAAGCAGGGGTGTGTGTGTGTGTGTGATGATGTTCTGAACAGACATGATGGATTTGAGAAAGGTGCTTAATCCTGGCTAGAGGAGAGACTAGACATGGAAAGAAGACAACAGAAGCTGAGGCAGGAGGTCAGCTAGTAAGTCCCAGCCCCTGTCTAGGGGATCATGCCTAGCAAAGATGGTACTTGTAACAGGGAAGTTTTATAGTAATGTCAGGGCCAATGAGACCTCATGCACGTGGCATGTCTTTCTAAACTCTGGCCAAATGCTGGGGTCCGTGTTCAGTCAGATTCAAGAGTTTATTACAAGATCCTTAGGAAGTAGGAGGCTGGAACTCTTATGACAGGAGACCCAGAGAAAAACTTAAACTACTTCACACTCTGTTCTGGACAACAGGTCCTGTTCCAGATACGTGAGCTCTCAGGGGAAAGAGAAAGCCAAAACCTAGGTCAAAGCACAGAGATAGAGCAGATACTCAGTATTGGCTTGGGGTTTATTACTTATTAGCCACACCCAAGCTTGATTCAGGGTAATACTCCTCCTAGACAGTGCTAATGTGGCTGTGTGCCCATGCTCTGGCTATCGAGCTATAAAGGCAATTACTAAGTGGAATTCCATAGACGCCCCTACAAAGGCAGGTGTAGGGCACTATGTGTGCCATTCACCATTCTCCCTTTCCATGGCTGGAATGCTGGATAGCACTTGGCAGCCATTATGGTAACCCTAAGAGTGAAAACTACACTGGATGCAGATGAAGCAGAAAGCTAAGAGCATCCCCCAAATCTCACAGATACCCCAGAGTCCCGCATTGATCCTTGCATCCCAACTTTTCCTATATAAAAGAACAAAACATTAAATTGTGAGAGCTACTATATTTGGGTTTTTTAGAAATATTAACTCTGTCTGAAAATGTGTTTCTTTCCCTTGGAACTCAGGGTATGCCCTTAAGGAGGAAAAAAAAAAATATGTCCTGGGAAATGTGAGCTTCTCCTGCTATTATTGCTGCTCCTTTTGCTAAAACTATAACCCCTAGGCTCTGTTGTCAAAACAGGAAGACTTACAGGTATAAGAGAGGGCCAGACAGCAGCAGTAGTGGCACCCATGAGAAAGTTCTTAGCTGGCACAGGGCCACTTGACGGCATGCTCAGTAATGAGCAAAGGAATTTGCATAGACAAGGAAAGAAAACATGGGCAGGAGTATGGGGTATTCCCTGCTATACTTGCATAACCATAAATAGTCTAGTCTATGTCAATCAATGAGAAATCAATGAGCAAAGAAAACTCAATACATGCTGCCACGGAATTCATGACAGCCATGAAAAGGCTCAGGGTGCTCTGGAAAGCTTTGTGATAGAAGGCCCCCGTAAGAGCAAATCACAAAACCCTGGAGTGTAACAAGAGTGATGACCAAATGAATGGTGAGCCTGGCAGACTTGTGTGGTGGGTATATCGTGAAGACATGCATCTGTGCGCTGTCAAATTCCTGCCCGGCAGCCTTTGACCTTTAGACCCTGGGAGGGGGGGGGGGACTAGAGCAGAATAGGATGTAAGGATGGGTACAGATCCTCACCCTTCTGTGCCTTTGAGAAAATGTGAGTGAGAGGATGGGAGAAAGACTTGTTGGCATCATGGGTCTGCCTCCCCATACAAGGCTGGTATTCTCGAAACTAAAGTACAAATGCTAGGAAGAAAGCAACACGTTGTGCAATGTGAATACCTTGTGAGGAACAGGAGAATTCCATGCACAAAGGTCCTAGTGCCACATGCAATTACAACATCCTCACACGTGCACATACGGGCAGCTGCAGAGCAGTCTAAGCCTTTTCAGAAGGAAGCAGCAATGATGGTGGGTATTAGCCATACTTTTGTATGCATATAACCTGGGTGAGGCTTCGGACTCAAGGCTTCCTACAGACTCACTAGTCCGAGCTTCTTTAATAGACACCAGACCCTGTCAGGTTCAGAGGCCAGGGTCTGGGCCCAGGGCTCCTTCCTGCTTCTACCGGCTTACCCCAACAAACACGACGCTTAATAAAAACCACATTCTATGTTCTTAGACTATCTGTGAGGCAATGTTTGCAACTCCATTGTATCCACATAGGCACTGAGTTTATCTTTTGGAAGGGTATCTAAGCATGACTTCGCCATTTTAAAAATGGGACGGAGAATTGGAGGAAGAAAAAGAGATGATTTTTTCTTATTTGATGATTTTTTAGCGAGCATCAAGTTCTTTCACCACAGCTGTCTATTGCTTCGAGACATTTGAAAATAAGTTTTGAGAGTGTGATTTTCAGCAGGATTGGTTCCACAAGCTTTTTCCACAAGGCATCAGGGCCATTATGAATAATTCTCAAAATAAATAAAGGAAAACCAGGCAGGCCCCTCAGGTCCACTGAGCAAGACTAAAGATCATTGAGGCTGAATCCAGGCTGCCACCTTGGGCCCATCGGATAATAAATAATAGATAGCTCTTACTGAAGTTTACCACATGTTGGGAAACAAAACAAACCCTTCACTTAGGTTAACTCATTCAGTCTTGTTGCTGAATAAATTAGATTCTGGGGCTCACTGAGATTGGGGCTTACTGTTCTGGCAGCCCCTGGTTATGCTCACTAATCTCATCAGTTTTCTGAGGGCTTGAGTTCTAAGTCTCCATCCGTGAGGCCTTGAGAGCACCAGGAATGAGCTGGGCAATTTAGATGCTGGCTTTAATCCCACTAAGAAGAGTCAAACACCCTGCAAGGACTCCATGCCCACACAGGAACTCATCCAGGACCATCCACACGCAAGCACAGAATGGCAGCCCCTTTTCCTCGGGTCAAGTGTGAAAGCGAGGCTTACAGAACTCCACCTTCCCCTCACACTCCAGGCTGCAGTGTCCTGACCGGTACCAGGTCCCAGTGCAGGAAACCATGACCAATGCAGACCATAGAGGCAGGTTGCAGAACAGAAGAAAAACATGGGGTCTCCTCGGGCAACGCTCTCTCTCTCTCTCTCTCTCTCTCTCTCTCTCTCTCTCTCTCTCTCTCTCTTTCTCTGTGTGTGTGTATGTGTGTGTGTGTGTGTGTGTGTGAATGTGTGTATGTATATATTCTGTGAACAGAGCTTTGCAGAGATAATCCCTAGGCTAAGACATTTAGCACAGACATAAGCTACAGAGTAAGATAGCCTTTAAAACTAGGCTTAGTCCCTGACTAGCTGAAAGTCCCAGAACCCATTCATCTGGGATGAACTAAGGCAAGTGAAATATCAAAGGTTGCCCCAAGGAGCTGGTAAACTCAGCATATGTTATGATTCCAGTAACCAAGTGTGCTCGTTGGGCTTCCTACCTAGGCTTGGGACCCTAGCCTTAAAGAGCAAGCTCCTGCCTAGCTCAGGGCCAGGAGTAGAGTCATGGTGTACCAGTAGTGCCAGGAGTAGAGCTGATAAGTTCCTATCTTGTGGGAAGATGAAGTTGGAGCTTCGAGAATCTCTCCAAAAGGGGAGAAGGGGGGGCGGGAAGCCCATAAAACAGGAAGCAGCTGGATTTATCCCTCCAGCTCTGATATATGTCCCCCTTCAGTGTACAATCATTGTTTTTAAATTAATATTTTAACTGTCTATCCTAAGAAAAGGGAGGGATAACTTATCTGCTTTTAAAAAGAAAGTAAGTCCAAAGGGCAAAGAATCTGCCCTCTCAAAATAATTCTCTCCAGAAAAGCTATAAATAAGATTTCTGATTCTAAATTGAGATAAGATTATCTGAGAGAGGAGAATTTAAAAGGAAAAAAAAAGAAAGAAAACTGCCAAAGAAAGAAATTTATGCACACATTAGCTGACTCCCCAAAGGGATCCACTCCTTTTACTTAAGAGGTTTTTGTTTTGTTTTGTTTTAAAAGCCTCTTTCCAATTTTTTTTAAAAAAGAGTAAATTAACATCTTCAAATCCTTTCAGACATGTGAACTAAATTTCACTTACCCAGGCTGCCCTGGGGTTCTGTCTTCTTCTGAGGCTCTTCTGTCTGCTAACCCTTTCCACTGTGACCCAGGTTCACTGCATCTTCTTGTCCGTAGCCCATGGCTTCTACAAGCTTCCTCCCATAAATGACTAGGCAGTGGAGCACAGGCCTCTGCCAGCATCTCTGCTGTACAGCCTTCATCAGCCTGTCCCAACTAAGTGTCTTGCTTCTATGACTTACCTTCCTCAGTCCCTCCTCCTCCCAAATGGTCTTATCCAAATCTAATCACCTTGGCTGTATTCTTTTATTGTATGTATATTCAAACTCACATGTGTGTACATGTTCACCTGTGTGCAAAGGCCAGAGGTCAACCTCCAATGTTGTATAAGACACCTCACGTTGGCTTTATTTTATTTGTTTTTATTGTTGTTTTAAGATAAGGTCTCTGGACAGCGAGCTCCAGGAACCCAACTATCTCAACTTCCCCCACAGTTGGAATTACAAGCACCTACCACCATGCCTGGTTTTTATGTGGGTGCTGGGGATCAAAGTCAGGTTCTCATGTTTGCTTTATCAACTGAGCCATCTCAGCCCCATGGCAGTCTCTTTCTCTGGCTTTAATCTGACCTGAGATCTTGACTGAACTCTGAATATTGCTAAGACCACTGGTAGGCCTGAATACCAGTTCTCTTCTTCCAAACTAACAGAATTATATCTCAGAATGTAGAGCCCTTGGCCAACCTCTCTTGCAGCTAAGTGTGATCATATGGGCATGTCTGGTCTTGAAGGGGATGAGTGTAGTCTCTCTCTACTCCATTTTCTTTTTCTCTGGGTGGGATATAGACATATTGACAAACCATCCTGGTTTCATTTACATTTAGTAACTTGGAGCAACAGGATAAGAGTCTAAAAAGCCCTTTCTATAGCTTATATTCTCACCTTATATAAGTCACTTCTGTCTGGAACCTTTATGGCACCCAAATTTATACTCTATTACACCACAGCAGTCATGGTTATACTAAGATGTGTGCTTAGCCCAGATCTCACTCTTAAAATCCATCATATCCACAAACCTGAAGAATATTTCCCTTTGATCCCAAGGACACTTCCTTCCATATCCCCTATTTTAAGGAGATAATCTAGTTTCACATTCCTTCACTTAAAGCTTTCTTATTATTTGGGGGGTAACATTGTTCTTCAGGTTGCAAGTCCTATCCACAATATAACTTCCAGCTCAAAAACTATCCCTTTCCATTGAGACTATGAAACTAGATAGGAGACCAAGAGTGGGAAACAAGAGGTGTTGAGAAGGAAGGGAAGATAAAAGGTTCCATGTGACATGAAAGTAGGCAGAGGCTAATGAGAGTGGATGCAAGGAAGGGAAGGCTAAGGGGACAGGGGTGGCAGGAAAAACCGCAAAAATAAATTTTATTTTAAAAACATAACAAAGTTATGAATACTAGTAAAAGGAATACTAGTTAAAAGAATATTGGCAACCTTTCTTTAAAAAGAAAGAAAGATATCTCTTCTCCTATATCCCTTATCCTCACCCTAAAAAAGGCCTCATTGAGGCACATCTGTACTGCATGGTAACAGCTTTCTGCTTAAAGTGTCCCTACTTACAGAAACTCAATAGGAATTTCTATTCATTGACCATCTGAGTACCAAACACGGGCTTGAGCACCACTACGTATCATCTCTAATCACAACCATGACTAAGGCAAGTGTTGTCAATTATTCACAGATTCTAGGAAATCAAATAAACCTTGCTAAGGTCATATACCTTGTAAGTAGCACCTTAGAGCCTCAAAAAAGAATTCCATGAAATGATGGCTGCATGGATGGGCGGGTGGGTGGATGAGTGGTTGGATGGATGGATGGATGGATGGATGGATGGATGGATGGATGGGCAGATGGCTGGGTGGATGGATGATGGATGGGCAGATGGCTGGGTGGATGGATGAATAGATGATGAATGGATAGATGATGGATGGATGGATATATGGATGGATGGATGGATGGATGGATGGATGGATGGATGGATGGATGGTGAATGGATTGATGGGTGGATGGATGGGTAGCTGGATGGGTGGGTAGATGAGTGGATAGATGAATGGATGACAAATGCTGTTCCCCACACTCTATCAACCTTTCTACATCACTGCTTTCCTAAATCACAGTTTTTAAATCACACATTCTCCCACTTCAGAGTTAAAGATCAAATCCCACAATTTTCACTATCCCTACCATTTATCTAAATAGAGTATCATTCAAGCGACAGCTGTGAGCTTATTTACGATGCAGCACAGCTTTGGATGGGAACTCAGATCCTTGCCATTACTGCTTCATCAAGTCCTTCAGAAGAAATACACATTCTGGCTCCATGGCTTCTGGCTCTGCCACTCTTTGTCACTGCTCTCCCCACAACAGAGAGCTGTCCCTAAGTAGCTCAGACACAGTTTGGACTACCCCAGGAAATTTCAGATCACCACTGGATTTGTGGAACCTGTTCTTACTTATCAATATCAAATTTCTCTGGCCCGTCTTCCAGGCTCTCCCTGACTTAGGCAAGCGAAGCTTTGGGCCCTCATCCCACTCCCTTCCTTCCATAGGAGGACCCCAGCCCGGCAGTGCTCATCGCCTCTGGAACTCACAGACAGGTGTCCTTTCCACACTCCATCTTCTGCTCCTGTGGTGGCTCTGTCTATTCTGCACTGTCCCTGCCCTACTGAATTCCACGGCCAACCCACAGTCAGCTCTGAGGCCTCAGATAGTCAGTGATTTTTCTTTACTTCGATTCTTAATGTACTAGTTGTCAAAAACTATGCTTAATGACTCGTAGAATGAAACTCAAGTCGTCCAGTAGTTAAGTCTGCTTTCTACTTTCTGGAATGGTCCTCCAGTGCTTCACCCCTCCAGATCTTACAAGAACTAGGGAAACTTCTCTGTTTATTCCTTTTACAAGAGCCACCATACAGGTTCCACCCTCAGACTCCACGCAGATCCATGTCCCCCATGATCATCACCAGGCACTTTGTATGCATTTATTCTTTTTGTCACCATCACACTAAGCTCATCCCTTCTTTCCCGGAGACTTTGGACATCATTCTCAGGGCAGATGGAGGATGTAGGGCCTGAGGATGTAGAAACAGGAGCCAGTAGGTGGGTGAAGTTTGACTTTGAGAAAAAATTCTAAACACAAAATAGCTTAATCTGCTCCCAGAGCCTTGGTGATACTGTGCCAAACACAGCAAAGAGCACTGCACTCTTAGCTCTCTGGCCAACACTTGGGCTCCTGTTCTGCTCCTTTCAGTCCTCTGAGAAATTGCTTCCTTCCTTCCTCTGTCCCTCCCTCCTTTCCTCTGTCCCTTCTTCCCTCCCTCCCTCCCTCCTCTTCTGGTGGCACTTGTCTTGCCAGCTAAGAGTCTGTACAAATTGTTCTCACCTTGGAGGTGAGTTCTCTACAAGTCCCTTCCATTACTTGGGAAGTCCTTCACATCACTTATCACGAACTGACATGTTCTTTATTAGTGTTTCATTTACTTGTTTATTGTCTGTCTTCACCACAAGAATGTCGGCTCCTAAGGACCTGGTCTGGTTCAATGGTGCAGCCTGCCTGGAGCAATGTTTGTCACATGGCCGTACTTGAAAAAGATTTGCAGTGAAATCCAAAGGGTTCAACAGCCACCTCCCACAGTCCATGAAAGCTCAGATGATAAATAAGATTGGGACAAGGGAACTCGGTAAATTAACTGGCCCTCTCTTGCTTGCTTCTCTGCAACCTCTGGGAAAGTAAGGCCTGATGGTTCTATGGCTAATGACCAAAGACGATGAATCTCAGCAGCCTTTGCTGAGTTCCTCTGGTTTCTGAAGGAAAAGTTCAGTCTCACATGCCTAAAAAAAGCTCATCCCATGAAGTTTAGGGCTTTATTTGACCTGGAATTTTGGAGATGCTAGAACTTTCTAGTAAATGTAGGGAGACTATCCCAAGACAGCTTTTCATTATATTTTGATCATGCTTTGCTATAATGACTTGCCCTTGTATACTCTAGTACAGATGAACTTTTAAAATCAATTTTTGCTTCCTTTGCTATTTTGAAATAGTCCAAAACGTGCTGGCTTTACTTGCATATATCCCTCTCTCCTTCAAAGGAGTCTAGATCACTGGTTCTAAAATATGGCTGCTCTCATATTCATATGCAAAGAGGACTGAGGGTGGAATTTGGGGTCAGACTCATCTCAATATGCAGAGGCTAGCCAGAGTGTTCAGTGTCTGAGCAAACACTTCAGGGCATTCTGATACAGTCCAGTGTGGAAATGGATGGGATTCCAAGATATTCAAATACTAAGGAAGAGAGATCTTCAAGACATATACAGGACAACTTAAGAAATAGGTACCAGTTTACATACAGTACCTAATGAAAAATGAAATCCTTCCTCCTATCTCTGTCCAGCCCATAAAACTAATTTTCTTCTTAATCTACACACATAGAGTTGCTGGCTAAACTGGGTAGTTAGTTTTAAAAGGAGAGCAACAAGAAAACAAACAGACAAGGAACAAAACACAAAGGCCCATAAATCCCCAGCTTAGCCATTTTGAGAACCATAAGTGTTTCTAGAAATGGTATAAATTTGGGAGAACCAGTCTGGCCATTGAAAGTGGCTCTCCATGCCCTCAGCACTTTGAAGAATTCTAACATCAGCTAAGACTTCAGCCATCCTGAAAATGACATCTAGCCCATGGCAGGGGTGTGGCTAAGAAGTAAGAGCAGCATTGGTCAGAACACCCTCAGTGTGCACTTAGGCAAGCTGTATAAAACCTAATGCCTTAGCTTCTGTATTTTTTAAATGAGCAGAAGAATAAAACAAGTTTAGGATTGGGTTACAAACTTTCTACTATGGTAACTTTTCTCTTCACAACTTACTTAAGGCCAGGTTCAAAGGCTGCCTCTTTTGTTTTTGTTTTTGTTTTTTAAATTGGATATTTTCTTTATTTACATTTCAAATGTTATCCCCTTTTCCAGTTTCCCTCCCTCCTGGAAACACCCTATCACATCCTCCCTCCCCCTGCTTCTATGAGGGTGTTCTTCCACTCATCGACCCATTCCCACCTTCCCGCCCTCGATTCCCTTGTTTTCGGGCATCTATAGAGCCTGTCTCTTTAACCAAACCACCCCTAGAGGTAGAGTAGGAAGAAAGGAAAGTGTCCTTCCATGAGCAGATAGTCCTTCCTTTGTGGTAACACATTGAGACTTGATTTTATTTATTTTAACATTTCTCTCGCCCTTCCATGTGCCTGAGTCCCCAGCTCTTTCCTCAGAGAAATCAGATGCAGGGCAGTTAGAGACACTTACTCTGACTCAGAGGAAGGCAGCACACAGTCACCCCTGCTCTGCTTAGCATAGTAAACACTGCACTGTTTATAAAGGATGACCATTAAACACATGTGCTGTGTCTGTCACTGGAACGATCATAATAAAATGGCTATAACCTACTCACTGTCTGCTGTGACAGACTCTGTAGTTTATGGACAACAGAAATACATTTCTCGATCTAGAGGCTCAGAAGTAAAAGATTTGGGTGTAGTGAGGGTCAGAGTCCAGTGGAGCTACACGGTTTGGTCATAAAAAGATGCAAAGGGGAGAAGGGTGTTCCTGAGATGTCTTTATAAGGGCTAATCCTGCACATGAGGATTCCACCTGTCACCTCCAAACTGCTCCATGTTCTGTGGCCATCTTATTAAGATTAGGGTTACTAATGAAACACATGAACTTAGAGGAACCACATCATAGGATTCTATGTTCAACTAGGCTCCAGACTTCACTTTCGTGTTCCATATTGAAGCCTGATTCCAGAACATGGTGGTGAGCAAACAGACAAAATTATCTGCCTTTAAGGGCCTTACACACACTGAAACCATCAAATTTCCTGTGATTGTATTACTATTAGTTACCCATTAGGAAAAGAGATTTTTCTTTCAACTCAACTTCAAGGTTGAGTTCAGGACTCCCCAAATTTGTGCTATCGATAAAAAATATTTGACTACAAGCTTCTATTATATGTGTATTTACTTATTCAGAAATCACACAATACAGTTCTATACCATTATAATATGTATTGTATAAAATTTGCATAAATAAAAATGTATAAAGGATGACATTAAAATAAATATAATTATAAACCAATGCTTTCTTGTTTTGTTTTCTTGGTTATCCCAGTGGGTCATCTTGCTCAGGCTGAGAGAATTAATTGTAGCGTGTGTGACCTTGCACACATTATCTAACATTCTGTGTTGCAGATTTCTCTGTCAAGTGGAGATAACAGAACTCATCTTGCAGCATCCCTGGGAGGGGCAGAAGGAGATAATTTAGGGAAAGTACTCCTGGTGTATTATAAACACACATAATGACTGCAATTGTTACCGATATGGTATTATTATTTCTAAATAGAATCTGTTCACAAGCACTTAGAAGACAGATTGTGTATCTCTAACGCAAACCTCTGAAGGGTGGATGACACGCTGCTTAGCCACTGGTATCACCTATCAGAAGGGCCAAGAGTTCAAGACCCAACTGGGGATCACATTCTCTAGCGTGACAGATGGAGGTAGGACATTATAGTATATGGTATCTGCTCTCATTGTAAATCTTCCCACCTCGGCCCTGGAAGGTTCTCTAGCTGATACCAGTTCACACAGGTCTCAGCTGTCACCTCCCATCTGCCATCCTACCTCTGTCACAGACTGTGGGGGGTCTGCATGGAGCTGGCTGGTGCATGAGCTGTAGGTTATTAAAGGACATGGAAAAGCATTCAGGCTCCACAGCAGATCTAGGAGTACTTTTCAAATGTCCCTGTTTGTATGGGAATGCTTTAAAGCTAAAGCATATTTTCCTTGGCAGAGGTACCCCCCATTAGATGCAGTTTCTTTCTGCCATTTCAAGAATTGCTTTATGTCTGCGTTCTCTATAACAACAGGCCATAGAGGTCAGAACAGAAATTATATTTCTCAGAATGTTCACTTTAGCATAGAGGGTAGTACACAAGCCCCAAGCGAAATCACTCTGTCCAGGCCAGCCTGCTGGGACAGTGATGATTAACAAGTTAGGCTGCGGCACCAGGGACTACACTGGGCCCACTCCCTGGCTGTAGGTCCCCAGCCAACATGGGCAACGTATGTTTAGTCTACCAGAGTATTTACTCGGGATGCCTATCGCCATGGAACCGAGACGGCCGTCTGAGAGAGGACGCTCTCAGTTCCCCAAGGAGAGTAAGTCAGGAGAGGTACATCTATTTTTTGCACAAGATTCTTTTCCCAGCTTGACTCTGTCGCTACCACTAGAAAGGATTTAGTATGTTGGTCAATCATGGCAGCCTTAGTCACTTGGGTGAGAGGGCATGTGGTGATAGGCCCAGGCTAACCCTTGGCAGGCTCGTGCCTAGTCTAGAGCACCCTCATTAAGCAAACTGTCCTGAGTCTTGAGGAAATAAGGATCATCAAGACTGTAACAGCCGGGCAGTGGTGGTGCATGCCTTTAATCCCAGCACTTGGGAGGCAGAGGCAGGCAGATTTTTGAGTTCAAGGCCAGTCTGGTCTACAAAGTGAGTTCCAGGTCAGCCAGGACTGCACAGAGAAACCCTGTCTCAAAAAAACAAACAAACAAACAAAATGACTGTGATAGATATTCTTAGCCTGTGCACAAAACAGGAACCTAACTCAGAATCCAAAGACAGTGGTTCATATCCCAGATGTTCAACAGCCACAGAAGTTCTCCTGCTAACTCAACTCCCTAAAAAGTGAAAATGATAATCCTTTTCTTCAAAGATTAATTTAGAAATTAAATAAAAATAACAAAATCCTGAATATATGATCAATTATTATAAAGAAAATTTGATTTAGCTATTTTGTAATGTACATACATATAAAAACATCATGTTATATCCCACAAATAAATTCAATTTTCATTAGTCAATGAAGGAAAATCTTTTCAAGAAAGATGAATATATATATATTTGGTTTTGTGCCAGCATCAAAGTTAGAGTATAGGACAGATGCAACAAGATCCACTAAAATGGTTAAATAGAAATTGGGGGACTTCCTGGTCAAATTTCCCCCAAGGCTTCTAATCAGTGGGGATGGGTGAGCCAGTTTGACTGCTGTGCACTGTGTCCTGAGAGGACCAGGAGCTTTGACTGCTGTGCACTGTGTCCTGAGAGAGAACCAGGAGCTTTGAGCACTTGCCTAAAGCCACAGAAGAAGCTGTAAGCCAGTATTGGATCAAAAAGAGAAGCTGAGATAAACTTGTGGCTCATAAAAACCCTTCTTATCACAGCACAATATCCCAGGGATGCCCAGACATGACATAAGAGGATTAGAGCAAGGGAGAGGTTGCTTTCCCATCTCTGCAAAACCAAGAAAGTGGGGTACCACCGAGGTACCAGTGATGGTATTACTGTCACAGCGCTCTAGTACCTACAACTTCCTGCAGCTTTGCTAAGGAATCTCTTTAATAAACTACACTATAATTTTTTTCAATTTTTTATTAGATATTTTCTTCATTTACATTTCAAATGCTATCCCAAATGTCCCCTGTAGCCCCCTCCGCCCTGCTCCCCTATCCACCCACTACCACTTCTTGGCCCTGGAGTTCCCCTGTACTGGGGCATATAAAGTTTGTAAGACCAAGGGGCCTCTCTTCCCAATGATGGCCGACTAGGCCATCTTCTGCTACATATGCAGCTAGAGACATGAACTCTGGGGGTACTGGTTAGTTCATATTGTTGTTCCACCTATAGGGTTGCATACCCCTTCAGCTCCTTGGGTACTTTCTCTGGCTCCTTCATTGGGGGCCCTGTGTTCCATCCAATAGATGACTGAGCATCCACTTCTGTATTTAATTACCAGTGTGAATAAAGTCTGTTGCCGAAATCCTGTGAGAAAGAAGAGGCTATGAACAAGGTCTACGATTTGGGCAGTTAGAGCATAATAGCTCTGAGTCACCCAAGGTAGGACAAGATGGGTTTAGCACCAAGAAAGCCCCTGCTGGCTATGTTTGTCACAGCAAGTAAAGTCACAGGAAGGTGACAATGTGGAGATGTTCTGTCTGTGACAGTGTCTATGTTATATGACAGCAGACTCCTGGAGATGAGGGGGGAAGGCAAACTACGTTGTGGTGAGGCTACATCTCAGAGCTACACCACCTCTAGTTCCATCCTTTTCAAAACTACTAGTCTGAAGTAATTAGATGCAAAGTATGGTGTCAATTCTGTGGCTCTCTAACAACTCAGAAAGGAGAACGGTGAATAGCAAAGAGAAGGAAAAGAGCAAGTTACAGTGAATGGATCCTGGAAAGGGGAAGCATTATCCCATGGAAACTCACAGTGTGCAGGCCTCTTAGCTACGCAGCGTACATGGAGATATAAGGGTGTTTTTAGGTTTCCCTCTAAAACTGTGAAGTACATCACCTTGCTGCGCTTCAGTTGAAAGGACCATGCAAAGTGGGCAGTTTTAATCTTTTCTCATGACTAAAAGTTCAAGTCTCCGGTCAAAATGCTCTTTGACGCTCAAGAGATTTTTAACCCTCCTTATCCAATGCAATCGCATAGGATATATGTGCATGTGTGCATGAGAACACATGCATGTGTTTGTGCATGCATCTAAACAAGCGCACATATGTGCACTAACGCCCAGGTTTCATTCCTGTAGGTTGTGGTGTTGTGTGTTCGGTCTGGGCACTGGTCAGAGGTGCTTTCCTCACTCCCCTGGCGCTATCGATGCAGCTGAAATTAGGAGCCACTGACTAGGTCATAGCTCACCCACCATCTCCAGGAGAGAGGTGGAAAAGAAATGATTACCGCCACTTAGGAAATGAAGGTCCCACACAGTCAGGAAACTTGGCCACAGCTGTATCCATTATGTCAGTGTCAGAAGTGGGTGTGAAGCCAGGTCTCCTGTGTGGCTTCTCCAGCCGCTTGGCACTCACTGCTCTGTCCCAGGTCTCCCAGCCTCAGAAAGGCTGCTGTACTGGTTAATTTTGTGTCAACTTGACACAGACTGGAGTTATCACAGAGAAAGGAGATTCAGTTGGGGAAACACCTCCACAAGATCCAGCTGTAAGGTATTTTCTCAATTAGTGATCAAGTGGGGAGGTCCCCTTGTGGGTAGTGCCATCTCTGGGCTGGTAGTCTTGGTTCTATAAGAGAGCAGGCTGAGCAAGCCAGGGGAAGCAAGCCAGTAGAGAACATCCCTCCATGGCCTCTGCATCAGCTCCTGCTTCCTGACCTGTTTGAGTTCCAGTCCTGACTTCCTTTGGTGATGAACAGCAATGTGGAAGAGTAAGCTGAATAAACCCTTTCCTCCCCAAGTGCTTCTTGGTCATGATGTTTGTGCAGGAATAGAAACCCTAACTAAGACAGCTACCAAGGAGAGAAATGGTCAGAATCCCAGCATTCCTTTGCACAAAACTTCTCGGAAATGCATGAGCAAATATCCATCCCTCCTTACAGGAATAGCGAAATAGACCACTTATGTAAATCAAGCCATTTGATGGGGGCCAAGAGAGCTATTGATACTAGTTTGCCTGTCTCCAAGGAACAAAATCCTGAAAGGCACGGGCTTAAAATGAATGAAAATGTATCCAGTACACAATCAAATGAAAATGCTGTGGGCCTGGGGCCAGGGACTATCTGCCAATTGGACCTCTTTCAGCGCCCTAAGTTTAACCAGCTGGATTCTGCACCACCACCCCTATTTTTGTAAGTATCATCTTTTGCAACCTTCTGAAAGGAAGAGATTTTCCTTTTAATGGGAAATCTGTATTTCATCATAAAGATAGAACACAATGTGCCGGGTTCAGCCAGTGTCTTAGGATGAAGGTCCTTTGTGTATTGTACATTTGGCATCAGAGAAAGACTCACACTACACGGCAAGTTCATTTCAGGAACGACAGACTAGAAGCTCATACCTACGGAACCCAAGGCATAATCTCGCCTCTATCCCTAACATTGAGTAATGCTTTCTCTTTGCTGATCTCCTGATCATTTCCACAAATTGATGTAATCTTGAAGCTTCCAAGCTATTCCAAAATACAATGAACAAAGGGAAAGGAGGCTTCTGTGAACGTGCTTACCCGGGAACACACAGACAGAGACTGAAAGATTATACTTAAGTATCTATAATATTTATGACTGAGAAAGATTATGTTCTTTAACACTTCTTCTGTAACAAGTACTTAGCACTTAGCAATCTTAAAAGAAAATTATTTTAGCAGGAAAAGGATTATCATCGATTACAAGTAAAATAAAAGTAGGAATGAGGCTACCTATGATCAACTGACATAGGGCTGCGAGGCTCTCTCTGTGGCCAGCTCACTTGAGGGCCACTTAGACGTGTGACTCTAAACCCAGTATGCTGAAATGAAGCTGTCACCCCATGTCTGGTGTTGCTAAAGCCAGCAGCTACTGTGCAAGTTTCCTGGGCCAGGGGAGTGTGGCTTACACAGTGGGGGGGTGTGGGTGGGGTCTAAGAAACTTAGGCATCAAAGACTATTTTCAAAGTGAAGTCTAGAGAGCCCAGGAGCCAACTCTTAGGTTTTAGCCCCCTAAGCCCACCTACTCTGTTCTGGATTTGGGTGCCTGTTGCCTGAATCACCTTTTGGCTTCTGCCCAAGGACTATTTCATAGACCCAAAGGCAGCTTTAGTAAAGTTCTCAGGTTGAGTGGTGGTACCATAGGAGTCCAAGACAGGAATACAGGAAGTCATTATCACTTGCCACTCACCTATCTACAAGCATTCCCGAGTAGCTGATAGCCAGAATAGCGGTCAGTGGACTACACAGTAGCAAGGAATAGTTGGGGGCAGGGTGTGGCTTTGTGTCCCAAGCTATGCCTCTAGCATAGGACTGTGTCCTCCAAAGAAAGGGAACTTTTCTTTACCAAAGATTTCTACTCACCAGCCACCATTTCTGCAGTACTGCATCTAACCAGAGTCCCTTCCTTTCCTTCCTTCCTTCCTTCCTTCCTTCCTTCCTTCCTTCCTTCCTTCCTTCCTTCCTTCCTTTCTCCCTCCCTCCCTCCCTCCCTCCTTTTCTTTCTTTCTTTCTTTCTTTCTTTCTTTCTTTCTTTCTTTCTTTCTTTCTTTCTTTCTTTCTTTTTCTTTCTTAAATTAAACTTTTCACTGATTCTTCATGTGTTTCCCACCCTGCACCCCAATCCCACTCATCTCTCTGTTCTCTTATATCAGCCCTTTGCCCTTGCAACCAATCCCTCAAAATAAAACTCACACACAAACCAACTACAACAACAACATAGACGACATCTCATCGTGGAAGCTGTAGTGTGTCACAGTATGCCCCACAGTATACCCAGCTGTCCACACATCTTCACTTACAAATGTCTACTGCAGTGAGTCATTGGTCTGGTTCGAGATCTCTGACTTCTGTGACACCATCCACATTAGATCCTTATCAGGACTCCTCCTAGTTAGCCTGTCACTGCACTGTGTCATGAAGATTCTGCAGCTTTGGTTCAGTAGGACTGACCCTTTCACATGTCCCAGTTTGCAGATTATATAGATTTTGAGGTGGGCCAGTTCAGAACCCTGGATCTGGGCCTGGGTGGTAGCTGAGCATGTCGGTGCATTGGCTTGCTCTCTCTGTCTCTGTCTCTCTGTCTCTGTCTGTCTCTGTCTGTCTCTGTCTCTTTCTGTCTCTCCTCTCTCTCTCTCTCTCTCTCTCTCTCTCTCTCTCTCTCTCTCTCTCTCTCTCTCTCCTGCATAGCTATGTTTTTTATGAGAATAAAGATGATTAGAATACATCATAGCTGTACCACCAGGGTTAGCTCTCCAGCACTGTTCTCCCTAGGCCTCCCAGTGCTGCCATCAGCTCTCCTGCTCTCATGCCCTCAGACTATCTCAGAGTATCTTTTTTGAAACCTCCTGAAAGGGTAATGAGTTAGCAATGCTCCTCTCCAAAGACCACTGATTGTACCAGTCAACAAAACCACACAATCTTAAACAGGTGGTCTTTGCCTTCAAGAAAGCAATCTAAATGGAAGCAGAATGCAAGTGACTTCAGTAAGGTCACAACACTATAATGATGTATTCAGGGCTGGGAAGATCCTCAGCAGTGAGAGTCCTACTGCCCTTGCAGAGGACCTGGGAGTCCCCATATGGTAGCCAACAATCATCTTTAATTCCAATCCCAATCTGATGCCTCTTCTGTCCTCTATAGGTACCAGGCACACACCTGGTACATACACATACACACAAACACTTGTGGGCATAAAGGAAGAATAAATAAATGTTAAAACAACAACAACAACAAAAAAAAAAACTAATGGCACATGAAACCACAATAAAAGCAATATGAAGACCACCTACAAAGAAACACTCAAATGTAGAGACAAGAATGAATGATAGCAGGGAGAATCATGACCCTCCACCTCCTCTGTGCTAAAATTATTTGTATTAAACATGAACCTCAAGGCTCAGAAAATAGGAGAGCAGCTACAAAAGGTATGGTGAAGCAAGTGCTCACCCAGCTCCAGCCAGTTCCAAAGTTCTAGCATGTTCTGAAATACTCCTTTGTATTATTCATTGTATAGATGCTTAGCAGATCTGTTCCAGGCTGTGCCAGGAGGGATGCACGGGCTACATGTTTCAGAAATGCCCGAGGTTTCTGTTTCAGAGCACAGAATAGACTGCCTGTATCTGAATCCACTCTAGATTCATCTCACCTGTTTTCATCTCTGTAAAACATATCTTACATAGTTAACCACCCATTTACATGGGGTCTATAACCACAGATTCAAACAACCAGGATTAGAAATACTTATGAAAAAATGAGTCTGTATTGAATATATAGAGATTTATTTCTTGTCATTATTCCCTGAATGATACAATATAATATTTAGAGATTACAAGTCATTTACATATGATTTCAAGTTCATGGAAATAAGGGTATAGGCTATTTATGTCAATGATACTCCACAGTTTCAGCATCCATGAAGTTCTGGAACCCTCCATGCCACCCCACCCCCACCTCCTCTGAGATTGAGGACAGCTACACCCTACCTAATAGTGTTTGGGTAAGGATTAAACGTACATATAGATGTAAAGCACTTGTCACACAATGTATGTCACAGAAATCTCTATGAAGGGGCTGGAATGGTGGCTCACCAGTTAAGAGCACCCATTACTCTTCAGAGTATAGCTCAATGGTTCTTCACCTTTCTCACATTGAGTCCCTTTAATGCAGTTCCTCATGTTGTAGTGAGTCCCAACCATAAAATTATTTCACTGCTACTTTGTAACTATAATTTCACTAATGTTATGAATTTTAACATAAATATCTGACACACAAGGATATGTGATATGTGAACCTAAGGGGGTCATGACCCAGAGCTTGAGAACCGCTGGTATAGCTAGTTCATTTCTACCACCCATGTTGAAGTGAGTGGTTCACAATTGTCTGTAACTCTAGCTACAAGGGCATCTAATGCTCTTTTCTGGTCTCCATAGACACCTGCACATGCGTGTCACAGACACACATGTACACATAAAGGAAAATACCTCCTTTTTAAAAAGAAAAAACACTATCAAGTCAATGGAGTATGGTGTGGTGTGACAGACACAGTTACTGAAAAGCTGGAGGCAGTAGTAGTGGCAGACCCTCACCCTTTATAAGCTTAAGCAACTCAGAGTAGGGGTTGAGGTCTTAAGACCAGCACAAAGTCTGGGAAGCATGGGCAAGGTTAGAAGGTGGCATCACTAAATGTGTCTACAGTTCTTTGCAGAAAGCCTGTCACATGTACAAGCCTGTAAAGCCAGAAGCTCCAGGGTCATTGGTACTAGAAAGACAGGAAGCTAAGGAGGCGAACTGCTCAGGGACTCGCCCAGTGCTAAGAGAATGAGGTGGAGGCAGATTTCGGGTCTGTGCTTAGTTAGTGAACCCCAATACCTGAAACCAACAAAATCAAACAAAGAAACCCACTTCTACTGACACTATTTCAAGTGCATGCGACAGTTGCCAGAATAATCCGAGAGGTCCTATGTGCTCTTGCTAACCAAATATGTCAGTTTTGCCATTAGCTGCTGCCTCATTCTCTGCAGACATTTACTTCTTAAACTGGTGGAGAGTTAAGTTGCCTACATCGTACACCTTAATACTTCAGCAATAATAGAAAGCATATTTTATAGTATATACATATAATTAATATTGGTATAAATCTACTGTCATGGCTGTATTCCAAGCTTTTCAATTGTTTCAATAATGTCTTTCATTGTTATTTTTTTCCCTCCAGCATAAAGCCCAGCCCAGGCTCACTGGCTGCATATATTGGTCATGTAGCTTTAGTCTATTTTAACTTGGAACAGTTCCCCAGCCTTTGATTTTCATGGCATTGCCTGTGATGAATGTAGGTCAGTAATTACACAGAATGTTCCTTGCTTGCACTGGCCTGGTATTTCCTGTGATTAGATGCAGGTTACTCGTTCCCAGCCAGAATGCTATGCAAGCGGTGCTGAACTTTCTTCGGCTTGCCACATTCCTACATCTGGACATCTGGATGCCTCATGACATCCATCTGCCTTGTGGAGATATTGACCTGATCACCTGGCCGTGATCTTATACATTTTCTCCACTGCCTTAGTGACTATTTTCTCCATCACAACCCATAAGCAGTGTGAGGGGATCATTTAAATCCGTCCAAACATCCTGTTCTTTAGCAAACCTACTCACCCGAGATGTAACAGCCATTGATAATTCTTGGAAAAGATCCCTCTCCAACCCCACTACTTCCACAGATATCAGTCTCTATGACACCATAACAAAAAGACATTTTCCCTCATCTATCTAACTATCCAATCTAGTTTCTATTGCCAATCAATCATCTATGTACCCATCTTTGTAACTGTCATCTATCCATCATCCACCCTACCTAAGTGTATCTATCTATCTATCTATCTATCTATCTATCTATCTATCTATCTATCTATCATATATCCATCCATCAACCATATATCAATAATCTATTCATCTTTGTGTATATCATCTATCTACCATATATTATATTATGTATATTATTTATATTATGTATCCATTATCTAATCTATCTATCTATCTGTCTATCTATCCATCCAACCATCCAACCATTCATTCATGCAAGCATATATCTTCTACTCATCTTTGGGTCTTTCATTTACCTACCATCTCTCTTTTATATATCCATCATTTAGTTCTATCTATCTATCTATCTATCTATCTATCTATCTATCTATCTATCTTCTGTCTATCACTACAGAATATAGTTATGGATCCCTATTTTAAGTCAACATGTTCTTATATATTTTATCACTCAAATTGCCTAAGATGCGCTATTTTTAGGCTGCCTCCTATATCTTCTAGACACTGCTGATTATGTTTGCATACTTTCAGCACAACAAAATGTTCTGAGCTTAATTTGTACCATCCCTGCCCAAGCCACGGAATCAATCTTTTTTTCTCTGCTTCTTTAGAGAGAAAAATGTTATAACCTGATACTTCTATTCTTAGCCTGGCACGTAGTCACTTAACAAACAACTGAATGAAGGAAAACCTATCTAGCCTTTCCTGTCAGGCTATGAATCATCACAGAAACGGAAAATCATCATTTGACTCTTAGAAATTGTATCAGAAGTGCCCTTCAGCCATTGCAGTCTGCCGGGCCTTCAGGTCCATCTCTGAGTTTTTCCCTTCTCTCTGACGCTTTCATTCTACAAGACTGTCAGTGCAGAAATCTACTACAGCATCAGTGGGAGTCCAGAAAGCACTTGGGGAATTCAAATTCTTTGAACCTCAGGGATCCAACAGTACTGTGCAGTGACAGATTTAGGAAAAGAAGCTGGATCCTCAAAACATTCGGGCAGGGGAAAGAAGGCAGCCCTAACTGGGTACAAGGTCATCAAGGGCATAACTTCCAATGCTGGAGCACCCTCCTATCCTACTTACAAATATTCAGAAAAGTGTAATGTCCTCTACCGAAGGTCATACAGGAGGAGCCATGGAAATAGAGTCCAAATCCATGAGCACCTGACTGCCAGTGCATTCTAGAAGCCCACGGGCTCCCACCTCTTTTGTCTTCTTTAAATGTCTGTGTTTCCTACAAATGTTCTTGTCCATTTCCTGTGATTATGACACTATCGCAGACTAGGTAATTTGTAAAGAATAAAGTTTTATTGACTCACAGTTCTGAAGCCTGGGAACCTGAGGAGCAACTTTGGGTGACAAATCTTGCTGAACAGTAAGTACACTGCAGGCTCCTAGGGCAGCTCAGGGTAGCGGATGTGACAAGAAGGATGAGGCTAAATTGATCTTGGTAACAGACCAGTTCTTGAGCTAAGTTCAAGCTTCTGTGACTTAGTCACCTGGTACCAACTCTTCACAGTGGGGATAAAAATGTCAATATAAATTTTGATGGAGACATTGAAGCCAAGGAGGTGGGCAGTACTGTCTCTGAAATGTTTGGACATTTTTCTCTTTAATGAAAATCTAACTCATTTACTTGAGTTTTCTTTCTGTGGATTGGGGCTGTGGAGGGTTTAGTTTAACTTCCTTAGTGATTAAATATCTGAAGCCTCATCTTCAGAGAGTGGGGATCTACACTATTTATGCCACGACTGGGAATAAATTGAGTCAGCTAAGAGCCTTTAAAATACACTGGCATACTCCCTTCTCCCACTGTCTGATTTAACTAGATTGGCAGTAACCTGGGCACCAAGGGTTTTAAAAGCTCCTCAGATGGGTCAACTGTAAGGCTACTGCAGGAAACCCCTGACAGGCACAGTGCAAAGAAATTGGGACCAGAAATAACTAGACAGGGCCTTCTGGCTTCATCAGACATCCCAGAGTCAACCTTACTCTTTTTCCTTCAATGGGCCAGGGTGATTTGGGACCTAGCTTCTTAAACTGTGGGTCAAAGTCCATGTGGTTGTTGAATGGGCCATGACAAAACATTAATTCATAATCTCGGGAGCTTCTGGAAGCGTTCGCCCATGCTGTGCAGTGAAGCTTCGCTCTAGCTTGCTGCTGAAGACAAAGCATGTGCACTTTGCCCTACAAGGCTATTAGGCTCCCCAGCACCAGCCGACCATTCCTCAAACACCAGCCTCAGTTTCAAGACAATAAGTGAGTGACCTGTGATGTTTTCATTGTATATACAAAGCTTTCCGTGTATAGAAACACAGTACCTTCACTAACTACAGAAAACAAGTTTAATTTTTTTATTCTTTCTTCTTTTATTATAGTTTAATTGTTATTAAAATAATTTTTTGTTAATTTTTTATTAGATATTTTCTTCATTTACATTTCAAGTTTAATTTTATTACTGCCATTCCTCATGGTACAAGTGTTAAATTGGTATACCTTCGCATTGCATTGTTGATGTGTTAGGTTTTTTTTTTTTTTTTTAAGTTGCTATTTAATGTGCTTACCTGGGCTTCATAAAACTATTTCATGAATTTTTGCATGACATTGGGGTAGAATTTCTATGGATTTCTGAAACATCTCTAAATGTACTTCTACAATTTCATACTGCATGTGAAGTATGGCATTCTCTAAGTGACATTCTCAGCATCGAAAATTATAAACTCATAGTGTCGAGTAGTTCTGTGATACCCTGGAGATGTTCACACCCCATAATAGCAAATGAACACCCAAGATTTTAGTTCTTTATTTCAAGGCAAACAATACGCTCATCTCATTAGTTGGCAGATTTGGTGTTTTCTTTTAAAATTATATGTATCCCTAAAGAACCGTTTTATATTTATGATTTGTTTAGATTATTTTACCATCAGTTTAACATGTGGGCATATACTGCATGTCTATATATGCAGGGTCACAGAAACATTTCCCAGCTGAAAAGAAATGTGAGTTGGAAACATTTGAGAACCCTGATCTAGAAATTGGAAACAACAACAAAACAGAAGTTTCTCTAAATAAAATTGTAAATTTCAAAAACTAAACTGAACTAAAAATATAACAAAAATGAAATAGCCAAATATCTATCTATCTATCTATCTATCTATCTATCTATCTATCTATCTCCCTTTCTTCCTCCTCTCTCTCCCTCTCTCTTTTACTCCCTCCCTCTCTTTCTCTTTCTCTCACTGTCTGTCTCTCATGTATGAATAGGCAGGTATGTGTGTATATATGTGTGTGTGTGCATGTACACACACACACACACACACACACACACACACACACACACACACACCAGAATACTTTCCCCTCTGTCATATGCCTTGCTTGTAATTCAGATAGCCTCCATTTTGAGAGCACTTTAAGCATTGATTTATAGCTCCCAGTGTGCCTGCTATCTTTCTGTAGGTGTGGCCACCATCATTTCTTTGAACCAGGAAACCCAATGTGGTTATCTGGAGTAGCTTTCACTGAAAGATGAGGCAGGGTTATCGCACTTAGGTAAGGAACTTGGCCAGTTAGTTTTTAGAGCTTCTTTGTTATCTCGAATGATATCTGCAGAACCGAGAAGAGTCCCCAAGCTCTCCAGAGGGCAGTTAGGGACACTGTTAGAAGAGTCCACCTGACACAGTACTGGGGGAAGGGGGAAGAAGACAAGTCCATTACAATTCAACCCCAGTTAGAAGAGCAAGTGAGAAACCGTTCTGGAATAGCACAGGAGGAAAGGCCCAGTCTCACTGAAACAATGATAAATATCTCAATTCATAATAATGCAATAATTATTACTGATAATAAGTCAATCCAGAAATAGTCCTTACTCGTTGCCAAGTTCTCATCCTGTGACTAAGAAACAGAAAGATGAGTAAACCTGGTTTGAGTCCTTGAGAAGTAGAAAATTCATAACATCTTGACCCATTATTTTTCTTTAGTCAATGATGTGACAGCTTCTAATGAGAGACCATGTCATTGCGCCCAGTTCTGAAAACTGTCAACCTAAAAGTTCAAGCAAGAAATATACTGGGCATGTACCAAAAACCAAGCCACAGATAAGATAAAGCGGTATGCTGGCTGACTGCCTGGCCACTCAGCAACTGGCCCTGTGCTTGGTGGAGGGGAGGTTTGAGTAAGATTTGGCCTCTAGCCTAGGGAGTCTACTCTCACCACTGAGCATCTGGGTGGTACTTCACAAGTATTCAAAGAACTGAAGATGCTGATTTTTATTTTATTTTATTTATTTTATTTATTATTATTATTATTATTATTATTATTATTATTATTATTATTATTATTATTTTGCTTATAGTAGCTGGGTAGAGAGCTAAAGCAATGCTCGCCATCCAGGAGTTCAAAAGGGTTATATCATCTTCTACAGATTTTTAGCTAGAGATGCTATTGTTAGGAACAATCCTCTGGTGTGGTTTGAGTGTACTCTGATAGACAAGAAAGGAACTAGAAAAAGAATCTCAATAGACTGCCAGAGGCAATTTCCTTCTTTCTATTTCTGTTCCACATTTCCATTGTCAATGAGAGGTGTTGAAAAAAATAAAAGAAGGTTTCTATTTTTTTTTCAAATTATGTGTATGCATGCTTTCCTGTAAGAAATAGGGGAGGAATATACACATGCGTTCAGGTGCCTCTGGTAGCTTGAAGTAATAGATCTCCTGGAACAAGAATTACATGTGGTTGTGAACCATCTGGTGTAGGTGCTAGGAACTGAACTCAGTTCCTCTGAAAGAATAGCACATTCCATGAAACTATCTCTCCAGCCCTTAAAAAGGTTCTACAATTAGTCATGTGTCTGAGAAGATACTGGGCTTCCAGAATTTTAAAGGTTGTGTTGTTGACTCTGGCAACGATTTGTCTGTCTATAGCCTGGACAGGAAGAATTTAGAATGTCAGAAAATAAACCATGCCTGCTTATTCACTTCTGAACACTTTTGCTTGTCTCTGATAAATCAACTCAGTTAATGATTAGTTTAGTGATATTTTGTGACAAGAGTTTTGACATTTTGGCTGTGAGCCTAGCCTTTAATGGTTAACCCATCTCTCCTCCTTGTGACAAGAGTTTTGAAAACAATCAATACATCAATATGTTATGTCTATAGTAACTCGTGACAGCAGAAACAACCAGTCAGAAGCTAAAGATAGAAACCTTTGTTATAGAGGGTCTTTGAGTCAGTAGCCACTGACTGGGACCCATCATTGCCTTACTGGTTTTCCTTGTTCCATTGTGGCTAGTCTCTCTTGCATGCCATTTCAGGAAAGCCAGGGATATCCAACTGGGGTTTATTAGCAGAGCCTTCACAACACACAGGGATTTTTTCTTCTTCTTTTACATTTGAAACCATAGCTACCTCATAAATAACTCCTTTTATCACAAGTGTGGATGTTCCTGTACGGTTACCTGCAACATGTCAACCGTTTTCACCATTATCTAATGTGCTAGACAGAAACTGCTTTGACCTCTAGGTTAACCAAAGCTAACCAGCAAATCTGAGTGCTTTCAAGACTCCTTCCTGCCCCAGCTGCTGTTCAAGCTATAAATTACTGCCACTGGGCAGTGACAAGACAGAGTGTCGGGATCCTTTCTGACACTGAACAGTGTATGATTAAACACAGTCTTGGCTTCTTTTCTCAGCAATCAAGCATGTAGACACCATATATAACCCTGAAAAGAGGCCTTCTCAGCAACCTAACCACAGAACGAAGAAGAAAATAATCCACATAGTAACCGAGCACAGTTCTTGACCGCATCTGTGGTTGAGTTTCTCTACCTCAGCACAGCCAGGCCTCTTCTGTGCCTAACCTGACCACTTCACTGGCTCTCCCAAGCTCCGTAATGTCCCATCAGCTGTGCACCCAGAGACAAAGCCTTGATTTATTTTCCTTTCAATGAGAAATTTGTGCCACTAACCTCAGGATGCAGCTTAAGCAGATCTCTAGGAGGGTCTAGGAGAATGAGCCCAGCATCCTAGGCAGAGATGAGCCTCTCTCATACTTCTACCTAAACACTTCAAAAATAAAAATACTTCAGCCCCAATAGACACTATACTATATTCCAGCAACATCCTTCGAGATTCACTTTTCTACTTGGGCACTGTGGCACAGTGATTTGGAGATAAGAGTCCAGGATGACTGACTGACTCCCCTGTGAAGCTGGATAAATGCTTAGATATCTAGTAGATGAGGAAGAAGAATGACTACTTCAAACTGGCATTTGCTGTTTTGATGATAGGGAAAGGTACCAAAAATGGCTGGCCAAGATGCTGTATAAATGTCTGCTCTTTCTCACTCCCTCTCCATCAGCATCAGCGTGGCGATCCTTCCTGTGTATCATTGATTTCTAAGCAGTGACAGTAGCCCTCTAAGTATCTTGTCTTCCATTCCTGGTTATTTGTTCAGTCTCGAGTCTCAAGGGTAGGGGGTCCAACTATCAAACTATTGGACTTGATTACTAGTAAAACTATCTGCTAGTCTTACTAGTTTATTACTCTTATTAGTATTTGCCCCAACTAAGAGGAAAGTGACCTCCTGAGCATACAGTACTAAGGATTTTCACGTAAATTTCGCTGTTTTGCTCCCATAGACAAATGCTGAAATTTTAATCCTGCTATCTGGTGGACAAGGTGCTAATTTTGTTTCTCAGAGGAAATTCCATTTTACATTTTATTTCAAGAAAAATCAAGCAGATCGCGTTTTTTAAAGGGGTTCATAAAATTTCTCCACACTCCACCCCAATCTCTCCCAAGTCAAAGAGCTGTAGATAATAAATGCAGATTGGTAAATTCCTGCCTGGTCAAAATGTAAAAGAATCATGACAAACTGTTCCCTGGCTCCCTCATCCTTCCTTTGAAAAGATAATTTACAATGTGAGATGGGTTACCTCCCCTTTACATCATCTAAATCCTCTGAAAATCTATGGCAGGCTCTGTCTGAAAGTCCAATTTCAGCGGGTAGGCCTCCCTCTTAAAGATCTTCTCAGGCCCAGACATTAGACATGGGCTGGCTGTCCCTCAAGACCCTGATATCTTAAAAGCAAGGGGGAAAAAATTAAAACAAACTTTTTATAAGAAGGAAACCTTGCCAACGCCAACCCAAATATTTTCTTTCTGTGAAATATAAATGTGTTGATTTTGATTCTTCCCAGCAGTCCTTATAAATCAAAGCCAGGATAAGAATTTGGTAAACAGCCTTATCTGTCAAAAATCATCCCATAAAACTCCATTTGGGAAATGAGTAAAGTTCGAGGTGGAATGTGCTCTCTTGGCCAGTAGTAGCACCTAGCATTTGTCACATGCTAAATGAAGGGGGTCAGATGTCATATTGAGGTCTGTGCAGGTCAGGTGCCCTCTTGACATCATAGACAGAGCACATGAATTTGGTGTCACCAGCACTGTATTCAACAGAAGAAACTTGTCAACAACAAGTTCAAGGCTCACAGCAGGTGAGGAGCAGGGCTGCTGGGTCTAGCTCAGAGCTGGGACCTTGCTAGAAGTTCTAAGTCTCCATGTGCCCTGTGGTATATCCAATGGGTGTGTCCTCCCCATGGATCTTACTGTTCAATCCCACCAAGGCCACCTGCTCCTTCCAACAGAGCTCCTTGTCACCATCTTGCTCCCCCGAATCTAGCGCCCACAAAGCAGCAACTAAATGGGGATGAGGCAGAGGGAAGACCTGATCCCCATGCCGTAGGGCTCTAGTCATCCTCCACTCTATCTCTCTGTACTTCCTCACTCCTGTTGGCTCATTGTATATTGGCCATACCGACCCCACGTCAAATGCTCAAGTACTAAACTTGTTCGAAGTCTGCTGTTCAGTTCAAAGCAGATAGCCCATGTCACCTGGACAGTGTACATTCAACACTCTCATCTACAAGGAATTTGTGAGTGGTGACACAGGCTTTGGCCTTAATCTTGGATCAGACGCCAACTTAACCACTGAGGAAATGACCTTGATTTCCTCATTGAACCTCTCGGAGGCCTAATACCTTCATTTAGCATATAGGCCTAAGTGGTTTTTTTTCACAACTATAATTAAATCACACATGTGAAGCATTTTATAGTAGCTGGTACTCAATAAATGTTATATGATCTTTGCCCATAATAATTCAGGGTTTGTCATTAGCAGTGTTAAAGACCTGAAGCCAGGGCCTTATGTACAATGGTCATGACTTTATCACTGAGCTACATCCCACAGCCTGGAAGGCAAGCTCTTTATAGCCTCTAAACTTGGATTAGAAGTAAAAAAAAACAAAAAACAAAAAACAAAAAAACAACAAAAAAAAAACTTTTGTTTCAAAGAGAACAGAGAAACAATGTTCACAAGTTATTGAATACTTATTCTATGTCAAATAGTCGCAAGAGTTTGAACACCTTTGGCGGTAAGGCACATTTCTGAGGAACATTGATTAAATCCTGCCTCACACCAAGCATTTAACTTAGAATCTCATTGATAGTCACATGCACTCCTATGAGACCTGCTTTATATGTTAAAAAAAAAAGCACTTACTATGAGAAGCAGCAGCCATCACCTATGCACTGCCTTGCCCCTAAAATTCCATTAGATACCATACAAGACGGTTGAGATTTCCCTGGGATCAGTGGTCTCTCTCCAGCATCTCATCCGTCTACAGTGTTTAATTTGAGGGAAATTAAATGAGAGTCAGTTCTTGTAACTTTCAGCACGAGCTAATGAAGGCTGTCCTGGTCCCTGGCCTCAGACCCAGGTCTCACAAGAAGGTGAGGAAAGGGGATCTTTCTGGACTCTTGACAACTAAGCAGGGATGAATAGCTGATGAGTAGGAGAGCAAAGAGGTGTCAGGTCCTGTCACCAGCCCATCCACCAGCTCTCTAAGGAACTGTATCTGACTACCCACAATATGGCTCTAGTCTTTTGGCTGCTGGGTAGACTGAGGTACAGATCCCCACAGCTGGAGTGAGTATCCACAGGGGGTGGAGGAAACAGGATGTGCAGGAACAATAGAGATGACATCTGTCCACCAGGTGGGAACAATATGATCTGCCCTGGTTATGACTTGCTTACTTGTGGGCCTTATACTTCGCACACCACAAAACAGCTTCTGTGGAACTTGCAAGACAGGCTAAAAGGAAAGAGACTGGGACATTCTCAAAGACTCCTGTGCTCTCCCACTGCCAAGCAGAGCCATGCTTTAGATTCTATCTATTGGAGAAGTCCAATCTATCAACCCCCTGTCATCATTCCTGCCTAGCATAGCCCCCAGAGGCCTGCTAAGAACCTCCCTTATCACAGTTCCACCTCCCTGAGTGCCAGGTAATATCACCTTCACTCACTCCACAGGCACCTGCTGAGATCCTCACAACATGACAGGAACTAAGGTTGACTATGTGAGCCCTAAGTGGCTGTGGCTCAGTGCCAGGCCCTGAGCTAAGTGCTTATAAATACCTAACTGGTCCTCACTGAAGCCTGCGAGATCAGTATTATTACCAGGACTTATGAAGGGGCCACTTGCTCACAGCCACAAATGAAGGTAGAACTTGAACACATCCTGTCTCAAAGCACTTATCATGACCCATGTTAAAAAAAAATTACAGGGCTGTGAAAAATTTGCAAATAAGAAAAGTCTCCGAAGCTGGGTGTGGTGGCGCACGCCTTTAATCCCAGCACTTGGGAGGCAGAGGCAGGTGGATTTCTGAGTTCGAGGCCAGCCTGGTCTAGAGTGAGTTCCAGGACGGCCAGGGCTACACAGAGAAACCCTGTCTCAAAAAACCAAAACAAAAAAAGAAAAGAAAAGAAAAGAAAAGAAAAGAAAAGAAAAGAAAAGAAAAGTCTCTGAATGTGTGATGGCTGAAATGAATTTAAAACCAAACATTGCCATCTGAAGGTTTTCAGGCTATATTTGCTTGCCTCGCCTCCCATACTCCATTGCAGCCATGGTTCTGAACACTCAGCATATGCACCTGGCTTAGGATGTGTGTGTCATCACACCACAGGGCACAGGCATACACTGCCCCAAACACCTCCGTTCCAAGACCACCGCATACTATGAATTGTAGGGTTTTCATGGAACACATGAAGTTTTCTTCTCTTATGGAAACATACTGATTTCATTATGGAAAACAGATTTCTAGTATTTTTCTACCATCGTTCTTCAGCATGTAAGCAACTGATTAGTATATCTTTGGGTTATAATGTATTTGAATGTTTGATTTTTAAAAATTGAGGTTTGGGTTGCTGATTTGAGCTTTCTTTAAAAAAAAAATCAGTAAATGAATTTTGGCATGGGGTTAGGACAGAATTTCCAAAAGTTATACAAATGGCCATATATAAGCTTCTGCCATTTCTTAGTATGTGCTTATGCAAAGTGGCACTCTCCACTTTTTAAAAATTATCTCATTGATAATTACAAAAGCAAAATGCCAATCAACTGAAAAACATCAAGGATGCTCTACACACTACATTCTCAAAGAGCCAACAGTGAATTCTTTGTGTAAAAATTAACAAGTACATTCATGTCATCCATATGCAAACTTGCTTTTGATGTAGACCCTGGTAAAATTAAATATACACAGGAATCATTTTAGAAAACATTTCTTTATGGTTTGTTATCAGCAATTGCTTGCTTTGTATATGCAGTCTATACATCTACATACTTAGGTGCCCATAAAAATTTCTCAGGCAAAAATGGGTAGTAAAGGTTTAAGAAGTCATTCTCCATAGATCATCTGAACATATGTTGCCTGTGATTTATTTCAGAGTTTTCTGTTCCTGATAGCTAGATGCCCATATATATTTCTAAGCTACATTTGGTTATGCAATAGATATGCTATTTAACATTTGGTTACCATTAAACAGGGAATCAACATTCCAGGGGTCCTTACTAACATTTCAAGTAACCTAATTAAGAGTTCACATGTGAGGGATGTTATTTAGAATAAGAAGGATGAGACTTCAAGTATGTCAAATGCTGTTATCTAAAACCTGTAGTTAGAGGAGTCATTTATGAGCATAAATTAATGAGGGGTGTTAGAAAGAAGTTTTGGAGGATCTGAAGGGTATACGTTCTCGTTCTCAGCACCCAAATAAAAAGGCAGATACAGCAACTTGGGTGTCTAAACCTCACTACTAGGGGGAAAATGAAGGCATGAAGATCCCTGGGGCTTGCTGTACTGCAAGCCAAATTGATAAACTTCAGGTTTGGTGAGAGACCACACCTAAAATATAAGGTAAAGAAGAAGATTCTCATGTCATTCTCTGGCCTCCACATGCATGTACATCCACATACATATAAACATGCATAAAATACGTACATACATACATACATACACACACACACACACACAAAGCACACACACACACACACACACACACACACACACAAAGCATAAGTAAAACTAGTAGTACTCAAAAGAACGATTGGCTTATAACACTTTATGGTGTCTCCATACTGGAATGAATAGGGCTTATAGTCATACTTGTGTTCAAAAATTTTTAAGGCTCTGTGTTCCCTAAACAGAGTGTCCATCACCTGATGTAGCTAACAGACTGGCCAACCATGACAACAGAATACTATTGTGTAGTTCTAGCCTAAATGTTGTATAATGTCAGTGGTCTCAAGGACAGCAAGAAGGCCTTACCAGAGACTACAAGAAAGGGCTTTATGAAATATAGACCTGTAGGCTGAGAAGTGTTCATTCTTGAGAAAAAAAAGACTCCCTCTATACCTTGATTTCACTGGCCCACTGGTAGTCATTGGCTCACTGGCCCACTGGTAGTCATTGGCAAAATATATATTTCTTGAGCCAAGCAAAAGGGACCTGACAACAGGTTTTGATCAACTTACCAAAAAGTGGGGAAAAAAATGGAATCCCTGCCTCTAAAGGACCAAGAGAAAGACCTAGCAAAACCCTATGGCATTGTCAAAGACTGGCTGTAATGGAAGGTAGCGTTGTTGCCATGGTTCCAGTCCTGGGCTAGACTGCCAGGTGAAAATTCCAGTGTCAATTTCAGAGATTCCAGGAGACTCTGTGTCCTTATCTGCAGAGGAAATAGAATGCCACTTCCTCCAGGACAGGAGGACCAAGGAAGCTCAGCTCCTGGAAGATAAAGCACACAGAACAGAAGGCACTAGAAAGTTAGTCACCTCCCAGTTTAGGGGAAGCAAAACTGCTTTCTAAGAGGCACTCAGTGTCACTCCGTGTTTGATATTATTTCTTTCTTTTGCCAGTTCAATCAACAAACATATATGAAGTACTCAGGTACTAGAAAAACTGGAGATAGAAGAGACTTACATAATATACCCTTGAGTTGAGTCCATGGGCTGTGCTCCCACTCCCCACCCCCAGCAGCTCACGGTCTCCTGTGTAATCGGATTCGCTTCACAACTCACTATGCAGGAAGTCCAGGCAGGCTTCCTAGAGGAGGTGGGCTTTGGAGAGGGTTTTAGAGATGAATGGAGCTGGCCCCAGTCTACTTGCTCACACAAGTGGATATATTGCCCAGTTTGCTTTATTTCCCAAGGGGAGCAACTATGCCTTTGTCTCAGCTATTGAAGAATATAGATGTCCAAGGCTCAGTGCTTATAGACAGACAAAGGAAGGAAGCATTTCCCTAAACAAAGAGAAAGAGTCAACAGACCAGGCATCAGGGGTGGGGTTGGCAAAAAGCAAAAGTGTCTGTCTATCCATGTACACCCCACCCCCCTGACCAATCTCTGAGACAGGAAGTATTGTCTATCCGTTGGTGTGTCTGCCGGTATAAACTGTAACAGTCCTTTAAAAGCAACCCTTTTTATCTGGGATGCCCCAGCTGTGTCAGATTTCCAAACCTCCCCCTCTGACTTTTATGAGCCTGACCTCTGACAGGGGTCAATCTGCAAGCATACCATAACCTTTCCTTGTTGGAATGAAGGAAGAACAGCCCACAGCAGGGTGCAGATTTGGGCCTCAAATGAGGTTCATCCCAAGGAATTCTTTAAAGGTCTCGGGGTATGAGGTGAAGTATAGAAGCTGAGGCAGATGCAGGCCAGGGACAACAGGAGGATCCAAGGACAGCTTAACGCTGAGTGTCTAGCACTCTTCTAAGGGCTTAACCCTATTAAAGTGGGCAGTCCTTTAAAATACCCCAGGAAGTAGAAGCTGGGGGAGTTGAGGAAACGAAACCCCAAAATATGCTTCTCTGGTATGCCAAGGATCTTGAGCTGAGGGCACTTAGGGGACAAGCGATGAAGGCAGCAACTTCTCTGAGTTCATCTTATTTACCTAACTTCCTACAGAGACTGGAGAGTGTCAGCAGGCCCAGACAAACTTTGTAACAAGCTGTCATCGATTCTTCTGAGGGCCCGTTCATCCTTACCCCCAAAACTCCCATTCTCCCTGTAAAGAAAGTGTATCAGCGTCTAAATCTCGCTGTCTCGGGGCGACTCGCTTTTCTCTCTTGGGCTGCTCTGTGCTTGTAATAAATCCGCGTACCTTCCGTTCTGTTAATCTGCTGTTAGTTTGTCCCATAAACCTTCAGAGGGGAAGGGACAATGCTCCCTCCCCTCCAGCACTGCTGACATTTCTATTTTACTGAGGAGAACAAAGGTATTAGTTAGCTATTTGATCACAAGCAAGTGGTAGACATAGGATTCAATCAGCACACTATGGGACCATGGGACTGACTGCAGGTCTCTCTGAAAGCGAGTGTATAAACCTAGCACCACACCCGTGAAAGGGGTTCTGTTGTCTCCACCAACGCGGACACAGGTACAGCCACCCCACGGGAGAACCACATTCACATCTTCAGTCTACACAGGCCCTTCAGCTACGTCTGTTATAAAAATGACTAAGTTGCTAATAAAAGCAATATCTCTCACTAAGACTGGTGCCAACCCCAGTCGCTGAGTGCCAATGGCCTCCTGGCTTTTTCCCACCAACTCTTCTGGATGGCTCTAAGCAGACAAACCACCCAGACTGCTGCGAATGGTACGTAAAGTGCACGTGCCAGGAGCAACAGGAAAGGGGCCCACCCTCTGAGCGGTTGGAGCTTTCCTAAGTTAACCCATCCTCCAAAATCAGTCATTATTCCCACCTAGGGTTTTTATAAAACTTGCAATTGCCAGGCATCCTAAGATCAATTTCATGAGCACTCCCCCCCCCCCCCAGCCTCTCTAGAAAGCCACACTGGCCATTTTACACAGAGTTTCGGTGACAGCATGAGGGCAGAGATGGAAGTACTTACGAGTGGCTTCAAGGTTCAAAAATCACACGCTCAACACCAGTGTGGCACATCATCAGACTAGCTGCCACAAGAGTGCCAACTGCATTTCAGTTTTCCCTTTTCTGCTTTTCAAAGGACTACAGATATTGCGACATTTTGTTAGGGCTAGAAAAGGCTTCAGCTGACATTTTAACCCTTTGAAATCTAAGATAGGACACATGACTGAAGTAATAGAAGCCACAGGATGGAGCATCCTGTCTATAGTTTCCTCAGGACTATAGAGTCCAGACACCCAAGTCATCTACAAGGGTATGGGCTGGGAAGTCAGGGAGCCCCGGGCCTCACCTCCTATTTACCAGTGGTGGACTGTGAAAAATAACATTCCCTGCACTGGGCCATGACTTTCTCATCTACCTGTACACAGGAACTCAAGGAAAAAGGAAAGAAAATGCTATCTTCTGGGTGGCAGAATACCAAAATAATCTATTCCCTTTTTCTGGTCCAACCTATGCAGATGTGTACCCTCCTCAAGAATTAATTATAAGAAACCCATGAAGAAATGTGGGTAGTAGTCAGGGATCCATCAGGTTGTGTTTAAATGTCACTTATTATATTGTTACTTCATTTTCTGTTACAGTAGGAAGATATTTAAGATGAAGTACTCTATAAAGGAAAGAGACCCAATTGAACTAGAGTTTGGGAACTCACAGTTAGTTGAGTTCAAGTTGAGACGTTCTCCCATCAATTCTGCCTCTGATGGAGGGGCTTCATGGCAGAAAGCGTTACGGAGCAGAAGTAGAGATGACGTATTGAGACATGAAACCAAAGAAACTAAGGGGCTAGGCTTACTATTTATGTGTTGCTGGCTGTTGTGGTGGTTTTCAATGACAGCCAACTATTGTGGGTCCTAACAAGGGTCCTGAAAGACTACATTAATCCCTTCCAAAGATACACATGTGTATGTACGCATATGCGTATGCACACACACACACACACACACACACACACACACACACATATCATAATTTTACCTTTTTGTCAACTCCACCTCCTAGAAGTTCCTACAACTTGTCAGCACTGCCACACAAAGGACCAGCTTCCAGTACCCAAGCCTGTAGGGACTTACTCAACCTACATCTAAACCATAAGACTAGGAACTAAACACTAATACTCCAAATGATCCTGCTAATGACTACTCCTACGACCTTCTTCAGGCTTCTCCCTACTAAAAGTAGGTGCTTGTCCTACTTAAAAATTCTTGTGCTCAATGCCAGTCTTCTTTGTCAAACTACAGCTCAAAGTAGAGGCGCACACCTCTCATGGCTAGCTGTGGGCTCTGTGAGGTCAGCACACGGAACAGCACGGAACAGACTCTTATTCAATAATTAGGCAAAAAAAGCCCTTGGGAGCGGTGAGCTAAATAAGACAGGTGGCCATTTGAGCAAGAGAAATAACAGAAAGATGAGTGGTTAAGGAGGCAGGAAGGATCTGGAAAAGGTTGGGGGAGGGGAAATATGATAAAAATGCAGTATATAAAAGAATTTTAAGTAAAAAAATAAAATAAAAATACGGCAAAATTAGAAGGATATGTGGTGACTTCCCAGGGAGAAGATAGGGACCTCTGGAAATGACAAGATATTCCCAGCCATGCAATGAACTGAGGAGAGCATTAAAGGCAAAGGGGAAAAGGTCCTTGGGTCTGTGGCTTCAGCGAATCCAGGAACAGAAAGAAGGTTTTCCTAGCTGGTGCTCCATGACCCAGACCACAAGAGGCATCTGTGAAGGTAGGGAAGTGGGCAGAGACCAATTGGGCATTCTATGGTAGGAGCTATAGATAGATGCTATGTACAGTGGGAAACCACAGGCGAATGTGAGGGGGTGGTTGGGTGGGATGAAGCATCTTGTTCTTATAGACGCCGCCACAGGAGACCAGCAGCAAACCAGTACAGTCATCTAGCCTTGAGGAAAGGCTGGCTGGCTTAGGCAAAGCGAGCAGTATGTCTAAGTGAAATTTCAAGCGCAGTGACAGAATTTGTTGATAAACCCTAAGTGACAGCTGGGGAGGGAGGTGTGAGGATGGCTTAGACTGAGCTCTTTGATTGTGGATTTGGAAGCTTTGGGTTGAACTACCTCTCAGCCCTGAGAGGGAGCACTGCCATGCCAAAATATAACTCATCCCAGCCAGCAGGGTTGTGCTCCTCCACTTTTCTATACGTCTTCGCAGTGAGACTTTGGGGGATCTCAACACTCTGTCTATAAATCAAATGTGCTCCGAGCAAAGTGGAGATGCTGTGGCATGCTGGGACTCCAAAGGGCAGGTGTCATATGTAATCTGCGTTATTCCGTCAGTTGCCCAGGGTTTTTGTGAGCCCCGTGATCTCACACAGCCTGTGACATGATGAGATGTGACAGGTCTTGGCTAAGGAAGCCTTGCACACAGCAGAGGAAGTTGGCAATCACTTTCATTATTATTGTTATTAGTTTGAGTGGTTCTTTCCCTCTGCAGGCCACTGCTAATTTCTAAGGCCAGATGGTCATCATAGTCCACTGGCTGTGGGACTTCATGGGAGCACATGTAAATAGTGTGGCTTGAAGAAAGTACTGAAGTCCATCTGGTCCGTTTGGAGGTGATGGACCTATGCTCTCTAAGTTTCCAACTCCCTCTCATCTGATATGCAGGCAACAAAACCACAGACTCGGGGCTGTGAGGATTGCACAGATGCACTGAGCATAGGGCTTCACGTACTTTCCAGCACATGGAAACCACTCAACAAAAGTCCCTCTTTACCTCTCACACCAACACTAAGAAAGAGCAAACTTGCTGTCTCCTGCTGCAGGTCTTCTCTGTTCCTAGGGGAAGCAAGCCTTAGAGCTCTTTATGAAAGTAGACACATTTAAAATCAAAGACTTCTGAAATGATTCATTCTCTTGCAAAGAGATGCGTGTAATCAAGAAACGCTTGGCTTCATCCTAAACTGGAATCTGGCCCTGGAATAACATGTACACAATGAGCTGTTGATGTCACAGACCTATAAGAGTTTAGCAAGCACAATTTGGGAGCTAATCCATTGAAAGGGATCCCCCCCTTTCAAAAAGAAACAGATGCAGGTGAGGCTCCCCAAGCTATAATTTCTTTTACATCTTGGTGCCTCATTTCTTCCTAAGAGTGTTATGAAGATTATGTAAAATATCTTGTAGGAAATACTCAATAAATATAACCCCCCTCTCTAATTTCCCTTTTCAAGTCTCCTATAATAACAACAATAGTTATTGTTATCGTTACCGAAGTGCTGGTGTTCAAACCCAGAGCCTCTCAAATGCTTTACCACTAAGCCTCCACCCCAGTTTGACCTCCCCTCATTCTTGTAGGTTTAGCACAAAGAGGGAAAAGACACGATAGCTTTCTAGCTACCAAACAGGGTCTAGGGTAATTTGGAGCTGAGCTGACTTGTTCTAGAAAGATCTGCAGCTTAGCTTCCCTAGAAAGCCTTCACAACCCATGAATATAGAACAGGCTGTCATCACACAACCCCCCGACCCTTGGACAAACATATAGTAGTAACTCACAAGGCTTCATCCCCCCTCCCCTATCAGCTTCCTTTGTAGCTCTTCTGTTTTCCCCCAGAAGCCTTTGCACATCACCCTCATCTGCCACCACTGGGACAGACAAGAGTTCTCCCACTCTGGAGCAGACAGAACAGAAGCTACCAGTTTTGTTTTACTAGTGAGGAAACTCAGACACAGAATGCCTGTGACTTTTGTAACTCACAGTCTCCAAATGAGCCCTGGCCTCTGGTCTACCACTGTCTCTGCTATACCATATAAATCACATTCTGAAGGGGACAGCTGGCACTGCTCCTTTAAGGCATGTTGGGAGTATCACTGGGCTTCGAGGAACCAGTCATTGGGTACATAAGGTGGTGAGGGTGACTGTGAGGATCCTGCTAAGCTGAGGCCTGCTGCCTCTGTGCTGTGCAAGCTACCATCTCTTCCTGCTATTATCCTTGGGTTGCCTTTGTCATTCATTGGTTCCCTTGCACCTTGACACTCCAAGGGCTCACATGAGAATACAGCATCACCTCCCCCAGAGAACATGTTAGAAACTCAGACTCTCAAGCTCTGCCACAGCACAGCCAACCCAGATAATGCATTGTTACATGATTCTCAGGAGAGCCTCATGTACATTCAAGTTGGATATAGTACTGCTCTCATGAACACAAGGTGTGTTGAATAGTCAATTCAGAATGTGAGATGCTGATAAAATATCCATACTGGCTGCTTGGTTATGATTACTGAATTGCTTCAGTCTTTGATTGTCTACTCAGGAATTCTGCCAGGACTGAGTCCTGGTGCCTGGCATACAGTAGTCTTCAATAAATATTTATAGGAGGAACTGAAGATAAATTATCTAATAAATTGGTACGTTCATAAGGTCTCCCCTTGTTCCTACTGTTTCTTTCCTCTAGAGAGCTGGCTGAATTTATACATGGAAAAAATAGAGAATAGTGCCAGCCAGATACCAAGTGCCCGGCCTGTGCTAAGCACCTTATTAACAGGGTGCAGATGAGCTGAATTCATGCTGGCTCACTTTGACTTTGAGAGATAATACATAGCCTGGGCCACCTTGGAACTTGGTGAGAAGGTCAGCTGGTTGAAGGAAAGGAAGAAGAATGCACTCCAAAGCACATACTAACTCACAGAGAAATTATTCCAGAGGATTCCAGGGAAGTGATTAAGTGTCCAGGAGAGGTGGGCTGACAGGTCACTGGCTGTGGTATGTAAACTATGTTTGGCATAGTAGCAAGAAGCAAAGCACTTCCTCCTATCTGCGTCTGCCTCTTGTCTTACTTTTGATATGACGATAAGAGAGGCAGGGTAATGAATCACGGCAGTGGACAAGGGCCTGACAGACAAGCTTGATCAGTCCACACAGACAGACACTTTAGGTTCAAAGGGAGCCTTAGATGTTAATGAGCTTCTCTTGCTAACCACTTCTCCTTGCCTTTGCCTTGCTCGTTCCCTTCAGAGCCAACTTCCTTCTTGACTTTTACCCTGACAAGCAGGAGGCTTTCCATTGCTCTGTTATGGGGTGCAAGTCCCCTCCCACTGCCAATGCTGCAACACCAGGTCTGCTGAGGTCTCTACTCTCCTGCCACACACACTTCCCTTATTTGGCAGCTAGGTGTTATTTTGGTATTCAATTTTTGCCTATTTAATTTTGCAAATATACTAAAGCTCCCATCAGGTCAGGGTCTATATCATGTATTTCTTTGAGGTTGCCCATAACGCCTAAACATATGTAGCATGTGCTGATAGCATGTACAAATAGAGGAAAGAAAGCTGAGAGGTGAGAGACAGTTTCCCCGTGGCATTTAATAAAGTAGCACGGCCTCTCTAACAACCTCCCATGCAGTGTCCTAGGCTTAGTTTGCTTCTGCTAAACTTAGATTTAGCAGTTGTTCTAGAAGATTGAGCCATCTCATTTTCTCTACATCCTTAGGGCTCACCAGATCACAAAGGAAGCATTCTCTGGAGCAAGTTTTAAGTTATTATATCATTTCTGTATCACAAATACTTAGTGACTACTCAATAATTGCCAAGGGCTGTGTTAAATGTTTAGCCACATTAATCATTATGACAGCATGACGCCGCTGGCACATAAGATCTCCTCCTGTATCAAGAAACAGACTCAGTACTGGTCACTCAAGGTCACAGAGTCGGGAAGCATGTGAGCACTTACCTGTGATCCTCCTGTCATCGGGCATCTTCATCTTTGGGGAACTACTGCAAAGATTCCCTAATAGATTGGTTATCTAACGCAATCAGAATTTGCGGTGAATATTGTACATAGGAAAATTCTACCTTTAGGGCAATCCGGCACTGGCTATAAAACATACTCTCTAGGCTGGCTTTTGGCATAAATGTCAAGGACAAAGTAATTTTTTCTCTGATTAAAAGAAAACGTTCTCGGGGGCAGCTATTAAATTTTGCAACTAAAGAAAGAAGGCATTCATCCACACCAGCTCTCTTTGCTCCTTATTCACAATGCTAAGCTCCTATTAGTTATTAAAAAAAACCCAAAAAACGCATTTTTCAACATGTCAATATAATACAGTCCTGCCCAAAACAATGTTAAATTAAAAAAAGAAAAAAAAAAACAGGTATTTTTCTTAATGCATGAGGAAAACCAGCTCTATACTTTGACCCCGGGCACTGAACCATCATTTCAAAAATGTTTCAAAGCATTCTTGTCCCATTATTTACTCCCTAGATATTTCTGTTTTTTGTAAGAAGTGTCAGTTTGAAAAAAAAAGAAATCCAGATATGCATTAACAATAATTAATGTTGACCTTTCAAGAGTAAACGGTTGCATCTCCTTATCAGACTTCACCTTTTCCAAATGAACAGTCAGACATTTTTGGATCTTTATCCTTAGGCCTGCATGGCCCTGTCCTCAGATCCTGAGAAGCAGGTGAGGTCCCAGGACACTCCCTGAGCCCTGGCTGACTGTGGAACTGTTTCACACACTCAGCCTCATGCCTCACGACTTGTGTGGGCAGCATTTGGCCGTCTCTCTATTTACACAAACTCCCTAACGGTCTGGCACCACTGACGTCTCAGAGGGAGGCACAGTACATAGAGTGTTTCACAAGAAAATCTTTAAACAAAAGGAATTAAAGAAAATCCCTGTTTAATAGTGAGTTTTTACCAAGCTCCTAAATTCTCGAGAGCAGTGAAATATTAACTTTCCCCAAGTGGGAACACAGAGCTCGCCTTGTTTCTCTTCATACTCTTGGGTCACAAACCCTCTGGAGAGGAGCGTGCGCCTTCTTAAGAACCTACTGAGATCCCTCATCAATAGTGGTTAAGAAAGCACAGGATTTGGGCTCACACAGACCTGCGTTCAAATCCTGTTTTCCACCCTCCTCGTGTCTCAAGGACTTAGTGTATAAATCAGGGATGAAAGTGGTAATGACCTCATTGCTCCTGGATTCTGAGGCATAAGGTGTCCACTCAGAGCAAACACGCAGTGTGGGGCGGCTGAAATACAATCAGTCTGCCGTCATCTGGACCCTTGAAGGGACCTTTCTTCAGCAGACAGCAGGAAACAGTGACCATCAGCCCTACTCTGTGTCTCTGGTTCTGGTTTAGTGCCCCCTTGTGGCTACCCTTTCCTAGCCCTCTTTCCTTGCCTTTGTGGTAAACCAAGCCATAATCTAAGCCATTCAGGGTCAGTGCAACAGAAGGTGCTGTGGGGGATCTGCATTACAGAGTCACTGTTTTGTGCTGCCCACTAATGGCTGAATTAGTGTGATCAACTTGACTGATCACGCCTCTTCCATAGCACTGTGAGTCCCAACTGAGCTTCCCCTTACTGCCTCAGCGCGAAGTGAGGAAAGACGCACCCTCCGTCAGTACCCTGTAACAAGCACAAGAGGGTTCTAGAGAATCCCTGGGGAACCATTTTTCTTGCCCATGTCTCTGAGCCATGGTGGCATTCCACACAAGAGGCCTGCTTTGACCAGGAGCAGGTAGCAACTCTAACAGTCCGCCACATTCCCCACTTCCAGCCACAGCCATTTCCTGTGGCCAGCGCGCTACCCGCATGGTCTAGAGATTCTTTGCCACATGGTTCCATTTGCCTGTACGGTCAACCTTGATTTTGTGGCATGGACTCGTTTTGGCTAGGTATGATGTTGACTCACTAAGGTGACATGACGTCATTTCTGCATCAGTTTCTATGAAATAACATACCATATAATCATGTTGAGGGGGTCTCACTACAAAAAGTTGATTTAAAAAAAAATGACTGGAAGTTAAATACAGTTGGTGGCTATTCAATCATGTGTATAACCCAATTAAATGAAAAGCCATTTTATTTTTATAGCATGAACAAAAACTTAAAAGTATACACTAAAAAAATCAAAAATAGAGTTTCTTCAGTTGTAGAATTACAACTGTAGAATTTTTTCCCTTCTCATTAGCTTAGGTGTTTTACCTAAAATATATTCTTGAGTTCTTCATTCAGCAAACACTTGTACCTTATAAGTATCAGGCTTGTGGCAATACCAATAGCACTACAAAGCCAACTTAGCCTGAATGACCCCCACAATCTAACAATGGTACTCAACCTGGGATTCATGACCCTTTGACAAAACTCTGTCTCTGTAAGTATGTAAGTATTTACATCATGATCATAACAGTAGCAAAATTACAGTTATGAAGTAGCAATGAAAGCGATTTTATGGATCACCATAACATGAGTAACTGTATTAAAGGACCACAAGCATTAGGAAGGTTGAGAGCCTCTGGTCTGGTAGAGGACACAGAGATCAATCAAATAAGTATAGAAATTCATTGTTATAATCAGGGACAAAGGCCACAAAGGGAGGACATGGGGCACCAAGAGCAGTGTAAGAGAGGGTCAGTATCTCTGGCTGGTGGGCTAGGTTCAGAGAAAGCACCCTAAAGAAATAACGTAGGGCACCAACTATGAACAGAACTGAGGCTGAAGGGAACTGAGGAGGAGGAGGAGGAGGAGGAGGCGCTGCAGGCAGGGGACCAGCACAGGCTCCGTCGGGGGCTGCCAGTGCACTGACAGCCCAGGGATGAGCATCTCATAGATGGATGGGCATAAGGCAAAAAGCAGCGGGGACTTCTGTAAGAGAAGTTAAGGGTTTCTGCCTCTGTTTATAACACAGTGGTGAGCGTAGAAGCAGGGGGTGACATGATCAGGATTGGCCAAGAGGGTGACTGTCTGCTGGGCAAAGTCAAGGGATCCAGGCTTGGAAAAAAAAAAAAAAGATGAACCGCCAAGCAGCGGTGGCTCATGCCTTTAATCCCAGCACTTGGGAGGCAGAGTTCAAGGCCTGGTCTACAGAGTGAGTTCCAGGACAGCCAGGGCTACACAGAGAAACCCCGTCTAGAAAAAAAAAAAAAAAAGCGGGGGTGGGGAAGGGGGGGGGGGGGGGGGGGATCTGAGACGTGGCAGATGCAGCGCTGGCTGGGGTGAGACCTTGAAGCCAGTCAGGGCTCTCTCCCTTCTCTAGTTTCTGCTGGGAACAAAGTGAGCAGCAGTGCCTGGGCACAGAAAGACAAATTCCACTGGCACAATGTTTAAAATGCTATTTTATCTCAAAACCTGGAACCAGTGCTTTGGAGAACAAATGGCAGGTGTATTTACATTAAACATGAAACCCCTTCCGTGCCGTGTTTGTGAAGCACACAGTCTTTTCTTCCCGCCTTCACTGGGGGTTACCGTAGACTATCTCCAATTACCATGCTGCAGTACCTTCCCCCGGTCCCAGCAAGTCCCGTCCCTTGCTCCTTTCAACCCCTTTTTGCAATTATATGCCGGTTGCTTCTGTACCCACAGAAGTATCGGGCCCCATAAAGCTCTTCTCCCCTTCCCACCACAATGGTGTCCAGATCACAGGGATCAGGTTGAAGTTATTGTTCCTCCTGAAAGAAGGTTTCTGAGAGCCTCTCACGTGAACATCTCAGCACATCGGGGCAAAGAAAACAGGGGTGGGGAGCTTCTTCTGGTTGTAAGCCTTGGGAGCAAAATAAAGGGCAGGTTGTGGAGGTTTGGAATGGACTAGGGATAAAAAACAACCCCACCATTCTAGAGTGTTCTCCCAGAGAATGAGTGACCAGAACAGAATCAGATTCCCAGGAGAACACACGTCCTCATAGAAAGGGATCTCATACTGTTTCATACCAAGCAATACCATTAAGGCATAATCCTTCCCCGGGTATGACTGACCCACTCGCTAGCACATTATAGGGTGTTTAGTATCTTCAGTTCTATTAAGTAGCAAGTGCCAGGAGGAAACACTCCTCACGCACCACACCCTCTGCTATCCACTCCACTCTATACCAACTAGCAGCAGTTGTCTCTCTCAGATTGGAAGCAGTGTGGCAGTGTGGCAGTGTCTATGCCAGCCTTCCTGTGGAATATTGCCTGTGGCTCCAAAATGTGGTGTCAGAATCAAAACGGGATTTAAAGTCTGACTTTGCCACTTGTCAGTTTAATGAGGACGTGGGCATACGACTCAACCCTCAGAAACTCTATTTCCTCATCTGTTTTGTTTTGTTTTGTTTTTGTTTTTCGAGACAGGGTTTCTCTGTATAGCCCTGGCTGTCATCTTTTTAAAGGAAGATGTTCATATGGGGACTGGATAAGATAGCCACTCCTGTGCACCTGGTGAAGAGGGGAGCTATTCTGGTTTAGTGCTCACTGTGAAAACACTGCCCCCCCACCCCACCTCCACAGTGCTTAGCAGCCTGCAGAGGCTCACTTAGATCCAACTGTTCTCCCGAGCTGGGTTCCTTCATTTCAAAATGTGCTCATCAGCCATGTTGTACAGAAGCAACACTGGGAAGTCCACCTAGGACAAATGGAGAGCGAGAGGAGAGGAGCCGGGACAGATTTCAGCCAATTTTTCTTCTGAAGATTGATCGTATCGATCACTTCTAAACTGAACTTTGAGAGGAATTGACCTTTGTCAAGGAAAGAGGAGAACTTTGAGGGTCCTGTATGAACAAAACACTTGGTGCTTGGCCAGAGCAATAGAACAATCTGGAAAAAAATTTTGTTGGCTATACTTTAAAAAGCCTTAAAAGTCATGCAAAGGTATCTTTACTATCTACAAAGAGATTTCTGAGTTTTCAGTTTCTTTCTTTTAATCTTTCCTTTCTTCCCTCCCTCCCTCCCCATTTCCCTTCTTTCCTCCATTCTTCTATCCCTCCATCCATCCCTCTTTCCCTTCCTCCTCTCCTCTCTCTTTATGTTTCTCACTTCCTCCTTTCCTCCCTCCATCCCTCCATCCATGCATCCACCCATCCCTCCCTCCTTTCCTCCCTCCTCCCCTCCTCCCCTCCCTCCTCCCCTCCTCTCTCCCATCCATCCTCCCATTCCTCCTCCCCTCCCCCTTCCCCTCCTCCCCCATCCCTCTCACCTTCCCTCACTTCTTCTCTCCACCCTTCACTTCCTCCCTCCCTCCCTCCATCCCTCAATCTCTCCATGACTCTGACTTTAGAGAAGTCAGTTTGAATTCAGCACCCAGGCATGGGCTACCTGCTTTCCCTCTCCTCTTGGCAGCATCTCTTCCAGGGAGCTCAAGCCACAGTGACACTCAGCCAGGCCATCTGAACTCTCAGTGTTGGGAGTCCTCACTCTCTGTGTGGCTGGACTGAAACGACACTTATCATTTGTCTGCACTGAAAAGCCTGTGTTAATAAAGCGGTTTCCCTCCTGGGTCCCCCCATCCTGAATTCCCAGGTTTATTTCAGGCTTCTGGATGTTCAGCTGTACTAAGAAAGAAAGCAAGAGCTACTAAAGTCTGATAATTTTGACCATATATTTCCAAAGTACTTTTGATATACTTTTATTTTAAAGGCATATAATGAGTTAGATACCAGCGTGACATCTTTTAAAAGGAAGACTATTTTAGCTAGTCTCCTTCCTGCTCAGGTCATTTTTCAGCCACATTGATCCTTCCTGGCAGCCGCTCCCAAATCTGTTTCTCTTTCACATCCCATGTGCTCACCCCCCGACCCCAGCCC
>LR750195.1:766130-781310 GCA_902729485.2 Mus minutoides | reverse complement strand
GGAAAGGGATAGACACTCGAGAGATAGACCCATTTAAGCCCTAGTCAGAGGTAGAACCTTGTGCTCTCACACACCTTTTCATCACACTTGAAAAGGGGAGATTCCAGTCAATAAAATCCAATCAAATTGACTATACAGGGGTGTTAACATTTGCCCTTACAAACCTAATTATCCACTTCAGGAGCTGGTAAGTATGGTGTCTATTGGTAGACCCATCAAGGCCACCGTACTTGGGCGGAGACTTGAGCCTATACATCATTGTTAGACTTTCGGGTAAGGGTGGAGTCTTTTGAGACAGACCCACTAAGGCCACTGTACATGGGCGGAGACTTTTCACACACAACCCAATTAGACTTCCAGACTGGGGCGGAGCCTGTAGAGTAAGACCCACTAAGGCTACCATACTGGGGAGGAGCCTGGTGCTCTCCCAATCTCTATTAGCTCCCTGAACTGTCAGAGTCCACATCCATGGCTGGCAGGCAAGGCCTATGTAACTGGACCCACAGAGACCACCTTATTTGGGCTGATACTTTGCCCACACGCCGAGTTAGGCTTCTGGAAATGGATAGAGACTGTAGCCTATACATCATTGTTAGACTTCTAACACACAACCGAATTACACTTCCAGACAGGGGCGGAGTTTTCCTGTGATCCCCTAAATAGAGCTACTCTTGGGAGGTTGTGCTTTCTTTTTTTGCTTTTTTTTTCAACTTTTATTAGATATTTTCTTCATTTACATTTCAAGTGTTATCCAGAAAGTTCCCTATATCCTCCCCCCTCCTGGCCCTGCTCCCCTACCCACCCTCTCCCAACCCTTGGCCCCGGTATTCCCCTGTATTGGGGCATATAAAGTCTGCATAACCAAGGGGCCTCTCTTCCCATTGATGGCCAACTAGGCCATCCTCTTCTATATATGCAGCTAGAGACATGAGCCCAGGGGGTACTAGTTAGCTCATGGTTATTCTTCCACCTATAGGGTTGAAGACCCCTTCAGCTCCTTGGGTACTTTCTCTAGCTCCTTCTTCCTTGGGAACCCTGTGTTCCATCTAATAGCTGACCGTGAGCTTCCACCTCCATGTTTGCCAGGCATTGGTATATTTTCCCCCGAGACCGCTATATCGGGGCCCTTTCAACACCATCTTGCTGGCATATGCTATAGTGTCTATGTTTGGTGACTGATTGTGGGATGGATCCCTGGCAGCCACAGTCTTTGGGTCCATCCTTAGGATTGAGCTGCATAAATGCTCCCTTTAACTCTTTCAATGTGTGCTTTGTTCTTAATTCTAGGAAGGGGTGATGTGTCCACATTTTGATCCTCCTTCTTCTTGAGTATCATGTGTTTAGTAAATTGTATTTTATTTATTATATGTAAGTACACTGTAGCTGTCTTCAGACACTCCAGAAGAGGGCGCCAGATCTCGTTTAGGATGGCTGTGAGCCACCATGTGCATGCTGGGATTTGAACTTATCACCTTCGGAAGAGCAGTCGGGTGCTCTTACCCGCTGAGCCATCTCACCAGAGGGGTGGCTCAGCAGTTAAAGGCTAAACCCGGAGCGAGTGGATTTGGAGGTTGTGCTTTCTTATCTTTTGTTCCAGGGTAGGAGGTTTCCTGTTTGTGTGTTTGTTTTTCCTCTAGACAGGGTTTTGCTGTGTAGCCTTGGCTGTCCTCTGTAGACCAGACTAGCTTCGAACTCAGAAATCAGCTAGCCTCTGGCTCCAAGTGCTGGGATTAAAGGCATTTGCCAACACTGCCAGGTTTATGTACTGTGTTTTCTAGCTCATTCTTACTGGTCCCTCTCCCTCCTCCACTACCTTTGCCTCCCCTTCATTGTTCTTAGTTTTTGATTATCTTCTCTCCTCTCATCTCTTCCCTTCAGCACTCCTACTCTTTCCCCCTCCTCTTCCCTCTGCTCCCCTCTTCTGTAATCCAGTGTCCTCTTCTTCCCTCCTACATCTCCCCTCCTGTCCCCTCCCTTCTCTCTCCTTTGTTACTCCCTACCTTGCTCCTGCTCCTTTAGCCTAGATTTTCCTTCCTTGCCCAGCTCAACCTCCCTCTACCCCCACCCCTTCTATCCTCTCCCCTACACTCCCCTCCCCTAAAATCCCATTCTGTCCCTATTTCTCTCCCCTTCTTTAGTCTAAACTCTTCTCCCTCTCTCCTCACTTCCCCCCTCCCCTCCTTATTCATGTCTTCCCTTGTTTTGCCTTGCCTCTCCTTCCTGCCCCACCTCTCCTTAATTTTCTTTTTCTCTGCTTGTTTCTTCTCCTCCACTCATCTCCCCTACCCCACCTATTTCTCTCCCTATTTTGGCTCCCCTCCTCCTTCTCCACCTGTCATCATTTCTTTCTCTTTCCATCCCTCTTCCACCTACTTCTACCATCCATTTTACCATCCTCCTCACCCTTCCTCAAATCTCTCATCTCTTTCCATCTGCATTTCTCCCCACCTACACCCTTTATTCTCTTCCTTTCTCCTCTTCTCTCTTCCAGTCCTCCACCTTTTATCTCATCGTTCCCTCTACCATTCCACTCCCTTGAATCACTATGTACTCAGGCTTCACTGTAACTTTCTGTTTTTGTATGGTTGGTCTTAAACTCTCAATACTCTGGATTGCTGGAATTACAGGTATACAACCACTCTTCACTGTTCTCATATCATCAGAAATTAGCTCTCTCAGGGGGATTTGTTCTGAGGTAGTACCTTGATTGTAGCCTTTCTTGGACATAAACTGACAATTAGCCTGCCTGTGCTTCATGAGTTCTGAAATTACATGTGTGTACTCTTATACTTAAATCTAATTAAGCTTTTCATCCTCATTGTTTGTAGGTGATCAGCCACTTTCTTTCTACAGAATTTATGGCTAACTCTCAAGTTAACATCATTAATCACTGAGATTTCAGGTATGAAGTACTAGTATGCTTTATCCAGCCACTTTTGTCTTGTCTGGTTGAAAAAGGTCATGGACAAGAGACTGCAATCCTGTATAATTTGAAATATGACTCTCTTCTGCCCTCATTTCAGTTCTCTATATTGCTGTCCAGGACTTGAAATATAACCATTTATTATATGAAATCATCTTTCTCCAGCTATATTTCATGGCAGCCTGTAGGAGAAAGAAGGGGTAGCTCCTTAGCCAGACAGCTGTGTCTGGGTCCTCTGCTGGCTGACATAATGGTATGTCCAAGATTTTCAACTCCACTGATAATAGCAGATATAGTTGCTACTTTACATTCCTTCACTAAGGAAATTAAAAAAAAAAGATATTCTGTTGCAGATGAAAGAGGCCAAACTTGAAAATGTCCTTTTCAGTTAATTATTATGTCATCTACCACAGACTGCACACCTGCTTCCATATTATGGTGCATTCATTCATAGATTCCAGTTGCACACAGAACTAGAATTTTAGAGGTTTTTTTTTTTTTTTTTACTTTAATTGTTCCATGATTTATTTCAATCATGGGGGCATCAGGCTGAACTTTGTTACCATCTTCACAGCCACAAGTAAGTCAATAAGTAATAAAAATGTAAGATTAATTGATATATTTTCTTCTCTGGTGAGTAAATAATAATTCTATTGAAGATTAAGTTTTTATATGTTTGCATGGTTTAAAAACTCCTTTTTATTATGGAAATTCATTAACCTTTCAGATTGTTGTAAAAATTTTATCTGAGAGAGAACAGATGACACTTTTCCTTTTTAATGTTCCTGGATCATTTTGCTTCACATGATGAAAATCTAGTTACATCCAGTTTTCTGCAAATGGCATAGCTTTGTTCTTGAAAGCTGAGTAAATTTTTATCATGTTTATGTGTGTGTGTGTATAAGTACACACACACACACACACACACACACACACACACACACACACATATATATATATTTCCCATTCATCTAGTGGTAATTACCTACACTTATTGCATGAATTGTTTATAGTTTAAGTTCCATGCTAAACATAATGATGCAGCATTATGATAAGCTCCTTTAAATTTTTTGTTTATGTAGTTAGAATGTGTATAAATGTATAATACAGTACCTCTATTTTGTAGATTTTAAACTGTGTTTCTGATTTCCATAGTGGATAGACTAATTTAAACCCCCATCAACAGTTTTCTCTTTTCATCATACCTTTACCAGAAATTTTTATAATTTTTATATACCCTTTGAATAACTATCTTGGATTTTTTTCCCTTTTTTGTTTTTCTTCTCTCATTTTATACATGCTGACCAAATCTCCCCCTCCCTCCCCTCCTAACAGCTCCTCATTTAATCTCCCCCAGATCACTGCTCTTGTTTCCCTTCATAAAATAGTAACCCTCCCAAAGATATAAAACAAAGAGTATAACAAATGCAATAGGACTAGGCACAGACGATCATATCCAATCTTGAAGAGGCAACACAGTAAGAGGAGGACAAAGGACCTAAGAGCAGGCAACAGAGTCAGAGACAACCCCACTCCAATTATTAGTAGTCTCTTAAGAACACCAAGCTACAGGACTGTCACATGTATGCAGAGGACCTAGGTAAGACCCATGTAGGCTTCTTGATTGCCACTTCAGTCTCTGTGAGACCCTATGAACCCTACTTAATTGATTCTGTGAACTGTGTTCTTCTACTGTCTTCAACTACTCTGGTTTCCTCCCCTTCTTCTACAGGGTTCCCTGAGCTCCATCTTCTGTTTGGCTGTGAATCTCTGCATCTGTTGCCATAATATGCTAGAAGAAACCTCCCAGCAATGGGAGCTTTGTCTGGTTACAGAAGATGGCTGCTTCAGGTTCCATACACTCCATTACTCTGAGTTCCTGCTAGGGTCACCCTCATATATTCTTGGAAGTTTATACAGCAGAAGGTTTCCACATTTCCCCTGCTGGGGTCCAATGTTGACACAGGATTAGAGTTCTCAACTGGAAGCAGGGATATCTGGAAGGCACATAATAAATATACACAGACTACTTTTTGGATACAAGCTGACAGGCAAGTTTTCAAGGCTTAAAGTTTCTCTCTCTCCTCTCTTCATCTCTGCTTTCTTTCTCTCTTGTTCGTTTGCTCACAGCTTGTAGCTGCACACACTCTGCATTTTCCTGCACACTCTGCTTTTCTCCTGTGTACTTTTTTTCCCTTGGGCTCTCACACTCCTATACTCCTCTGTGCATTTCCTTTTCACCCTCACACACACATCTCACACCCACAGCATGCACTCTCCTTTCACTCACACATACACTGTCCATACACACCTCACATTCTCTCCTCACTTGCTCTTCACATGCTCTTCTCATGCTCTCTCTCACTCTTCACTCGCGCTCTCCACATTCACCTCACATGCTCTCTCATTCTCTCTTGCCTTTTTCTTGCCCCAGTCTTTTATTGATACTGCAAAAGCAGGTAGAAAAAAAAAGACATTGTATAATCATTGCCAAATCAAATTCAAAAGAATAACCACATCCCATAAAATAATCAAGAATTACAATTGTTCCTCAAAGTTTCAAGCTTTCCCTATTCCCAGGCCTGTAGCCAAAGTAATAATAATTGCAAACTTATCATTATTTAAACTTTAACCTTTGGCTTATTATACTTCAGATTTCAGAGTTCTGAGGCCTGTTACTTGCATTTTCCTGTGACGCTCTAATGATAAATGACACGGGCAAAGCTGCCAGGCAGTGGCCAGAAAGAATCAAGTTAACCCTTAGCTCAACAATTCTGCTAGCTTTTTGCTTCTGCACATGGTACACAATGATTCTCCTAAGAGTCCCAGTGTTTTAACTTAGTTTTACTAGTATAAGATTTTATATATTCTATTTTGCTTATCCAGGAACCACTCTCAAATGTTGTGCAAAACTTATTTCATAACTTCAATTTTTTTTCCTTCCTTAGGGTCCCAATGTTGGCTCTAATTCATTTTCTAATAATTTCTTCAAACTTTCTTTGTAAGTCAAGCATTAATCTGGAAAGACTATTGTGCAGCTACTACATTGTGTCCAAGATGAGAACACACAGTATAAACCTGGGCCAGTAGGACTGTGCTGTGCTGTGTCCCATGCCTCAATTTTTAATTGTTTAAGAATCATTACACATCTAGTTCCACAGAATTCACCAGAGCAGAAGGAAAAAGAAGTAAGAAAGTCAGATATAATAGAATATTTATGCACACCAAGGCCAACTGAAAAGCAGTCACGCACGAATGAAATTTATACAGCCGTTGACCAGGACTAAGGTTAGGAGAAATGACAACTGGTTTCTGTTTGTTTCTTTGTTTGTTTGTTTTCTTTTGGTGTGGTTTTGTTTTTATAAAAAGCTGCCATGGGCTACTGAGATGTCTCCATCCTTGCCTACTGAAGAAAGTCTCTGATTTCAGATGGCAAGTCCCCTGGAGGAATGTGTCCCCTGCTTCTCAGGGTTCTAGATGCCATCCTTTTCTACAAAGAGTTGCCACAGGCTTCTGAGATGTCTCCATCCTGGCTACTGAAGGCAGTCCCTGTGATTGTATGCTGTCCCCAGCACTCCCCCCAATACTCACATATTCTAATTGTCTCTCCCCATACCCACTCCCTTTGTCCCCCACCTGATCTCTTCTGTTCCCCCATACCATTGTGATCAATCTTGTCTGATCTCAGAGTTTTAATTTATAGATGCATTCACAGTAATTTGACATTTTCTACAATACTGGGAGAAATGATCAGGGAGTCTATAAATTGTTACAACTCTTTCTACATAGTCGTTTTTGATACTGATAACTTTCATTAACATAGTATTTGTGTTTTAATAAATTAGTTAATATTGATGCATTGGTATTAAGTGGAATCCATGATTAACTTTACATACAGGCAGGCAAAACACTTATCCACATAAAATAAAATTAAATAAAATCTTTTTAGAAGAAAACTCTGTATATGTTGCCATAAAAGATACTACACTAAGATTCCTTGTTGTTCAATTATTCACCTCTCTCCATACCTTTAAATACCTTATCCTTCTAAAGGTTCTAATAGTTTTGCTTTTTCCACATAGGCACATAGTTTGAAACATCCAGCATTTATCTTCCTTCAAATAGCCTACATTCACTTCTCTATATTAATAGCTTAGCAGCTTGTTTCTTTGTATTACTAAATATTATTCAGTTTTATGGATGTTCCAGACATTGTTTATTCATTCATCTACTGAAGAACATCTTGATTTATTCTAAGATATGACAATTATGAATAAAACTGCTATCAACATTTGTATGAAGGTTTTATATAGACATAGCTTTCAAATAATGTAAACACTGAAGAGTTCAATTCCTAGAAAATATGATGAAATACATTTGATTTTGTAAAGTACTATCAAGCTGTATTTCAGTGATGCTGTACAATTTTACATCAACACTAAAAAAAATGGGGAGTTCTCTTGTTTTACAAATTCTCCATCATATTATTTGTTACTATTTAGGATTTTATTCATTTTACATAATTCTATAGTTAGAAATACTCTGATTGAGATGTTCTCTTATCCATTATTCATTTCAATATTTTGCAAGAAATGGATTAAACTAATCTATATTACCAACGTTTGAATATAGAGTTGTTTATAATATTCCTTCACTTTACTGGTTACAAGTAATCATCATTGATAGTTTATTTGGTATTTGATTCTAGTAATTTAAGTCTTTTTATAATGTAGCTGGAAGGTAACTTCGTTATATTAAAATTCTGGCTTCTATTGATCTAATTTTTTTCTATTAATGTATACAGTCTCTTTATTACTTTTCTAATATATATTATTTTTGATAATTTATTCTTTTTAAATTTCATATTAAAAGACAGCTTAAATGTTTGCATTAGATATCATTTTTTTCTGCTATATGTATTCTATGCTATAAATTTTCCTGTTTCACTAGACTCAAATACAGATGAATACTTAACTTTAAATTTAGTTTAGTTCTTAAGGTTTCTATTATAATTTTCTCTAGAATTATTGTTTCACCTATGTATTATTCAGTAATATTTTAGCTAATCTAAGTATTTTAGGATTTTCTTATTACCATTTTTATCATTTAGAATATAAACTCTGCTATGTCCTTACAGCATATTTTATATGATTTATAGTCTTTTTTTTTTCCTTAGTCCATTGTTTTATTTGTTAAACTGCTAAAAAGTCATCGGGGGAAACATTAACAAAAATGAAATGGACAGATTTAAATATCCATGGAATCTATTTTCATTCCCACACTGTGATGTGCCTAAAATGACTATTGGGGGGAGCTGCCTGGCACCCCTGAGTTGTATGGGAAACATCACTCACAGCACCAGCTTGGTCAGTGGGTGTACACCGAAGTGAGTCCTGGTTGATAGGAGGGGGTAGAGCAAGCACAGTGGAGCCAGAGGTTGGCTTTCATTCCCAAGGATGGGGCCTGTGAGAGGCCACCTGCAGATGACAGCAGAGCAGGCCTTACTCAGTCCCCAGGCCAGGCTTCCTTACCCTGGAATCCTTCAGATCCTCCCCGCTGTCATTTTTGCTGGTGAGACCACAGGTAATGCAAATAGAGTACATCACCATGCCAGAGTCACCATGAGGACAAGGACAGACAGATGGACAGACTGAAGAGGAAGGGAAAAGCAAGGCAAAAGGAACTTATAAAGACAAAGTAAAGGGAGCATCTCCTCATTCCACTGTGCTGGCTTTGTCTTTCCAAGCTGAGCCTCCTGCAATCCTGCCTTCTCTCCCCTTCTTTAGTTAGGGGAGTTCCAAGACTGTTCCGCCATAGTTCATGGTTTCAGTTCTTGCCAGAGCTCAAACACTAAAATCAGAAGGCTGGGAGAACAAGCCCAGTATTACCTTCAACAAAACTCAAGTTTGCTTCTACCTTATTGGTGCTCCCAAAACACAGGGAAGGTGGGGTTGTGGAGCCCTCATCCCAAACAAGGAAGAAAGGCAGCGACAGGAGTAAGAAATGAATGCTCTCTGCCGCACACTATGTGGCATGCATGACCAGGAAGCTCTGTGCAGGAGCAGAGCATCGCCCAGAACTCTCACAGGAGGCAAACAAAATGACTGAAGTTAATATGACCGAGGGCTCTCAAAGGCACACTTGCAGGAATGGAAAGGGTTAAAGCTTCAAGTAGAAACAAAATGTATTTTAATTACATAAATACTAATAAATATTTTCTTTAGGTGCTTCTGAGGGTTCAAACAAAATATTTTGTCTCATGTCTCTCGGTGAATTTTAAGACAAAATTGGTATCATGTCAAAAAAGGGGTGGTGGTTAAATCTGATGTTGTGTGGATACTGAGCTCTGCTGGCATAGTGGAAGTTGTAGGACACCCACAGCCTCCTGAGGCTGAGGAGACCACAGTCTCCACTGCTGATTCACTTCCCACAGCAACATCTACAGCACTCAGGGACCACCAAGTCCCAAAACAGCTGGGTGAAGGTGAGGCTTGTTCTGTTTTCTCTGGAGGGACTGTAGATATCTCAGGCAGCCAGTGCAGAGGAACCTATAGCTTTCTGAGAGGTTAAGATTTCTGTTGCCTGTCTACTTGGGAGAAGTCGAACAATCAACAGTTGACAGCCAGCTTAGGAAGGCCACAGGGGAAAGAAAAAGACTACAAAGTAGAGATTCTTAACTTTCAGGTGTTCGAATGCTTGATGTTTTTGTAGAGACCAAGTCCAGAGGCGCCATCCACATGCAAACACCACAGAGAGGGTTCAGCAATGCTAGGCTGTTTATCTGCTGGCCTTACCTCTTGAGTCAAGACCCCACAGGATCAGTCTTGGCCAAAGGACTGGTAGTAGCAACAGACCAGGGAGCTAGAGCTGTGGGGCACACAGGAAGTAGGCACAGGGGTGCTCCCTCAGGAGCCGCTCCAGAGCGAATACCCCTCCTCTAAAGTTGGCCTTTTCCAGGTTTCAAAACAGGAGGGCTCTCCTGCCAAGACCACCAGAGCAAAGCTAAAGGCTAAAGAAAGACTGAGCATGGAGTATGAGACAGGCTTGTTGGAAGGTGGAGTGCTGGCCATGAACCAGAGTAGCTGCAGCAGGCTCATGCCTGGGAGATGCTGACAGGGGAAAGGGAGAATGCCACTGGGAAACAGGCTGTTGTCCTTTCAATTTCAGTTTTAAAGGCAAAATAAAAATCCTTTACCAACTGATGAGAAACCACCAAACCATAGTTGCATGGTTATTTGAAATAATCTTATTTTGATTTCTCCTATGTCTAGGCTGTGGCTTAGAGACCAGTAATTTATAGCTTTCTCTATGAACAAAGAAACCAACCAACTGCTCTCCTGGTTGGTTGTCCCTTATCTAGGAGATGAAGCGAAGGTGGAAAAGACAGCTCTGTTTTGGGGGACACAAGACATGAAGGAGGAGCTGCTCCCAGATCAGTGTGTGTCTCCAATGTCAAGGATGTGATACTCAAGCTAGTCCCTTGTCAACAGCACAGCAGAGCACAGGGCTGTGCCACAAGTGACAGGCAGAGGCAGGAGGGTCTCTGTGAGGTACATAGTGAGACAGAGTCTCATCATATAACTCAGGCTAACCCCAAACCTGAAGTCATCCTGCCTCTGTCCCGAGTGCTAGGGCACAGCTGTGTACCAGCACACTGCGGTGGATCCCCACTGGCCATGCCAGGAAGGCTCTAACATTTCTGAATTCTGTGGACACTGGAGCTTTGTCAGAGAGGGAGAAGTGAGAAAGTTCTGATGCTTTACACAGATGAACCAAATAGAAAAAAAAGTAAAAGAAAACACCCCAAAGCAAACCACCGAAGGGAGCAGCCTACAGACAGGAGAGGCCTCTGAGGACGCAGTTCTAAAAGGAAAACAACTATGTTTTTTAGCAACTTGCAACCAAACACGATTGTCAGAAAATTCCCTAATCAGACATTTGAATGTTTTGCTAAGACATGTAGGGAGAACTCAAAAAGATCAACAGACAGGAAGGATGCAGACAGATGGATGGATGGCGTCTCTATAAACATTGTTTCAGCATGACTCCAGCGTGTGGGAAACTGGATTTGTTGTTGGGTGACTTCTCAGGATCACAGACGACAGAAGGTACCAGGCACAGGGTGCTTCTACAGAGCCATCATGGGTCCTCTGTGGTTTAGACAGGAGGCGGGGAAGAGCTGTCTTCTGTAAGTGACTCTGATCCTGCATCTGCATCTGGAGCCTCTTCCTCAGTGCCTAGACCATCATTTCTGACTCTGAGAAGGCCACAGAAATCTCACAGGGGGTGCTTCAGCTTCCTGTGGGAAGTCACTGCTGTCTGTTCCCTTACTTCCCAGTCTAGTCATCTGCAGAGTACAAAGGCCAGCACAGCCTCCACTAAGACCGCAATAGCTGATCTGAACCAGGACGAAGATCTCGCCTTTATTGTAAACAGAGTTGGCTATATAATATATCTGTATATATATAATCTTTTCCTTAGTGGGGATTTAATCCCAGCCTGGAGCAAGTTAAGCATGGAATTGGAGTTTTGGTTTGTGGCAGTCGCGATATTTTCCCAAGTCTTAGTCCAAATGTTTGCACACCAGAAAATTCCAAATTAAAAGACACAGAAATGGAAGGGGTGTTGAGCACATTATTTCTTTGCTGGCAAAGTACAAGACGTTTGTTATGGATAGTACTTCACATTCTGCTTCTTGTCCAAATATGATGAGCTCCCCTCAGCCCTGTACCACTGTATGCAGGCTGGTCTCAGGAGGCCTGACCACAGAGCTGCTAGTGTACACTTTCCACTTGACTCGGCCCTTCTCCTCTGGTGTCTTTAATGTCCAGCACATACATCTGCATAGGTTTGCAGTTCATACTCTGGTACAAGGGTTTACCCACATTGAGGGACTGTGGAGGGTGGTGGCCCAGGGGCCGAGCAATGGGGGAGTAAGGAATGACCAACTCCTTGGGCTGGTCCTGGGCGGGGAATGGGCACTGTTTCTCCACTGCTTAGGCTCTGACTCCCAGGGGTGCTTGGAGAAGACCCAAGAGGAGGACTTAGTGCTGCTGAGGCTGAGGGGCCTTTGGATGACATCGCTTTAATGGCTTCCAAACTCAGAGGCAGGGCACCGGGAGATACAGCCCCTGCAAGGGCACTGGCCACTTGTGGTGGGGTATGAACACCATTGGTCTGTTCTGGAGGGTGTCTCACACTCCCCACAACTGTCCTGTTGTCTGTATTATCCACGTGACTGCTACTGGAAGCAGACTTCAGGTCCCAATTCAGATCGATGGAACTTAACCTCAGGCCCTTCTGATCTGGTAAAGACCCTCGTCTAGGAGCTAGAGAAAGTCCTACTTTTAGGTCTTAGCTGTCAGAGGCAGATGGAGTGCTTGGAGACACGACCTGTACAGCGTTGTCTAAGGAAGCCCCCCCCCCCCGGACAGCTGCTGTCCCTGGAGACATATTTCCACCATTGAGAATGGGTGAGCCATCTCCTCTGGCTGGGGAGGGGCTCCCTTCCAGGGAACCCGAGGGAGTCTGCCTTTGAGCCCTGGGCCTCAGTGTTCCCCAGTGGCCATTAACACAAGGCGCTTCATCCATACTCCTCACTGGGGACTGGGAGCGGTACTCTCGGGTCTCAGGAACCAGGGCTGAAGGAGTGGCACTGATAGGTGATGGGCAAGAGTTCAAACTGGGGCTGAGGGGTGCTCTCCCACTTGGCGCCTGGCTGAAGACCACCACACACAGTCCCACCTGGCAGGCTGGATGACACCACAGCTCCGGGACACCATGGTCTTCATTTTCTACCTTGAGTGGCTGCCAGGCCCAGGGACCTGGGTGCATGTGCAACAGCCAGGCATCTTTGAACAGCGCATTAGGACCACCACACCCACCAAGGATCAGGAGAGATCTATAACAATTTGAGACTGGCCACCTCGAGGATGAGGACTGGGGCCAGAGATGTTCGGCTTGGACCACGCCCACTGCTCCAGGTCCAGGACCCAGACTTCATTGCTCATCTGCCGGGATCCTAAGGAGCCACCGAAGACAATCATTTTATCACCTATCACACAGGAGGAATGGCCAGCCATGGGAGGAGGCCCATGCATGGTGACAATGCAGTTCCACCAGTTTTTAGATGGTGAGTATGTGTGAATTTCATCAAAGAATCTTTCTGGCTGGTGTAAGGGATAGGGACTTGGCCTTGTCCAGCCACCAAATAACACTAGTAAGTCCTTGTACACGACCAGAGTGGCCCCAGCTTTGGGGGAAGGATAGGACCCTGAGGCCAATGGTCGAATCCACTCTTTGCTATTTATGTCTAGCCTCCAGAGGTCAATGAAGACAACATTGCAACTGCTCTGGGTACAGCCTCCAAAGACATACATAGACTGATTGGCATCATAATAGCACACACTGTGGGAGCAGCACTGAGTGATGGGGGTTCATGGATTAGGGTAAGTCCGGCTGTCCCACTGAATGTTTCCTTACTGGACAGCCTTCATGAAACCATGGTAACACTGGTTGGCCACACCTTTGATAAGCAGATACCATTGTTTGCAGACCAGAGCTGCAGTCTTGTGTTCCTGGTATGGTGAAAGGAAGGACAGAATATGCTCCAAAACCTCTTCCGGCAGCTCAGACATGGACCTATTATGTCTTGTCTCCTCAACCTCCAACACTGGGTGGAGGTCCTCACCTTGCTCCACTCGAAGCTCTGGCCCAGAAAGTTCCAGGCTCTCGATTTCACATCTCCAGGGATGGTGGGGAAGGAGCCAGGGCCAGGGCCAGCGCCCAGCCACTCTGCCTCAGGCCAGTGCTTGCTGGGCTCCAGGGATCTTCACCACTGGGGGCACCTGGGGTCGCCTGGAGCCTCCATCTTCCTCCACTCAAAGGCCATCTCAGCTACCTCCATCATGGCTACCCCCTCTGCTGCCACCCACCGCAGCTGCCTCCACTGCTGCCACAGCAGTCCCTGATGCCACTGCCGCTGCTCGATTTATAGTTTTTAATTTCATGATATGTATGAAATGGGACAGGATGTCATCTATATTTGTGTATATGTAATTCACACATATACATTATAAATGCAACCTGTATTTTTAATTCTTTACATTGAGTATTTTACAGGTACACAAAGATGTTTATTTTTCTAACTTTGAAAATATTTTTATACAGTATACTATGATTATGTATACTTTTCCAACTCCTCCAAGATTCTTGCTACCTCCCCTACCATTGAATCCAAACTCTTTTGTTCCATAGAAAATAAATAGGCATATAAATAATAATAATAATAATAATAATAATAATAATAATTATTATTATTATTATTATTATAAAATGCATTTTCTTTTTTATCACTAGATATTATTCCATTGTATGGATGTTCCAGATAAATTAGAATAGGGCAAAACATACAAATAAACAGAACCAAAATAAAAGCACAAGAAACACATAAATACAGACAGACACACGTTTGCACAAACAGAAATTCCAAAAAGACACAAAATCAGAAAATATAATATATAAAGATGTGATAAACCCAATTTTCCCGCTTGTCTGCAAGAGAGAAAATAGTGGGGGCCAGAGTCCTTCTGCGAGTATTCCTTTATTGAATCCACGTGGAGAAAGAGAGAGAGCATGGGAGAGCGTCCCCAGAAATACCTTGTTCAAGATTACCTCAGTGTGACGTATGACGCTTGGGTTGGCTGGCTGCCTTAAGATATGCCCCGGGATTGGGCGGTGACTTGTGGCTGTCAAGACGCAGGCGCCCTTGAATTTGCATACGTCTCTAGGCAACCGGCACTGCCGAGGACTCGGGAGCCGCCGTGGGCGGTAACTTACGTGATTTCGTCACCACGCCTGCGCACTGAGTTTGTTTACGTTTTCAGGCGACTGGTTCCTAGATAACCCGTTCCAGGGAGCGCTGGGCAGCTTGAGCGTGCGGCTCCCCACATCTCTCTCCTTTTATTTTATTAAAAGGTCTGGCCTGGAAATGTGCGGTACATAATTGTCGCCAGAATATGAAATTCAAACCCGATCGAACCGATATTCTTTTGTTGGCAATGTCAGTGATCAAGGGCGGAATTTCTATAGCATCTTTTCACCCTACCAGATGCAATGGATCAAATCCTCTGGGTGAAGGGCTGAAAAGAGAGATATACCATCACGATATGTCAACACTAGCCTTACCCGTCACTGGGAAAACTTCTCGCCACTAGCTCCCTGCCTTAGGTTGGTCTAGTGTGCACATTCATGAAATG
>LR750195.1:634767-763678 GCA_902729485.2 Mus minutoides | reverse complement strand
GGGGCCTACTGTTGGGAGCCTAGTAGCCACAAGGTTCCTATCTCTAACCTCCTTTCGTTTACTAATCTGCTGTATCTGCTGCTCATCTAGATGATAATCTTCCTCCTCTACGCGGGCTGCTTCAACCTCTGAGTCCTCTTCAGAAGGACTAGATCCTTCCGACTCAGTGCTGCCGAGTTTTAAAGTTTCCTTATTTCTCTTCTTTCTTCTGTTCTCTACCAGGGTATTTCTTCCCTCCTTTTTCTTCTCCTTGGATTTACAATCTCTGGAGAGGCCTGATTGCTTAAGCATGCTTTTATCTCCTGGAGCTCCCATTATATCTTTCCGCTCTGTTTCTGGCATATGGTTCTGTAGTTCTACCGCCCCCTGTCTTGTCTTAACCGTTGGGGGAGCAAGCACTGTGACTACTGTGATGAAAACTTCCACTATGCTACTCAAATGAAGGGTTAAACGGTATAAATCACGACCAAATTTACCTCTCAGAGCCATCTTCTTTCCACTCGCAGTTCTGAACTCTGAATTTTCGCTCTTTCCCTGTGCCAGCGATGGTCAGTTTTTCTTCCCGGGAATCTTCGGCACCAGCTGTGATAAACCCAATTTTCCCGCTTGTCTGCAAGAGAGAAAATAGTGGGGGCCAGAGTCCTTCTGCGAGTATTCCTTTATTGAATGCACGTGGAGAAAGAGAGAGAGCATGGGAGAGCGTCCCCAGAAATACCTTGTTCAAGATTACCTCAGTGTGACGTATGACGCTTGGGTTGGCTGGCTGCCTTAAGATATGCCCCGGGATTGGGCGGTGACTTGTGGCTGTCAAGACGCAGGCGCCCTTGAATTTGCATACGTCTCTAGGCAACCGGCACTGCCGAGGACTCGGGAGCCGCCGTGGGCGGTAACTTACGTGATTTCGTCACCACGCCTGCGCACTGAGTTTGTTTACGTTTTCAGGCGACTGGTTCCTAGATAACCCGTTCCGGGGAGCGCTGGGCAGCTTGAGCGTGCGGCTCCCCACATAAAGAAATACCTTTAAAGGGAAAAAAGCTCAGAAAAAGGACTATGAAATTAGACAATAAACAAACAAAACAAAAACAACAACAAACAAAACAAAAACAGAAATCCCTTAAAATACCACTGAATTTCTTTTCTGTTGGCCTTCTACATGGGATTTACCTTTAAGTGTAGTTGTAGAACTAGTGAGACTCCTTTGGAGAAAACTAAATTTTCCTTTGCAAGCAGTTATCAATTGGAGATAGCTTCTAGATTAGTAATGGGGAGGGGCTTGTGTCCACATTCTCTCTCAGCACTGGGGCCACATCTGGGACCACACTCTGTGTGCTGCCATAGTCTCTAATTTATGCATCAGTCCTGTTGTGTCTAGAAGGATTTTCTTCCCTCCTTTCATTGGTGAGCCAATGAGCATGAAGCACCACAGAATCCACAAAGAGATCTTAGCTGAAGGGGTCTGCAACCCTATAGGTGGAAGAACAATATGAACTAACCAGAACCCCCAGAACTCCTGTCTCTAGCTCCACATGTAGCAGAAGATGGCCTAGTCGGCCATCATTTGGAGGAGAGGCCCCTTGGTATTGCAGCGGAACACCAGGGCCAAGAAGTGGGAGTGGGTGGGCAGGGGAGTAGGGTGTGGGGAGGGGGGAGGGAATTTTCGTGATAGCATTTGAAATGTAAATTAAGAAAATATCTAATAAAAATTTGAAAATAAATAAATAAATAAATAAATAAAATGAACCTCTAAAAAAAGTTGATAGTGTTTTTCTGTTTAATTATATTGTGATCAATTAATTGTCTTTTGTTTGGTTGTGGTTTTTTTGGTATAATTTCTTTGAGACTGTAAGTACATCTTTTATCCCCTCTCTTTCCTCTTTGTAACCCCTCATGTACCACCACTGTCTTTCAAATTTGATTTTTATTTCTTGTTATATATGTTTGTGTATATGTATATATTCTATATGTATGCACACATATATGTACATGTTTTCACATACATAAATAAAACTCATTCAGTTTAAATAACATTATGTGTATATGCTTTCGGGGATGATCATTTGGTATATCTGACTATTGTGCCACAGTGTGCCTGTGAAGGTCAGATGACATTTTGTGGAAATTGGTTCTCTTCCTCCAACATTTCAGTTTCAGGAATGGGCAAACTTGTAAGATAATTGTCTTTATCCTCTGAGCCATCTTACTGGCCCCATTATTTTTTATTTTCAAGATAGAACAAAGGAACACTCAATTAATGTATTAGTGACAATTCTATTACAACAGACTCAAAATTCAGTTTCCTTTATCTACTAAGATATCTGCCAATGAGGATATTTAGGGGTGTTGGTGTAATAATCACATACAGTGCACATTATATCTCTATACTCTTTGTATATTAATTTGGGGAAGTGTAAATATAACTTTGATTCACTAGATGTAATTGTGCACTCAGAGGCTTACTGATGAATAGGCTTGCCCTTTGTAGTTCTTTGTAAACTCTGTTTGGTTGGATAACTCTGGCTGAAACTCCTCTCCAAGCTGACTGATTCAAATTAGCTTCTCCTGGCATCTGAAAATTTGCTCTGCTTGACCTCAACCTAACTCTGGCTATTTATTCTAATCTTCTGGATCCTTCTCATTCTTCATTCTTTGGTTTGTTCTGTTTTCACCTGCAACCAATCTCTGAAAAATTGTCCCTGTAAATCTCCCTCCCCCCTTCTCTGCAGCTGCTGCTCTCCAGAGAGAAGACATCACCTATCCCACATTCAAAGTGCATCACTAAGATAATTCTATACTAAGCCTATTTATGTATACATGCAATAATAATTGGAAATGCCAAACAATATTATTATTAAAATCCAGTTAATTCAGTATGGTGAGTACTTGGTGAGAATTTATAGTCTAAAAATAATTATTCCTAATATTTTGAAGGTTAATACTTCCTTCCACTGGCTTGTCCAATGAATAGAATCTAGACTACTCTAGAAGATAACCTTATAGAAAAAAGAATAAGCCTCTCAGCACATCTGATGTCTGTAAAGAATTACCTGATTAGGTTATTAGAGGTGGAACAACACTATGGCATCACCATTCCACCAACTGGGGTCCTGGTGTATAAAAAAATAAAAAAAAGTGAAAATAAGCATTCAATGCTCTCTGTTGTTTGAGTGCATATGCAATGTGAACAGCTGGCCTCTTGCTTCTGCTACCATGTTATTCTCCCCTACTGCAAAATCTTTCCCATCAAGATAGAATGATCCCCTCAATCTATAAGCCAGAATAAACTTCTCCTCCCTCAAATTGCTTCTTGTCATGTATTTAGACACAGAAATGAGAAAAATAACCAATTATCTTTCCTTTTTCATGGAAAATAGCACAGTGACAGCTTTAAAATGATCACTTATGAACGGTGATCAACTGCACCAATTACATTAGATGGGATAGCTACTTTACCTTCCCCAGTAGAAAGATTTACTTCAGAGTATCTAAGATGTAATGTTCTTGCTTTACTTCTTTAATCTGAGTTGTACTATTTGAGGCTCTGGTGCCATTTTACTGTTCTACAGTTCTCCCTTAGCAACCTCCATAATCTAGAATGTTATTACAACAAAAAGTTCAGCTTCCAGATACCCAAGTATCAGGATCCCAGTCTATCAGGACATTTATATTTTATACAGACTTACTTTGTCACACCTTTCAAATGATTTCTCTGAGTGCTCATAAAACTCAACAACTTCCAATGATACTATCATACAAATTATAGTATTGCAAGACTAGCATTTTGTTTTCAAAAAAGGCAAATATTTAGTCTGTGATTATAGATAAAATGAGCAAAGGCAAATTGCTATTGATTGAGTCTCTGTATGCATCTGAACTAGAATGCTGAACTCCTAGTTTGTCCATGAAATCCTAACTCCAAATAGTAAGGAAGGAGGAGCCCTAGTTGGCCATCTCTTGTCACCAAAGAAGCAGACACAAATACCAATCCAGCCACAAACTCTTTGTTCTACAATCTATCATGCCCGAAAAATATGCTAGAGCAATGGTGGCACAAAGCTTACAGGACAACCAGTATTGTTTGACTTGTGACCCACTGCACAAAATGGAATCCACACTCAGAAATTCTTGGGTGGCCAAGAACTAGAGACTACATAGCACAGACATCTAAAGTGAAACCAAATACTATTTTTTTTAATTGTAACAAAAAGGCAGGCATGGTGGCTCACGCCTTTAATCCCAGCACTCAGGAGGCAGAGACAGGCAAATTTCTGAGTTCAAGGCCAGCCTGGTCTACAAAGTAAGTTCTAGGACAGCCAGGGCTATACAGAGAAACCCTGTCTCAAAAAACATATATATATATATATTACTAATGATTTTCGGTGCTCATAAACAGGTGCTTTATTCAGCCATCATCAGAGATGCTTCCTTCTGTAGAAGATGGGAACAAATACAGAGACTCACATCCAGGTATCACAGAAGAAAGAAAGAGAAAGAGGGAGAGAGGGAGAGAGGGAGAGAGGGGGAGAGGGAGAGGGAGAGGGAGAGGGAGAGGGAGAGAATGAGAGGGAGAGGGAGAGAATGAGAGGGAGAGGGAGAGAATAGGAATTAAGTATATTCTATACAATCTCAAAGCCAACCCTCACTGATGTACATTTACAGTTTCCATAACCTTCCCAAACAGAATGCGACCACCCATCAGCCAAGAGTTCAAATACTTGGACTAATGCTGTGTGGACAGTTTTCCTGTAAACCACCATATTTTGCCTCCTGTTACCCCTATGCCTCTAGCTTGGTCACAATGATGTGGTTTAAAAAAAATTTCCTGGGGAGGTGAATATCCTTATTCACCCCAGATAAGGAACTCACAGCATATCAAAGTACAGATACCACCAAAATCTGACCTGGAGAACCAATGAGCTTTACTGGTGTTATGTACAGAAATATGGGTAAGCAGAAATAACACAAAGACAGCTGTGTCACCAAAGCCTGTCCTTGAAAGTGTGACAGATCAAAAATATTAAAACCCTTATCACATTGCACAGCCTGCAGGTAGCACAACAGATTGGGGAGTGTTATTTTTGTACAACTCATTTGGTCCAAACCTCTTTCAGGAATCTTGAATGGTTTCTCCTACTTGCAGGCAACTTCTCTGAGGTTGTTTTCTCTGAGAGTGACTTTTTAAAAGGTATTTTCTTTATTTACATTTCAAATGTTATCCTCTTTCCCAGTTTCCCCTCCAAAACCCCCATCTGCTCCCCCTCCCCCTGCTCCCAAACCTACCCACTCCCATTCCTGGCCCTGGTGTNCCCCTATACTGGGGCATGGAGCCATCACAGGACCTTCTCCTCCCATTCATGACCTACTAGGCCATCCTCTGCTACATATACAGCTAGAGCCACAAGTTCCACCATGTGTTTTCTTTAATTGGTGGTTTAGTTCCCAAGAGCTCTAGGGCTACTAGATAATTCATATTGATGAACCTCCTATGGGGCTTCAGACCCCTTCAGCTCCCTGAGTACTTTCTCTAGATCCTTAATTGGGGACCTTGTGCTCCATCCAATGGATGACTGTGAGCATCCACTTCTGTATTTGCCAGACACTGCCAGATCCTCACAGGAAACAGCTATATCAGACTCCTGTCAGCAGGCTCTTTTTGGCATGTGCCTAGCGTCTGGGTTCAGTGGTTGTTCCTAGGATGGATCCCCAAGTGGGGCAGTCTCTGGATGGTTGTTCCTTCATTCTCTGCTCCAAACTTTGTCTCTAATTATTTCCATGGGTATTTCGTTCCCCCTTCTAAAAAGGATTCTGAGCTTTTGGGATAATATCCATTTATCAGTGAGTGCATATCCTGTGTGGTGTTCTTTTGTGATTGGGTTACCTCACTCAAGATGGTATTGTCCAGATCCATCCATTTGTCTAAGAATTTCATAAATTCATTCTTTTTAATAGCTTCATAGTACTTCATTGTGTAAATGTACCACATTTTCTGTATCCATTCTTCTGTTGAGGGACTTCTGGGTTTGTTCCAGCTTCTAGATATTATAAATAAGGCTGTTATGAACATAGTAGAACATAGGTCCTTTTTACAAGTTGGAGCATCTTCTGGGTATATGCCCAGGAGTGGTATTGCTGGATCTTCCAGTAGAAATATGTCCAATTTTCTGAGGAACTGCCAAACTTATTTCCAGAGTGGTTGTACCAGCTTGCAGTCCCACCAGCAATGGAGGAGTATTCCTCTTTCTCCACATCGTTGCCAGCATCTGTTGTCACCAGAGTTTTTTATCTTAGCCATTCTAACTGGTGTGAGGTGCAATCTTAGGGTGTTTTGATTTGCATTTCCCTGATGATTAATGATGTTGAACATTCTTATAGGTGCTTCTCAGCCATTCGTTATTCCTCAGTTTAAAATTCTTTGTTTTGTTCTGTACACCATTTTTAATAGGGTTATTTGATTTTCTGGAGTCCAACTTCTTGATTTCTTTACATATATTGGGTAATAGTCCCCTATTAGATTTAGAATTGGTAAAGATCTATTCACAATTGGTTGGTTGCCATTTTGTCTTATTGACAGTGTCCTTTGTCTTACAGAAGATTTAGAGTTTTATGAGGTCCCATTTGTCAATTCTTGATCTTACAGCACAAACTATGGGTGTTCTGTTCAGGAATCTTTCCCTTATGCCCATATCTTCCAGGCTCTTTCCCACTTTCTCCTCTATAAATTTCAGTGTCTCTGATTTTATGTGGAGTTCCTTGATATACTTAGACTTGAGCATTGTACAAGGAGATACAATTCACATTCTTCTACATGATAATCTCCAGTTGAGCCAGAACCATTTGTTGAAAATGCTGTCTTCTTTCTACTGGATGGTTTAGCTCCTTTGTCAAAGATCAAGTGACCATAGGTGTGTGGGTTCATTTCTGGCTCTTTAATTCTATTCCATTGATCTATTGATCTAATTGTCTATTGCTGTACCAGTACCATGCAGGTTTTTTTACTATTATTATCATAATTGCTCTCTAATTCAGCTTGAGGTTGGGGATTGTGATTCCAACAGAGGTTATTTTATTGTTGAGAATAGTTATTGCTATCCTAGGATTTTTGTTATTCCAGATTAATTTACAAATTGCCTTTTCTAACTCTGTGAAAAATTGAGTTGTAATTTTGATGGGGATTGCATTGAATCTGTAGATTGCTTTCAGGAAAAATAGCCAGTTTGACCTTATTGATCTTGTCAATCCATGAGCATGTGAGATCTTTCCATCATCTGAGATCTTCTTCTATTTCTTTCTTCAGAGACTTGGAATTCTTATCATACAGATATTTTACTTCCTTAGTTAGAGTCATACCAAGGTATTTTATATTATTTGTGACTATTTTGAAGGGTGTTATTTCTCTAATTTCTTTCTCAGTCTGTTTATCCTTTGTGTAGAGTAAGGCCAGTGATTTGTTTGAGTTAATTTTATATCCAGCTACTGCACTGAAGTTTCTACTGGGTTTAAGAGTTATCTGGTGGAATTTTTTTGGGTCACTTATATATACTATCATATCATTTGCAAATAGTGATATTTTGACTTCTTCCTTTCCAATTTGTATGCATTGGTTCTTCTTTGTTGTCTAATTGCTCTTGCTAGGACTTCAAGTACTATATTGAATTGGTAGGGAGATAAGGGCAGCCTTGTCTAGTCCCTGATTTTAGTGGGATTGCTTCCAGCTTCTCTCCATGTAGTTTGATGTTGGCTACTTGTTTTCTGTATATTGCTTTTATTATGTTTAGGTATGGTCCTTGAATTACTGATTTTTCCAAGACTTTTATCATGAAGGGGTGTTGGAATTTGTCAAATGCATTTTCAGCATCTAATGAGATGATCATGTGGTTTTTGTCTTTGAGTTTGTTTATATAGGGATCACATTGATGGATTTCTATATATTGAATCATCCTTGTATCCGTGTGATGAAGGCTACTTGATCATAATGGTTATTGTTTTGATGTGTTCTTGTATTTAGTTTGTGAGAATTTTATTGAGTATTTTTGTATCTATATTCATAAGGAAAATTGGTCTGAAGTTCTCTATCTTTGTTGGGTCTTTATGTGGTTTAGGTATCAGAGTAATTGTGGCTTCATAGAATGAAGTGGGTAGAGTACCTTCTGTTTCTATTTTATGGAAGTGTTTGAGGAGTATTAGAATTAGGTCTTCTTTGAAGGTCTGATAAAACTCTGCACTAAACCCATGTGGTCCTGGGCTTTTTTTTTTTTTTTTTTTTTGGTTGCAAAACTATTAATGACTGTTTCTATTACTTTAGGGAATATGGAACTATTTAGATTGTTAATCTGATCCTGATTTAACCTTAGTACTTGGTATCTGTCAAGAAAATTATACATTTCAACCAGGTTTTCTAGTTTTGTTGAGTATAGGCTGCTGTAGTAGGATCTGATGATGTTTTGGATTTCCTCAGGTTCTCTTGTTATGTCTCCCATTTCATTTATGATTTTGTTAATTGTGATATGGTCCCTGTGCCTTCTACTTAGTCTGTCTAGGGGTTTATTGATCTTGTTGAATTTCTCCAAGAACCAGCTCCTTGTTTGGTTGATTCTATATATAATTTTTGTTTGTTTCCACTTGGTTGATTTCAGCCCTGAGTTTGATTATTTCCTGTAGTCTACTCCTCTTGGGCGACTTTGCTTCCTTTTGTTCTAGAACTTCTAGGTGTGCTGTCAGGCTGTTAGTGTATGTTTGCTCCACCTTCTCTTTGGGGGCATTTAGTGCTATGGGTTTTCTTCTTACAACTCATTCTGTCCCATGAGTTTTGTTATGATGTGTCTACATTTTCATAAACTCTACAAAGTCTTTAATTTCTTTCTTAGTTTCTTCATTGACCAAATTATCACTGAGTACAGTGTTTTTGAGCTTTCATGTGTTTGGGTTTTTAGTACTTACATTGTTATTGAAGATCATCCTTAGGCCCTGGTGATCTGATAGGATACATGGAATAATTTCAATATTTTTATATCTGTTGAGGCCTGTATGGTGACTGATTATGTGATCAGTTTTGGAGAAGGTACCATGAGGTGCTGAGAAGAAGATGAATCATTTTGCTTTAGGATGAAATGTTCTATAGATATCTGTTAAATCCATTTGTTTCATAACTTCTGTTAGTTTTACTGTGTCTCTGTTGATTTTTTGTTTCCAGGATCTATCCATTGCTTAGAGTGTGCTGTTGAAGTCTCCCAATATTATTGTGTAATGTGTAATGTGTGCTTTGAGTTTTAGCAAAGTTTCTTTAATGAATGTGAATAATGTGGATGCCCTTGCATTTGGAGCATTGATGTTCAGAATTGCGAGTTCATCTTGGTAAATTTTACCTTTGAGGAGTAAGAAGTGTCCCTCCTTATCTTTTTTGACAACTTTAGGTTGAAAATCAATTTTATTCAATATTAGAATGGCTACTCCAGCTCGTTTCTTCAGACTGTTTGCTTGGAAAATTGTTTTCCAGCCTTTACTCTAAGGTAGTGTCTGTCTTTGTCCCTGAGATTGGTTGCCTGTATGCAACAAAAACTTATTTCCTGTTTACATAACTAGTCTGTTAGTCTATGCCTTTTTATTGGGGAATTGAGTCCATTGATATTAAGGCAAAGTCATTGTTGCTTCCTGTTATTTTTGTTGTTAGAGTTGGAATTCTGTGCATGTGGCCATTTTTTTTATGTTTGTTGAAATATTACTTTCTTGCTTTTTCTTGAGCTTAGTTTCCCTCCTTGAGTTTAAGTTTTCCCTCTATAATCCTTTGAAGGGCTGGATTTGTGGAAAGATATTTTACAAATTTGCTTTTGATATAGAATACCTTAGTTTCTCCATTTATAGTAATTAAGAGTTTTGCTGGGTATAGTAGCCTGGCCTGGAATTTGTGTACTCTTAGGGTCTCTATAACATCTGGCCAGGATCTTATGGCTTTCATAGTCTCTGGGGAGAAGTCAGGTGTAATTCTGATAGGCCCGCCTTTATATGTTTCTTGACCTTTTTCCCTTACTGCTTTTAATAGTCTTATTTTGTTTTATGCATTTGTTGTTTTGATTATTATGTGAGGAGAGGAATTTCTTTTCTGGTCCAAACTATTTGGAGTTTTGTAGGCTTCTTCTATGTTCATGAGCATCTATTTATTTAGATTGGAGAACTTTTTTTCTATAATTTTGTTGAAGATATTTACTGGTCCTTTAAGTTGGAAATCTTCTGTCTTGTCTATACCTATCATCCTTAGGTTTGGTCTTCTATTGGGCACATAAAAAAAAATATAATAGATAGGGAGAAAGTGGGAAGCCTTGTCTGGTCCCTGATTTTAGTGGGATTGCTTCCAGCTTCTCTCCATTTAGTTTGATGTTGGCCACTGGTTTGCTGTAGATAGCTTTTATCATGTTTAGGAAAGGGCCTTGAATTCCTGATCTTTCCAAGACCTTTATCATGAATGGGTGTTGGATTTTGTCAAATGCTTTCTCAGCATCTAAGGAGATGATCATGTGGTTTTTATCTTTGAGTTTGTTTATATAGTGAATAACGTTGATGGATTTCTGTATATTAAACCATCCCTGCATTCCTGGGATGAAGCCCACTTGGTCATGATGGATGATCGTTTTGATGTGTTCTTGGATTCGGTTGGCGAGNGAGAAGGTGCCATGAGGTGCTGAGAAAAAGGTATATCCTTTTGTTTTAGGATGAAATATTCTGTAGATATCTGTTAAGTCCATTTGTTTCATAGCTTCCGTTAGTTCGACTGAGTCTCTGTTTAGTTTTTGTTTCCAGGATCTATCCCTTGATGAGAGTGGGGTGTTGAAGTCTCCCACTATTATTGTGTGAGATGTAATGTGCAATTTAAGCTTTACTAAAGTTTCTTTAATGAGGGTGGCTGCCCTTGCATTTGGAACATAGATATTCAGAATTGAAAGTTCCTCTTGGAAGATTTTTCCTTTGATGAGTATGAAGTGCCCCTCTTTGTCTCTTTTGATAATTTTGGGTTGAAAGTCTATTTTATTCGATATTAGAATGGCTACCCCAGCTTTTTTCTTTGGGCCGTTTGCTTGGAATATTGTTTTCCAAATTAGTCATGGCAAAGAATTCATTCTTACAATTGAAAATTACAACACTTTTCTATGAGTACTTGATAGATCCAAAAGGCAGATAACCAATATGTGAAGCTGAAAGTTACCATCAATTAGCAAGATATGTACGACTATTACAGAATACACAAAAAAGTAAGCAGCACACTTTCAAGCTCACATGGAAAACACATATTCACATACCATATAATATCCTTAGCAAAATCACATTTAAAGAAATAGAAATAATAAAAGATGTGGACTATAATGGAAGTGAACTAGAAATTGATAATAAAATATTTTCATAAAAATGAGCTAACACTTGGAGAATAAAACATATTTCTAAAGAATACATATGTCCAAAGAATCTTGATGGAATATTTTAAAAATCCTGTTAAAGTGTAAAGAATGAAAATTCATGCATTGAAGTATTTGAGTTATACTATAAGTAGTAATTGAAGGGAAATTTACAGCACTACACACAAGGTATATACATTTCTTCCTATATTAGGAAATTAATTTTGTTGCTATTGATGCTGATTATTTTTTTTTTGTTCTGACCTCAGTTTCCCCTCAATCCTCTCCTTCAAGTCCCACACACATATACCTATAACCTCTGTCCACTACTTTTTTGTTTTTCTACAGAAAAGAGCAGGCTTCCTATGGATATCAACCAGCTATGGCACATATACCTTAGAAAATTAAAATATATATATATATATATATATATATATATATATATATATATATATATATATATATATATATTTACAAAGACAAAAATTTACACATTAAGTTAAAATTAATAAAATTGAAGGTATTGATAGGGAAAATAAATAAAATCAGAACCCATTGTTTTAATGAATGATGAACTTGAAATATTTCCCACTATATTAAGAATGGAGAAGATATAAATCCATAATATATAAATCAAAGTAGTCTGTCAATAGTGATTATATGTATTTATTAGAGAGGCTCAAGAGGTCTTGAAATAATCATAGGGTGGAGCCATTGAATTAGTTTTCTGCTGTAACAACATGGTAAGAACCTAATGTTGAAGAAACCATATATTTTTGGTGCAGGACATAAAAAGGCCCTAATTTGAAATAGCATAGCAGAAGGAAGGATTACAAAAGGGATTGTAAAGAGAAAAGGGAAGGTTTTATTTGTTTGTTTGTTTGTTTGTTTGTTTTTCGAGACAGGGTTTCTCTGTATAGTCCTGTCTGTCATGGAACTCACTTTGTAGAGCAGGCTGGCCTCAAACCCAGAAATCCACCTGCCTCTGCCTCCCAAGTGCTGGGATTAAAGGCATGTGCCACCACTGCCTGGTAAGAATAAGCAGATGTTCTTATATTGTTGAGAATAGTTTTTGCTATCCTAGGTTTTTTATTATGCCAGATGAATTTCAGAATTTCCCTTTCTAACTCGGTGAAGAACTGAGTTGGAATTTTGATGGGGATTGCATTGAATCTGTAGATTGCACCAGCAAAATACCCATTCTGACTATATTAATCCTACCAATCCATGAGCATGGGAGTTCTTTACATCTTCTCATATCTTCTTCTATTTTTTTTCTTCTGAGACTTGAAGTCCTTATCATAGAGATCTTTCACTTCCTTACTTAGAGTCACACAAAGTTATTTTAGATTATTTGTGTCTATTTTGAATGGTGTTGTTTCCCTAATTTCTTTCTCATCCTTTTTATTCTTTTTTTTAGAGAAAGGCCACTGACTTGTTTGAATTAATTTTATATCCAACTACTACATTGAAGATGTTTATCAGGTTTAGGAGTTCTCTGGTGGAATTTTTAGGATAACTTACATATACTATCCTCTCATCTACAAATAGCGATATTTTGAAGTCTTCCTTTCCTATTTGTATCCCCTTGATCTCCTTTTGTTATCTTATTGCACTGGCTAAGACTTCAAGTACTATATAGAATAGGTAGGGAAAAAGTGGGCAGCCCTGTCAAGTCCCTGATCTTAATGGGGTTGCTTCAATTTTCTCACCATTTAGTTTGATGTTGGTTACTGGTTTGCTGTATATTGCTTTTATTATATTTCGAGATGAGCCTTGAATTCCTGATCATTCCATGACTTTTAACATGAATTCCTGATCATTCCATGACTTTTAACATGAATGTGTGTTGGATTTTGTCAAATGCTTTCTCAGCATCTAATGAGATGATCATGTGTTTTTTGTTATTGAGTTTGTTTATATCATGGATTATGTTGATGTATTTCCATATATTAAACCATCCCTGTATCCCTGGGGTGAAACCTTCTTGATAATGATGGATGATCATTTGTGGTGTTCTTGAATTCGGTTTGCTAAAAATTTATTGAGTATTTTTGCATCGATATTCATAAGGGAAATAGGTCTGAAGTTCTTTGCTTTGTTGGATCTTTGTGTAGTGTAGATATAAGAATAATTTTGGCTTCGTAGAATGAATTGGGTAGAGTACCTTCTATTTCTATTTTGTGGAATAGTTTGAGAAAAACTGGAATTAGGTCTTCTTTGAAGGTCTGTTATAACTCTGCACTAAACCTATCTGGCAATCACCATATGTGACAGCAAGCTACAGAGCAATAGTAATAAAAACTGCATGGAACTGGTACAGCAACAGACAGGTAGATCAATGGAATAGAATTGAAGTCCCAGAAATGAAGCCACAGACCTATGGTCACTTGATCTTCAACAAAGAGCTAATACCTCCATTTAAACTGGGGTACAGAGCTAAACAAAGAATTCTCAACTGAGGAATACTGAAGGGCTGAGAAACACCTGAAAAACTGTTCAATATCCTTAATCATCAGGGAAAAGCAAATTGTAACAACCCTGAGATTACCCCTTATACCACTAAGAATGGCTCAGATTAAAAAAAAAATAGGTAACATTAGATTCTGGCGATGATGTGGAAAAAGAAGAACACTCCTCCATTGCTGGTGGGATTGCAAGCTGTTACAACCACCCTGTAAATCAGTCTCACAGAGCCATGCTTACTCCAGTGACATCTGCTTGACAGGCTGAGAGGCCTGGAAGCACTCATGAGGCAAAGAGTTTCAAGGAAACTCAACCTCCTGGAACCTTGGCATTCTCATAACCCATATACCCCTACCCTATCCCTGCATTAGTCTGGTGTATGGATCCATGTGCTCTCTTTCAGTATTGTTTTATTGTAAGTGGCTTTAAAGATTGAATTCTGACATAGGTAAGCCTCCACCAGTGTTCCAATGTCCTAGAAAATCCTTGAAGCTGACATGAGTTTGAACTTCAATAGGAATTCAGTAAGAATGTTACCTATTCAGTAACATTCAAAATTACTTCAAGTAGAGATGGTGAAACTAATTAGGCATTACAAAGAATGGAGCCAGCATATCTCTGGGCTAGTCTGAAGAGTGTTTACTTAGGACAATAGCCAGTCTTACCCAAACAAAAGAATTCACAATGACCTATATAATAGATGGGTTTACCATGAAATATTTAGGGAATCCCACTGAGACAGTAATCTTCTCTACAGCCAGGTATAGCAGACTACATTGCATATTAGAAGCAAGTTGGTAAATTCTGACAAATGGAGATTCCCTACAGATACTTAAAAGAACAGCCAAGTTACACCCATGCAAGAATATACCAAGGGCTAGGAAATAGGGGCATTGTGGTATTACATTACTCATGAGAAGGTCTGCTAGAGCAGAACCCCCTGGTGCTAGCCTTCACAAGGCTCAAAGGAGTAGCAGAAATTGTGACTAGAGTGTGAATTCCTTATCTGTCATTAGCAGACCCTAGGCAGGGCTGGTCTATCTTTACTGTAAATATTACCTTGTTCCTGTAAGATCTTTTGAAGTCATTCCTTTGTTTTGTGTCAGGTAACATCAATGTACTTTTCCTGCCTTGACATCCTACCCCTTTGTTTTCTGTATTATATGAGACTGGTGTTCATTTTGTGTAAATACACTCAGATTCTACACAGTCTCTCCTGTAGTCTCTGTTTGTCATTCATTTGCCAACTCCTTTGCCCCCTTGCCACCAGAGACCCCTTCCATACAGACAGGAGACCAAAAAGGGTCTGCAGCATGGCAGTTCCTCAGACAATTGGACATAGTAGTACCAGCAGATCCAGCAATACCTCTCTTGGGCATATACCCAGAAGATGTTCCAACTTGTAATAAGGACACATGCTCCACTATGTCCATAGCAGCCTTGGTGATAATAGCCAGAAGCTGGAAAGAACACAAATGTCACTCAACAAAGGAATGGACACAGAACATGTGGTACATTTACACAATAAAGTACTACTCAGCTATTAAAAACAATGTAGGCAAATGAATGGATCTGGAGGATATCATCCTGAGTGAGGTAAACCAAGCACAAAAGAACACACAAGATATGCACTCACTGATAAGTGAGTATTAGCCCACAAACTTAGAATTTCAAAGATATAATTTGAAATAACACATGAAACTCAGGAAGAGGAAAGACCAAAGTATGGATACTTCGTTACTTCTTAGAATGTGAAACAAAATATCCATGGGATGAGTTACAGAAACAAAGTATGGAGCTGAGAGGGAAGGAATGTCCATTCAGAGACTGCCCCATCTGGGGATCCATCCCATAAACAACCACCAAACCTAGATACTATTGCATATGCCAGCAAGATTTTGCTGACAGGACCCTGATATAGCTGTCTCTTGTGAGGCTATGCCAGTACCTGGCAAATACAGAAGTGGATACTCACAGTCATCTATTGTAATGAACACAGGGCCCCAGATGAAGGAACAGAGGAGCTAGAGAACTTACCCAAGGAGCAAATGGAGTCTTCAACTGTATAGGAGGAATAACAATATGAACTAACCAATACCCCCCAGATATTGTGTCTCTATTTGCATATGTAGCAGAGGATGGCCTAGTAGGCCAGCAATGGGAGGAGAGGCCCTTGCTCTTGCAAAGATTGTATTCCCCACTACAGGGAAATGCCAGGGCCAGGAAGTGGTAGTGGGTGATTTAGGGAGCAGGGTAGGGAAGGGTATAGAGGGACTTTTGGGATAGCATTTGAAGTCTAAATGAAGAAAATATCTAATAATTATGAAAAAGAAGTAGTTATATTGTCATCTCAAAAAATAATAAAAATAGAAAATCTTTCTCAAGCTTACCAAGAAATATCACCACTAATAGATAGCTTTAAATGTGAGAGAAGGTGCCATGCAGGCTGCTTGTGGAGAAATTACACCAACAACCCAACAAGGGGTGTATTCTGCATTGTGCAATACTAACTTATTAGGCAAGATATACCTACTGAAATAACTATAGCAAAATTGTTGCTGTGAGTTAACTGATCACTTTCTGAATGGTTTTATGTCTGCTTGCTCAACAAAAGATAATTTCATGCCGAGTAATAAAATCCTAGTCAAAAATCTCATGGACGTGGGTCACAGGCCTTTGTAGAACATACCATTATCATTTTGGTAAATAGTAAAGTTCTCCAATTGCCTTATAAACCTTTATGCTTATGCCCATATATAGCAGAATTCTAATCTATCAACATGGCTACTCTGGCAAAGGATCACGTCCAAAGACCAAGGTCTTTGTGATACAACTGAAATATAGACACACCTTTAATATACATCTTTAATCCCAAACAATGTAAGTAAGATTAGTTTATAGAAGGAAGCACCCATGTTTGAAAGTGACAGCTAATTGAAGGGCAGACAAAATGACGAATCAGAGAAAACGATTTGACAGAATGAATCAGAGATAAGACACTCCCAATTCACACAAGAACAGAAGAGGGAAAAGAGGCAACTTAAGAGAACAGCAGCAACAACAGGAGAGAGAGGCTGAAGGGGGAGGGACTGAGTGACGGAGGGACATAGGGACTGAGATGGAGGGAGGGAGAGAGGGAGGAAAGGAGGGAGGTAGGGAAGGAGGGCGACAGAGAGATGGAGAGACAGAGCTACAGAGAGATGGAGCTATGGAGAGGCAGAGAGAGGCACATAGATTTACTTGGAGCAGTTTTACAGGGGTAGGTTGGCAGGTTGCAGGTGAAGATAGAAGGATAACAAGAATGAGAAAGTGTCAAAAGAGTATAACATATTGCCAGAATTAGTTTGAGGTCAAGCAGAGCAAAACAGTGAGAAGCTGATTGAATCAGTAAGCTTGGAGAAGAGTTGGGTTCAGAACAACTGAGTTGAACCTATCAGACTTCAGAAAAAACTAGTGTCATACTGCCTATCTGCCTCACTGGTGGGGGTGTTAAGGCTGCTTGGGAAGGCAGATGCAGTCTGTGATAAGAGTCTCCAGGGGTTATTATCCATGGAACCAAAAGGGAAAAGTTCCAGNTGATTGAATCAGTAAGCTTGGAGAAGAGTTGGGTTCAGAACAACTGAGTTGAACCTATCAGACTTCAGAAAAAACTAGTGTCATACTGCCTATCTGCCTCACTGGTGGGGGTGTTAAGGCTGCTTGGGAAGGCAGATGCAGTCTGTGATAAGAGTCTCCAGGGGTTATTATCCATGGAACCAAAAGGGAAAAGTTCCAGCATCTCTGGTCTTGCTAGGAAGGAAAGGTTCTGCAGGACTCTGATCTGTCAAGAACTTCCAAAGTGTTACAACTTTCTAAAGGGAAAGCAAGGCAGGGCAAGTAGCCAGGATGTCTCCTGCTACCAAAGCAGCACCAAAGCCAGTGGTGACAGTGGTGGTGGGCAGCAGAGCACAGCAGCAAGGAGCTGAGAACCACAGCCAGAGCCTCTAAGCAAGTGGGTTGCTGGAATTAACTATGATTAGCAGTGAAGAGAGATCAGTACCAATGGGCAACTGAGAGCCATAGTGGGGGTAAGGGAAATAGGGCATAAATATAGGGCGTAACCTGGTGGGCATATCTAAGCTCCAGAGATCCAAGCTTCAGGAGAAAAAACACTTCACCAGAGTATGACAGCTAAATAAAACAGCCACTCACAGACGATTCTTTGTGAAATAACTCATACACTTTATTCCATGTAGATAAGGACAGCATAAACATTTTGAGAGTAGAGTGGGATCGAGGGATAAAAGTTTCACATTGGCTCAGTCTGAGATATTAGGGATGCTCTATTTGCATAGGCAGGGAGTGCAGATTACTGAGGTCAAGCCTCATCTTGAGGATGGTCCTGAGAAAGGCGGGCAATGGGAGTACTGCTGCTTCAATAATGGTTCAGAATCAGTAGTGGATGTAAGCTGTAAGTTCGAATGCTCTCTCTTTGCCTGAGGATTCTCATCATTCCTCTTCCTTCTCATTTCTTCCTTCTCCTTTATTCTTTATCACTCTTTTGCTTTCTTCCTTTTCATTCTTTTGCCTTCTTCATTCCAGAGAGCCTGAACCCAGTCTTTTATTTACTAAAGCTTCACTATCAATGTTTTGGTCATCATTAATATTTTAATAAATCCTTAAATTTACATATATGTTATAAATACTGCATCCTTAGTTCCAAGCCCTGCTTCCTTAAAAGAAAAACTATACACAAAGCGAAAGCACAATTCCTTATAGTTTTTATATAGCCTTTTCTTCACAGGTAACTGGGCACAGCAATTGCCTTTTCCTGGTATAGCAGTCAACAGTCTTTACTAACTCATTTCATGTAAGAACAGAAAGGTAACAAATTACTGAGTTAAAATAATGTCTTACATTTTTTAAAATTTTTATGCAAGTAAAACACTTAGCTTTCTGAATATCTCACTAAGCATTTCCATCTGCAATTATTCAAATAGCCAAGAAAACAAAGTATTAACTTTTTATATATTTGTATATCATGTTTTAATTCTTTCATTTTTGTTTCCTATCCTAGCAATTTCATAGCCTCATGTATTCTCCTAATATTATTTATTTCTAGATCATATACAAGCCTTTCTCCTATAAAATAAACTCATCTATCATTTGCTTGTTTTCTACAGTTTCTTTCTTCTTTTCAAACCCATGCTTTGATCATGATTAATGTTTTATATATCCTTAAATTTACATATATTTTATAAAGTTGAGACCACTTTAACTCTCTACCTTGATGTCCTCAAGTTCACCATGGCTATTTAATCAAACACTCATTTGATCGGAGTGTACATATATTGCTGTGCTAGGAAGTGTTCATGAATCCCAAAAGACCACCAAGGAGTTGTTTCTGGCATAATAGCATTAGGATCTCTTTATTATAAGCCCGGGCCTATGCTTTCCTCCAACCCAACCCTGACAAAGCAGAACAGGAAGGCAGAGCAGCTCTGAATCTTCAACAGAACAAGTTTTTATAGTAATATAGGAGCAAGTGAGGTGGTTAGGGGGGGTGTCCAGTATAGCCAGCATATAATAAAATGACTATAAGCAAGAGTGTATACAATTATAGTCTCAAAGTACATCTGAACTAATCAGGCTAATCTTTGATTAACTGTTGCTAGGAAATAGCTAGGGAATAAGTCTGGCCAAGGATAAGCCAAGGGGTCCTTCCTGGTACATAGGTACAAGTGTAGGTTCTGCTACAGGTCAAGTTCTTAGGCTTTTTTTTTTTTTTTTTCTGTTCTTTAACTGGGAGACTGGTGGTGCTGGTGTGATGGCTCAGCGGCTAAGAGCACCTGACTGCTCTTCCGAAGGTGATAAGTTCAAATCCCAGCAACCACATGGTGGCCCACAAACATCCATAACAAGATCTGGCTCCCTCTTCTGGAGTGTCTGAAGACAGCTACAGTGTACTTACATATAATAAATAAAATGAATCTTAAAAAAAAAAAAAAAAAAAACTTGGAGACTGGTCCCAAGATGGAGTAGGTTTGGTCTCTGAGTATCTCCTCCTAATTCCAAATTGAAGGCCAATTCTGGCAGTGAACAATTCTACAAAAGATCATGTAGGCTTTCATGGCCTCTATGCTATGTTATTTAAGTCCTTCCAATGGCCCTAAAATGGCAATTGGAAGACCAGTTTTTATTCCTCCACAGCTTAATGACCACCTCCATTCCTCATTCCTGAGAACCGAATCTGTTTCATTTATTATGGAGTGATTAGCTCTGAGTAATGGGGGAAGTGTATTCCCCAGAAAGAGAGACAAGAAGTAAAATAGAAGGGGCAGCAGATCAGTTTGAGCACAAAAGCAACCATCAGTGCATGTGTAGATCAAAGGTCTGGTGAAGCTTCAGGGGCAGGACTGGGCCACAGCTCTCCTTACACAGCTCTGCTGACAGACCCACCATAAAGTGTTGTCCCTAAATGACTGATTGTCACAGCCCTCTTAGGGGGTGTCCATGTTACTTGTTTCAGAACAAGTAGAGCTTGGCAGTGAGTTGCCCCAAGCCTGCTGTTCTCAATTTTCCCCAATGTTTGAGCTTGCTCAGCCTTACCAGTTCTTCTGTTTAGTGGTCCACAAACTAGAAGGAGTGAGTTCATTCCGCAGTAAGCCTTGGAGATGACAATTACATCTGGTGAATAAAATTAGTATTTACACCCATATATTGGGCAGCTTTCAAACTTCTTCAGAGAAGAATCTTGTGGCTGGCAGTAGAGAATAGTCACTGCAGAGACTCACAACTGGACAAAGTGCTAAGTGTAAGAAAAGGAGTTCTCATCCCTGAAGGTGACAGCTTAATCAAGCCCACACCAAGATTTAGGAAACATAATTCTTTTCTTCAGTCTTTCCAAGTTTTGTGACCTCCTACCCCTCCTCACGACACTTCACGACAGAATAAATGTACTCTGTCCATAGTGTTAAACATGAATGTCGTCAATTCCCAATAGACATGTTACAGACGTGTTGTAGTTCGGACTATTTCAAGGTCGTATCCATCTTTTTCGTGAGAAATCCGGGATGGAGAATAGATCAGGATATTGACAGTTGACAGAGGAGGAGGGAACATTACTTTTGAGGGTGTAGTCACTGGTAGGTTTCTAATGTTCCAATACATGCTCTCATACCTATTCACATAAATAAAACACTAACTATATTTACTGACCTATCAAAAGAAGTTTAAAAGAACTAATACATGAAATTGGGAAGAAGTCTTGTTGGGAGGCAAATTTGTTGAGAGGGAGATTGGTTGGGAGGGAGATTAGTTAGGATAGAGATGGGGAGAATTGAATGAGAGAAATAGATGAGAGGTTATGACAATATTTTATTATATAGATGTACAAGAGTATCAATAATAGGGAAAACTTGCCCTTAAAAATGACGATTCTACAGGCAATGAAAGTATAATAAATATTATTATAAAATACTAAGAAAATATTTATGTCTCCAAAATTCCATGACAGAGATTTAAAAAACTAATTTAATTTCTTAAAGAACACCAACCAGTACCCCCAGAGCTCCCAGGAACTAAACCACCAACCAAAGAATACACATGATGGGACCCATTGCTACAGCTGTATTTGTAGCAGAGGATGGCCTAGTAGGTCACCAATGGAAGGAGGGACCCTTGGTCCAGTTGAGGCTCTATGCCTCATTATGGGGAATGCCAGGGCCAAGAAGTGGTAGTTGGGGCGTTGGTGAGCAGGGGGAGGAGGGAGGGGATAGGGAGTTTTCAGAGGGGAACCCAGGAAAGGGGATAACATTTGAAATGTATATACAGAAAATATCTAATTAAAAAATTATCAAAAAGAAACAAAATAAAAGAAAAGACAAGTAGGTGATTTTATTTGAATATAGAATACCCCAATACCTGTATATGAAATAAATTTAAACAACAGCACTATTATGGTTCAATTATTAATTCTATTAAATATTAAAGAACAATGGTATATATTCTATACAAATAAGCATATGAGACATTTATTGCCATGTATCATTAGAGGCTTATTGCTTAAAACAATGAGATAATACTAAATACATATTAGAATGAATAAACTCTAAAACCCTAAGAAAATAAAATATAAACAAGGATGCCATCATTTGAAAAAAACAAAACAAAACAAAACAGACTGCAGTGGTTGTGTGTGCCTTTAATCCCAGCACTTGGGAGGTAGAGGCAGGTGTATTTCTGAGTTCGAGGGCAGCATGGTCTACAAAGTGAGTCCCAGGACAGCCAGGGCTACACAGAGAAAACCTGTCACAAAAAAACAAAAAACAAACAAACAAAAGAATGCCATCATTTAGAACCTATAGAGATTCAAAATTGTACAGCTTCTTTGACCAATGGTTTACCAGGTTTTAATAAACTTATTCTCATATTCTTCAGCAATTAAATTCTTTGATGTTTCCATGGGTAACTTGAAAACTATGTCTACATAAAGCGTACATGCACATTTATAATTGTCAAGCCATAGAAGAAACTTACAAAAATCACTTGAGACAGCTTCTTACAGAGACAAAATATTATATACAAATTCACATCATATGCAATGTAGCAGTACCCAATTAAAAAATAAGAGTACAATCACATGGAACTTTAGCATCTGGAGATACCAATACCCTTTTCTGGCCTCCTCAAATACCCAAAACACATGCTATACATAACATATTGCACATATATACATATAAATACTTAGAAAGTTTAGACTATCAAACATGTTTAATGTGTATTTTTAAACATATTTATGGCAATTAAAATATTTGGAGACAAGGGTATAACCTTTCAATTTGTAAAACTCTTTTTAATTCTACTGTGTCATTATGATGCTTTGAATAATGGCAAATCATAGCTGAAGAAACTAAGTTTAATAAATATCAGCTAGCTTTTGTGTAAAAAAAAATGAATGAAGAAAAGCATTAGTAGTGGTAACAATTTAGTAGTGTCATTTAAATAGACAGCTTATGTCACGTTTGTTTTTCAAGCTTATGCTAAAAACAAAGATTAAAAAAAAAACACAAACTATATTAAAAATATTCCTGGGAAATCTGGGTATTGATTTAAAGAAAAGAATAAAAGATAAAAGACTAAAGCTACATCTTCATTTTAAACTTTGTGAAAAATGGAACAAAGAAATGAAATCTTGAAACTTCTAGAGGGAAATTTATGAAAAAGAGTTAAGTGCATATACACAGTTAATACATTTCTAAATATTTGGACTCAAAAGCTATGTCCATATTCCCACAATCTGCCATATGGGAATCAGAGAAAGTGAAAGCGCTGCATAGCAAAAGAACAATCTTCCAGATGGAAAAGTATATAGAATCTTTGCCAGTCATTCATAACCCAGAATTTAATATAGATAATATAGAAGGAATTGAAAAATACATAATTAAATATAAATAACATATTCAATAAATTGGCAAATAAAGGGAATCATTTCAAATGAAGTACACATATAGTCAATCAATGGATGAAAAACCGACAACACCTTCATTAGGGAAACAAATCATGGCATTGTGGCTTCCTCTCATTGTACAGAGAAGGGAAGATCCAAAAGACTCAATTCTCAATAAAATAAATGATTTATTGATATGTTATGGATTTAAAAATAAAGAAAGAAAAAGTAATTTTGGTGAGGATGCAAGGAGAAATACACTCATCTACATTAAGTAGAAATGTAAAATTTCCAGCTACTGCATTAAATATCAGAAATCTAATGAGATCCTCATGTGGTAATTTATACTTCTCATCACAGGACATGAAAAGGTAGGTAGGTGGCTTGTCATTTTAAGTATACTTTAGGCTGCATAGGAGTTTGTAAGACAGCCTATACTATACAGAAATACTTGGTTCCAACCTCCAAATAAAAATGACAAATTTTTTCACAAGGAAAAATGAGAGCGGCCAGAGGTGGTGATATATACAAATAATACTTATTATGGGGATACAGAGATAAGAGGATAGTGACATTTTAGCAACTGGGAGACCCAAGATAGCCAGGGCCAAATAGTGGGAGAGGGAGCAGGGCAGGGGGTGGGTATCAGGGACTTTTGGGATACCACTTGAAATCTAAATTAAGAATTTCTCTAATAATAATAATAAAAAAAAAAGATAGTGAGTTCCATGACAGTCTGAGTTACATAAAGAGAAACTGCCAGAAGACTGTAATAAGGAAGAGAATGAAAGAGGTAAAAAAAACAGGTAAAGAAAAGAGAAATGAGGGAAATGTAGAGGAGGTGGGGAAGGAGGTGCAAAGTGAGGACAGGGCAATGCAATCATGAACCAAGTTCACAAACACATACATGGAACTGTTAACTTTACTGAGATTCATTCCATCTACTTCATACTCATGACCCTGATAAGAATTTGATCTTTTGCACTGTTTGGTCCACATTAAAAGGGTGAAATCCTAGTTCCATTCAAAGTCAAGAAAAATAATTTTTGTGTGTTCTCTGGGAATCCTCCCCCCCCCCCACCGGAACAGAAAACAAACAAACAAACAAACAAACAAAAAAAAAAAAAAAAAAAAAAACAGAAGGTTTAGTTCCTCACTGCCACCCAGGGGTTCCCTTTTTTTTTAATTAGATATTTTCTTTATTTACATTTCACATGTTATCCCCAAAATCCCCTAAACCTTCCCCGATCCCCTGCCCTGCTCCTCTACCCACCCACTCTCCTTTATTGGCCCTTTAAAAGACCAAAGCTCCTGAGGCATGCTTCCAGGGCAGTGAGGGGGGGGGGTGCGGGCGGGGGGGACGGGACCAGTGGGTGACCGGAAGTGGATGATCTTAACTTCCTCTTTGAGGACAGATCAACCTGTCAGATTGGGCTTTGAGCGGAGAAGCATGGCCTTTACTCTGGTAAGAATCTTTCCCGAGTGATGACTGGATTAAAAACTATAACAACCCATGATAGATTCCTGGATTCATAACCCACCCTGCCCCAGCAACTAACGGCCACGTCTCTGCCCTGTTCGTCAGAATTCCTGGAACGTCTCTGCCCTGTTCGTCAGAATTCCTGGAACGTCTCTGCCCTGTTCCTCAGAATTCCTGGATGCGGCAGTTAGGCCCAACTGCCATTAATGTTTCTCGTTCTTTCTAGGGATGAAAGGTCTCCATTAGAGGTTCCGGAGTTCACAGAACGAGAAAGTTACATACTATGAGTTTAAGAGGAGGTGAATTGCGAAAATTAAAGACTTCATGGTATGTATGTGGCTAAATACACAAAATTGTTCCCTAGCGTACCCCAATTTCTACCTAGCTTTTCCTTATTAGTGAAGACTATAGTGATAGCTTCAGAGCGGCAGGGTAATTTGGGCATGAAGACATAGTTAAAAATGAACATGAATGTTCATGGAGAACAAAAGAGGGCCCTGGTACAAGTCCTTCTTTCACCCTAGTTAGCTATTACTTGGATTGCCAGGCAATAGCCTAACAAACTGTGATTCCTTCCACAGATTTCCCAGGAAGCAGACTGAACAGGAGAACAGGAACAGGATTGAATCCAGAAAGGTGCCCAGAGAAAAGCGGCTGGGGGTGGGAGGTTCATAAAGTGAAGTTGCTTTCTACCTAATGATGTTTATATAGTGTCATTCTCTCCCCCCTGAACCTTTCTAGCACTCCTGTCCACTTATCCAGTGCACCATGCCTAGAGGCAACAAGAGCAAGAGCCGCTCCAGGGCCAGAAGGCAGCAGATGAGGGGAGAGAAGACTAATCTCCAGGGTGCTCAGTCCACTGTGGAGGGGGAGGGGAAGGCAGCATCTCCTGCTTTTGTCCAGGGAGATGCCCCCAGCTCCTCTGATAGAGGCACTCCTCAGGAGTCCCAGGAGGCTGCCTCCCATAGCTCTCCTGATTTAAATGTGTCCCATCCAGTCCATGATGTTGGTGNACTTTCCCCTGATCCTGGAGAAAGCCACTTTTCAGCTAGAACTAGTCTATGGTCTGGAGTTGAAGGTTGACAACCCTGCCACTCACTCCTATGTCCTTGTTAGCAAGTTACCCATCCTCCCTGGGGCAAATGTGGGTGGCAGGAGAGAATTGCATAAGACAGGTCTCATCCTGACCCTCCTGGGTATGATCTTCATGAAAGGCAACCATGCCACTGAGGAAGAGGTCTGGCAGTTTCTCTACATGCAGGGGATATATCCTGGGAGGAGGCACTTAATCTTTGGGGAGCCCCGGAATTTCATTACCAAAGAGTTAGTTGAGCAAAATTATGTATTGTATGGCCAGGTTCCTGGCAGTGATCCCCCAATTTATGAGTTCCTATGGGGTCCCAGAGCCTATGAGGAATCTACTTCCAGGAAAGTTATGGATATTTTAGCTAAAATCAAGAGAGCCATTCCTATTTACTATCCTCAACAGTATGAGGAGGCTCTCAGTAACCAGGCTGAGAGAGCCTTAAGGATCGGTGAGGCTGGGGGTTTCCATGCTGCCAGGATTCCCTCCCATGCCCAACCTAGTAGCTCTTCCCATATTTAACTAGCCCTTGGTGATAGCTATCACTGTGCTCAAGACCAGCCAGTCTTCAAAGTAGTGGGGCATTTATGAGTAGGTGGGTATACACTAATACAATACCTTTTGTTATGCATGGAGAATGTATACATACCTTTTTTGTTATATTGTTAATATTCCTGTAACTGAAGATTAATTTGTTTTATATATGCTTCTTAATCCAATATCTGCTATGCTTACTGTTCTTTGGTAAGGTTCATATATTTGGGCTTTTAATGTTATTGGAAAATCTTTACAAATGTCTTCTCAATAAGTGTAAACAAAGACATGGAAAAATGTTTCACAGAATGTGATGTGCTACAATTGGTAAAACAAAGTAAAGTGATCAGTTCATCCTTGTCACTCTTGGTTTTATCTTTAGTTCATAATTTTAATACAAATAAACTTGGTTTCATTACCTAAGCAAACTCATTAAGAAAATAAACTGCTAAATTTAGCCACATATCCAGTGTCTCTGTCATTTCATTATTTTGCCCAGTCATCCTTTGGACATCAGCTCTTTTTTTTTTTTTTCAGCCATTAAATTATATTAATGTTTGAATGTTCTCCTTATTCACTCTTTGTTTATTTAATATATATTTTCTTTATTTACATTTCAAATGTTATTCCCTTTCCTGGTATCCCCACTGAAAATCCCATATCCCCTTACCTTCCCTCTGCTCACAGACCCACCCACTCCTGCTTCCTTGCCCTTGCATTCCCCTACACTGGGGTATAGATCCTTCACAGGTCAAAGAGCCTCTCCTCCCATTGATGACCCACTAGGCCATCTTCTGCTACATATGCAGTTAGAGACATGAGTCTGACCATGTGTTTTTGCTTTTGTTTTTGTTTTTGTTTTTCCATTGGTTGTTTAGTCCCTGGGAGCTCTGGGGGTACTGGCTAGTTCATATTGTTGTTTTCTCCTAGGGGACTATAAACCCCTTCATCTCCTTAGGTCCTTTCTCTAGCTCCTTCATTGGGGACCCTGTGGTCTGTCCAATGGATAGCTGTGAGCATCCACTTCTGTATTTGTCAGGATATCAGTTCTTTAATACCTCTTTCTCACAGATATTACTGTCAATGTAAACAAAGACCAACCCACAACTGATAAATTAAGCCCCACATTCAGGTTTCTTGTAATTTCATTATTTTCCATGCTAATATATTGGATATCAGCACTTTGATAGCTCCTCCTCACAGATATTATTGTCAATGACAGTAAAGTTCCACTCATTGCCCAAAGGGATTTCAATTTTTCAGAAGCTACACTTCAGGAAGAGGATAGAAAAGTTTCTAAATATGGAATCTAAATAAATTAAATAAATAAATAAATAAATAAATAAATAAATAAATAAATAAAGGCTGCTGCCAAATTGGATATCATTTTCTATAAATAAATCTAACTTTTTAAAATATGATATAAATGTATCATTTATCCTCTCTTTTCCTTGCTCTGCCCTCTCTGATTCACCCACTCTCTAAAATACCTTGCCTCTTTAAAAAAAATGATTTTCATATACACACAAATACCATAGTATAGGCTGAGTATGGTATGTATGTGTGTGTGTGTGTGTGTGTGTGTGTGTGTGTGTGTGTGTGTGTATGTGTGCTGCAATTTCTTCCAAGATGAAATACATCTTCCAAGAAGAATAATGCCTCATAAAAATCAGAAAGTAACAAAACTTGCGTGTGTCAGGAAACTGAAAGCAGGTATATGAAGGTTTTCCCCCATTTAGATAAGCAGTAACATTCTTTGATGGTGGAGACAGTCCTGCCAGTTGAGCAGCTTGTGAGTAGTGCAGGGAAATCCTGACTTGCTTATTTATGCAGTCATTTCTCAGGCTTGAGTAGGCTTTTCAGTTATGCCTCTGTCCTTGATTTACCTATGATTTTTACCTAACCTTTCACATATACCTCTGAAAGTATCGCTAATAAATTTATTGGTCCAGTAAGTCAGAATTGAGTGGAATGATTTCAGTATATTTTAGATTGAAGTTTATAGATACTTGTTTAGATCTACCCAAGAAAAGCTACAGAGCATTTTACAAGCAAAGTAGTTGAGGCATTTTAGAAAACAACAGGTCCATAACAAAAATAGTTGATAATTTTCATTCTGTCTGGAAGATTCACTAATGGAGCTTCTGGATAAGACAAATAACTTCCCTACAGAGTGAGTAAGAGTTGAGAGATAAAATATTTTAAGACTGCAAACTATAATAAATGATGGAGATAGGTATGTCCCTTGAAACATAGGCCATTTTCACNAGAGGCAGGGGGAGGGGAGATGGCACAGGGAGTTTCCAAAGGGGAGACCTGTAAAGGGGAAAACATTTGAAATGTAAATAAAGAAAATAATAATAATAAAAAGAACCCCAGCTCCTGGGAAATTCAAGGTTATCTTTTTGCTACATTTCCTGGCCTAGAGATCCTGCCACAAAAATAAAATAATAAAACAGAAAAAAAAAAAGAGAAGGTGACTGAATGTCTGAAAGAGCTGTATTTTCTTTCTTTATATAGACAATAATTTTAAAATTGGGATCCACACTTAGAATCATTGGAATCTAATTATTTTCAATGTTCTCCTTGTAATCCCATCACATTATGGTATAGATCATCACATAAATGAAAAGGGTAACTTATAGTATTCTATATATTAATGACTGTCAATTAGAAACTCTGCAAATAGTAGAGAAATATCCACCTAGAAAGGAAGGGAAGGTTTCAACAATTCTCCTTTCACTGTTGTTGTGCTCAATACAGTTTTCTTTTTAATTTCCTTTCTATTTTTATTTTTTTAATTTTTGAGACAGGGTTTCTCTGTGTAGCCCTGGCTGTCCTGGAACTCACTTTGTAGACTGGGCTCAAACTCAGAAATCCAATGCGTGTAATCTGTGCCTGTTCTTAAGGAAAAAAAGGGATTGTAAAATATAACATAACAAATGATAATATTTTAAACAACAGTAAAATACTTCATGATTAAAGTGACTAAAACATTTGTTTCGGTATTCGTTCTGGTCTCATTGAATTAAACCTTTAAAAAACAATTTAGGCTTCCACCAGTTGCAGGTGCCTTCTAATCATCTCAACCACAGCCTGAACCGAAACTAGCCTAGTGAAGAAAACTCATCTCCTCATTCATGCCCTTTCCTTAAACTGGTCAGATCTATCACTGGCTCCCCAGGCAGTGCCCAGGGCTAGACTGACCATCCTCACCTCCAACACAGCAAACATCTAACATTCTACAGGGTATCACATCCCTTGCCCTGACCTAGTCTAGTCACACAAACACACCCACAAATCAATATCTCTGATCCAAGCAGAAACTTCATTATCAGCAGTCACAGGGCCATTCTGTGCACCATCTACTACCACACTTCTTACCCAAACTTACCACACTCTCCACCAGAGTCTAGTCTGGTGAGTACACCTGATTTCCCATCCACATCTTTTTGCAACCTGACAAATCAAATCCTCATTCTACAACCAAGGCCCTGGACTAGTCTGTTATCCTTGCCTGACAATTTCAGTCAACCTCTAGGGTTTTCCAGGTTCCCACATCCCTTGCCAAAGCTGAACAACACTTTCTGTGCCACAGCAAACCTGCAGGTTTTTAGCAAGACCTGCCTATCTGTAACCACCCAAAGGTCTCCTTTGCCTCTTGAGCAAGTCCCACTTGGTACCCAGAATTTTCAGGTACACTTCCAACTATAACCTGGTAAGCACCCCTTATCTCCATTTATAACCACCAGATCAAGCTCTCATCCCACAACATTAGTTTTACCACCATCCTATGCCCAAACAGCCAGGTTCCAGACCTCCTAAGAGTCCCTTATCCCTTACCCTGCCATAGCCTGACAAAGCCTGCCAGCATTGTGGCCATTTTCTGGCCTTCTGCCAGGAACTGCAATCACCCACAGGTCCAATTTAGTACTCATGGGACTTAGTAAGGGTTTCTATTCCTGCACAAACATCATGACCAAGAAGCAAGTTGGGGAGGAAAGGGTTCATTCAGCTTACACATCCACAATGCTTTTCATCACCAAAGGAAGTCAGGACTGGAACTCAAGCAGGTCAGGAATCTGGAGCTGATACAGAGGCCATCGAGGGATGTTAAATATTGGCTTGCTTCCCCTGGCTTGTTCAGCTTGTTCTCTTATAGAACCCAGGACTAACAACCCAGGAATGGTACCATATCCACAATGTGCCCTCCCACCCTTGATCACTAATTCAGGAAATGCCTTACAGCTCGATCTCATGAGGCCTTTTCTCAAGGGAGGTTCCTTTCTCTGTGATAGCTCCAGCTTGTGTCAATATTTTATTATATACTTTCTTTATTTACATTTCAAATATTTTCCCTTTCCTAGTTTTGCCTCTGAAAATCCCCTATTCCCCCCACCTCCCTCTTCCCCAACCCACCCACTCCTGCTTCCTGGCCTGGCATTCCCCTACATTGGGGAATAGAGCCTTCACAGGACCAAGGGCCTCTCTTCCCACTGATGACCAACTAGGCCATCCTCTGCTACATATGTAGCTAGAGACACAAGTCCCACCAAGTGTTTTCTTTGGTTTCTGGTTTAGTCCCATGGAGCTCTGGGGGTACTGGTTAGTCCACATTGTTGTTCCTTCTATGGGGCTGCAAACCCCTTCAGATCCTTGGGTACTTTCTCTAGTTCCATCATTGGGGAACCTGTCCAGCAAGTACCCCATATTTCCCACGAGCTCCTCCAGGGTCTAGCATGGGGATAACTTTTAGAACTCCCAATTTTTCTCAACCTGCAAGAAGGAGCCCAGGTCACACAGCCTGTATCCCAACCTATGCTAGCTAGCTCCTCCTGTACTACAGCCAACCTTTAGGCTTCCAATAGGTCTCACATTCCTTGTCCCTGCCTAGTTTGTTCATAACCACTTGTTTCCAGAAATAAACCAAGGTTTGCTTTACCCATAACTACTCACAGGACCTGTTTCTATCACCTCTTCCAAACCACTCATTACCTATATTCACCACATCCTTCTCAAGAGTCTAGTCTGGTGAGTTCCTCTAAGCTCCCATCCAAACCTTTTCAGTATCCTGCCACATGTAGCCCACGCCACACAAGTAGTGCCCAGGCTTAGTCTAGCCACTATGTCTTGCACTGAAGCCAACCATTATGCTGTCCCAAAGTCCCACATCCCTTGCCCAGACATAGTCTGACCATTTTCTCCAGCTGAAGCAAACCTCTAGGTTTTTTCCAACATCTGTTCTACCTGAAACAATCAACAGGTCCTTTAGGCACTAATTCCAACTACCCCACTTGGTACCCAGATTTCCCAAGTCTTCCTCTCGGATCTTCCACCTGATCTTCCCATTCATACCTTTTCCATTATCTGCCCTATGCTGCCCAGATGCACAACCTGTTGAGCAGATCAGGCTATTTTGGATATTTTTGTTTATGCCACAGCCAAATCCATGGCTTCCCAGGGGCCCCACATGCTTAGCAACGCCCTAGGCAGATTACCCATGCCTTTGATGCAGCCAAGCTCTAGGTTTCTGACAGGACCTGCCCTACTTGCAACCAACAACAGGTCCTTTCTTTTCAGCTTCCAGCAAGCCCCCTCAATTTTCATATTCTCTAGTATCTAGCCTCCTGAATTCCCCTGATCTTCCCATCTATGCCTTTTGTGACTCCTACCAGATCTATCTCAGGTCACCTGGTCACCCAAACATTGTCCCATCCCATTCTGGTCATCCCTGCATGCAGAACAGCCACCTGCTATGTTACTGAGGGTACAAGATCCCTTTGCCATCCTAGTCTGATCACTCATCCCTGTGCTGTAGCCAACTTCTAAGCTTCCACCAGGATGTGCTCACCTGAAACCACAGAAAGTCCCTTTTGGGTCATGTGAAAACATTACAACTGTTTCATAGATATCCCGCATCATCCTTCAGTGTCTAGCATAGTGAGCTGCCTGACCTCCCAATCTAAGCCTTTCCCCCAACCTGCTAGATGTAACCTAAAGTCCAATAACCTGTGCCCCAGCCTTGTTGGACCATACCTGACAGCATCATAGCCCACATATAGGTTTCTGCTAGGTCCTGCTTTAACTGCAAGCCCCCCTACTTTGGACACAGATTTCCCATGTTGTCTCCTTGTGTCTACTCTAGTGTGTTCCCATGATCACATCTTTTCCTCAAACCATAAGATGTAAAGAGGCCTTCAAAACCTGAGCTATGACTTAGTCTATCCACAATGGCTTATACTGCACTGACTGCTTTAAGTATGTCTCACATCACTTGTTTTACCTACTCTGACCACCCCTGCCTGCATAACAGACACCCTCTATGTTTCTGCCAGGACTTGCCTTCCTGCAGCCACATAACAGTCCCCTCTGTGTAGCCTCTACCATGGCTTTCAGTAACCAGACTGACCACATTCTCTTGTTAGTACACCTGACTTCCCAATCCAAATCTTTGCCACAACCTGCCAAATCTAATCCCAGATCACATGTACTTCCCTAGTCTAGTCTAGTAACCCTGCCTGTATTACAGCTAACATCTAGGCTGCCACCTTATCCTGCCCTACCTAAAATTACCCACAGGTCCTTTCTGCACTACCTGAAATCACTCCTCAGTTCCAAGACTTCCCAAATACTACATACTCCTGCAGGGTCAAGTCTGGTAACTATCTTGCACATCAGATCCACAGCTGAAACTTGCCATATGTAGCTTTGCTTTGACTACCAGGGTCCTGTCCTATGCCCAGTGCTCATGAAAAGCAGGCAACCTCTAGGCTTATTCAGGATCCCACATCCTTTCCACTGGCTTAGTGTGACCACCACTACCTGCTTGTGTGTGTGTGTGTGTGTGTGTGTGTGTGTGTGTTTGTGTGTGTGTGTGTTTTATTTATTATTTATTTTTTTTTTCCATTTTTCACCCCCCCCCATTTTATTTTTTATGGGATAATTTCTTTATTTACATTTCAAATGTTTCCCCTTTCTAGGTTTCCCCATTCTAGGTCTCCCCTTTGGAAAACCCCTATCCCATTCCCTATCCCCTGCCTCTATAAGGGTATTCTCCCACTCAACCCCCTCTCCCTTCTTCCTTCCTTGGCATTCCCCTCGAAAGGCCTCTACTCCCACTGATGTTCAACAAGGCCATCCTGTGCCACATGTGAAGCCAGAGCCATGAGTCCCTTCATGTATATTCTTTGGTTGTTGGTCCAGTTCCTGGGAGCTCCAAGGGGTGGGGGGTCTGGCCTGTTGACACCATTGCTCCATCTATGGGACTGCAAACCCCCTCAGCTCTTTCAGTCCCTTCTCCAATCCTCCATCTGGGTCTACAGCGTGTTGTCTAAGACTTTTTCTGGGGAGATGTAACACAAATCTACTCAGATACTCCCTATCCAGGACAGACCAAAATGTGGATACCACCTAAGTCCAAATTGGTGAACTAATGAGTTTTGTTGGGGTTACTTTTAGGGATGTGGTTGAGGGGTTATTTATAAAAGCAGAAATGACTCAAAGATATCACCAAAGCTGGAAACTTGAAGCACATTGCACAGCCTGGAGACTAATCCAAAGGTTGACGAGTATCATATCCATGTTGGTCAGTTGATCAAAACATCTTCCAGGCAGTTGGGCTGGTTTCTGCTCTTTCTAGGCAGGTGGCTAGTCTCAAAGTCTATTGAGAGCACAGTTGAGACAACAGTTTTTACTGTTTATATAGTTGTATAGAGGGACCTAATGAATGTGATCAATTGTACAGACTTCCTGAAGCTATTTTGAGTTTACCTTATTTTTTCCACATTTTTATTAGCTATTTTCTTCATTTACATTTCAAGTGCTATCCCATAAGTCCCCTATACCCTCCCCCTGCCCACCCACTCCCACTACTTGGCCCTGGAATTCCCCTGTAAGAAGCTTCTTGGAAAGATGTAATATTTCAATCTGAAGGAATATGGTATACAATACTCTTTAAATTCTTTCTGCCCCCGTCTTCCACAATGACCCCTGAGTCTTGGAGGGGGGTTATTATAGAAATCTATCTAAGTATTATGCTACACTTCCTCAGCAACAGTCATTTGTTTCTTTACTGGTGGTTATGAGTTGAGTCAGTTAACAACAATGATGATCTATGAGTATATATTTGAATTTTCTCTTGTGGAACAGGCCTTAAATACTATCAGAAAGCTGCTGGACATTTTCATAGTAGCAAAGTAAGTACTGTGAGCTGCCTGACCTCCCTTCTGCTGTGCATGTCAGTATTTACCAGGTTAGGTCCACCTTCAAGCAAGAATATTGGGATAGTTTTCCACTAGCAGTCTGTGTGCCCCTTCTTGCACCATGAAAAGATTGAAGTTTTCAGTTCAATCTTAGGAAAAATTCTCTATGTTTTACAAAGTTTTTCAGAAAAGGAGAGTCTTACCATCTATTACTGGCATACAACCAACAGCGTGGCCTCAGGGGCTTCTCTGGAATACTATACAGGAAGTATAGTATCTCAGCCACTGAAATTTTCATTCAATAACATTTTTGCATTTCTTATCCATGTAAGTACCTTTTTATTTTTTTCCTTTAAACTAACCCAGTTCTCATAGGTTTGTGAGGTAGATAGGAGTAATGTTGTACCTGGTTTTCTCTCCAAAGGTTTCCCAAACTTTCAAAACATGTTAAGGTTATCATTATATCAACTATATAACAAAGCCTTTCCCAGATAATTGGCAAGATGGGACAACATCCAAACACCATCTCATAGAAAATAGTGGGTTAAAATGATAGTCTTGGTGACACAATCTAAAGCTTTCTTGTGTTGTCATATGTTCTGTATTAGGTGACCCCAGAAGTTCATAACTAATAAGAAACTAGAGTTGAACAGAAAGAAGTTAATTTACAGCATGGAAGGTTTCCATCCATTTAAATCAATTGCTTCCTCCTCAAATCCAGATTGGGTACAAAGCATAGATAGGAGATGGTAATTCTTATTCATTCTCTCTGAGCTATTACATTTCTATATCCTGGATTTTTTCCTTAGAGACTCCTTACATTTCTCTACCGTTTGGAACTCAGAGGACCTCATGAAATCTTCTCTGATCTTCCCAGGGCCAAAGGAGAACATGGACCTGCTTCCCACACTGTACCTGCTAGTTTCCTGGGTTACAAAGTCCCTAGTTTGGTACTGTTGCTATTTCATCCTTATTTATCATATGTGGATGTTGAAGAAAAACTTGGCTAGGCAAAGCATCTCTGCCCCTTTCATAGCCTTTTTCTGGAGACTTCCTTGGGGTATTAATTTCTTTCCCCATACAATGTAAATGATCCTTCCTGCTTTACAGTCATCCTCTAGTTTTCTGCCAAAACTAACCCTACCTGCAATTGCCAACAGGCTCCTTCTGTGCTGCCTCTGTCAGCACTAACCAGATTTTCCACATCACCATCCAGAGTCTACGTTGGTGAGCATGCCTGTTCTCCCCAGCCACAAATTTATCCTCAATTTGTCCAGAGGCCTCACTTCTTTGTCCAGTCCTAGGCTAGCCACCCCAACTGCAATGCAGCTAAACTCTAGGCTTTTCCAGGGCCCCACATCCATTCTTCAAACTTAGTCTGACCACATTCACCTGTGCTTCAGCCAAGCTCTAGGCTTCTCTCAGTACCCCTTCCTAAATAAAGTCACATACAAGTCCCTTCTAGGGTATCTCTAACCACCACATTATGAATCCAGACCACTCATATCCTTCTCCAGGGTCTCTCCTGGTGAGTATCCATAGTGTGAAAATAAAATAACCATTTCACTATACATTATTAAATATCCAATACTTTAAAATTTATATTCCATATCCTTTATATTTTGAATAAATATTCCAATATTACACAAATTATAGATTATCAGAACAACTCCATGGATAAACAGTTTGGAAATTTCACACAAGTTCTTTTTTTTATTACTAGATATTTTCTTTATTTACATTTCAATTGTTATCCCCTTTCCTGGTTTCCCCTCCTCCAACCCCCTATCCCCTCCCCCGTCCCCCTGCTTGCCAACCTACCCACTCCCAATTCCGGGTCCTGGCATTCCTTACACTGGAGAATAGAGCCTTCACGGGACCAAGGACCACTCTTCCCATTGATGTCCAAGAAGGCCATACTCTACTACATATGCGGCTAGAGACATTTGTCCATCCATATGTATTCTTTGCTTGGTGGTTTAGTCCCTGGGAGCTCTGGGGTTACTGGTTGGTTCATATTATTCTTCCTTCAATAGGGCTGCAAACTCCTTCAGCTCCTTAGATCCTTTCACTAACTCCTCCATTGGGGAACCTGTGATCAGTTCAATGGTTGGCTGAGAGCATCCACCTCTGTATTTGTCAGGCAATGGCAGAGTCTCTTAGGAGACAGCTATAACAGGCTTCTGTCAGCAAGTACTTGTTGCCATCCACAATAGAGTCTGGGTTTGGTAACTGTATATGGGATGGATCCCCAGGTGGGGCAGTGTCTGGATAGCCTTTCCTTCAGTCTTTGCTCTACACTTTGTCCCCGTATTTCTTCCCATAGGTATTTTGTTCTCTTCTAAGAAGGACCAAAATATCCACACTTTGGTCTTCCTTCTTCTTGAGCTACATGTTATCTTAAGCACATACTTCATAGATTATCAGTCTTTTTGTTTTGTTTTGTTTTGTTTTGAGCTTCAAAGTTACACTTCTTGAAGCCTTATCCTAAAACATTATTTTGTAAATTATTTTCATTTGTATCACTCCATAAAGCATCTCAGGAAATTAATAGCATCCTGTTCTGACTGGGAATATACAACTACAATGAAATCAAAGCTGAAAATGTGTATTAATTAGATGAATACAATAATAATCAATAACACAATTTATCATTTAAATATTCAATTCTGACAACATGAAAAACATCCAGAACTTGCCAGGTCAGCTTATTCTGCCTTTTCTCTCTAAAACAGAAATCTTTAAAGTTCTATAATAGAACTTAATTTTTGGTAGTAGTCAAAAGCAAAATGTCTTTGCAATCTTTTTCTTCCTTTCTTTCTAATAGCAAACCTGCTCTAAAGATTCTGTCTTGTACTACAGGCTGTAGTCAAATTGTAACTTACTCTTGCACTGGAAGACCATAGGCAAGTCTGCTTGGTTCAGGGCCTTCCTATTTCTTCTTTGACTCCTATTGATGTGCCAGAGTCATAAGAGAAGTAGCTCAATAGGGCAGTAGTTCCAGTTCTACATCAGTAATGCTTTCTAACAAATCTTCATAAATTGAAGACTAGAACAGTCAATGCTGAAATATTTTCATCTGCTTTTGGACAACACAAAGAACAAAAGTAAAAAGAAAAAAATGCTTCCTGATTAGGTTGAGTTGGTGGTTGAGAGAACACTTCAGAAGGAATAAAAAGTGTTTATTTTATGGTTATTTTGAGGTCATTGGGGAATACATTTCCAACCAATTGTGCAGAATGTATTCATAGAAGCCAGTAAAGGAAGAGATTGTCATGGAAGATCCGATATGTGAATAGATCTACTGCTTGAGCTGCAGTTTAAAGCCAAGGGACAAAAATCATCCCACACACTTATCACAGTAACTGAAAGCCAACAAAATCTAAAACCATAGATAGAGATAATATAAGCAGAAATGACTGGATACTGCAAACCAATATTCATATATATATATATATATATTCATTTTCCTTTTAATATATAACTTTATATATATACTATGTACATGCTATATATATATGTGTGTTTGTATATATACACATATGCATGCTTTATATATATATTTATATATAAATGCTTTATCTCTATATAAATATATATATATATATATATGTGTGTGTGTGTGTGTGTGTGTGTGTGTGTGTGTGTGTGTGTGTTTGTAAGCATATAGAAATGTAGTTAGGAAGGTATGAGAATTGTCAGAATTAAGGCTTTATTTTTCCTCTCTTTTAAATGTTCAAGTTATAGTTATGCCTTGAAAACACACACCTTCACAGATAGCATTAGCATTCTTTGTTAACAGAAAATGTTGGAAGAAATCATGGGACCTGTTTGTCCTGTTTCCATGATTAGATTGTCTGTTGACTAAATGAGGACCCAGGTTTATATCCTTGGCTTATATCCAGAAAATCCTCCAATGTATAACAAGGACACATGCTATGCTACTCTATGTTCATAGCAGCCTTATTTATAATAGAAAGAAGCTGGAAAGAACTCAGATGTCCTTCAACAAAGAATGAATTCAGAAAATGTGGTACATTTACACAATGGAGTACTACTCAGCTAATTAGAAACAATGTCTTCATAAAATTCTTAGACAAATGGATAAAACTAGAAAATATCATCTCTATTGAGGTAACCCAATCACAAAAGGACACACAAGGTATACACTCACTGATAAGTAGTTGTTATCCCAGAAGGTTGGAATACCGAAGATACAATTAACAGACCACATGAAGCTCAAGAAGAAGGAAGATCCAAGTATGGAAGCTTAAGTCCTTCTTAAAGGGGAAACAAAATACTCATGGGAGCAAATATGGAGACAAAATATGGAACAGAGACTGAAAGATAGGCCATCCAGAGACTGCCCCAACTGGGGATCCATTCCCTATACAGGACCAAACCCAGACACTACTGTGGATGCTAAGAAGTGCATGCTGACAGGAGCCTGATATAGCTGTTTCCTGAGAGCCTTTACCAGAGCCTGCCAAATATGGAGGTGGATGCTTGCAGCCAACCATTGGACTGAGCACGGGGTCCACAGTGGAGGAGTTAGAGAATGAATTTAAGGAGCTAAAGGGGCTTGCAACCCCATATGAAGAACAACAATATCAACCAACCAGAACTCTAAGAGCTCCCAGGGACTAAAACCACCAACCAAGGAGTACACATGGAGGGACCCATGGCTCCAGCTGCACATGTAGCAGAGGATGTCCTTGTTAGGCATCAATGGGAGAAGAGGCCCTTGGTCCTGTGTAGGCTTGATGCCCCAGTGTAGGAGAATGTGAAGGTGGGGAGGCAGGAGAGAGTGTGGAGTAGACACCTCATAGAAGCAGGGGTAGGGCATAGGTGGTTTCTGGGGGAGGACCAGGAAAGGGAATGCTCAATAAATAATAATAATTTTAAAAATTGCCAAGGTTAAATAAAAAGTCCAAAAGACAAATGAACAAGATGAAAACCATCAGAGCATGTTGCATCTTAACTCAATTAACAATGTTAAATCATCCACTTTATTTTATCTGAAAAAAGAATAATGTTCAGTCTTTTATGATACAAAAAATAAGTTTCAGGGGTCAATTTTCAGTATCAAACTTTTTTTTTTTTTTTTTTGGTTTTTTGAGACAGATTTTCTCTGTATAGCTCTGACTGTCCTGGAACTCACTTTGTAGACCAGGCTGGCCTTGAACCCAGAAATCTGCCTGCCTCTGTGTCCTAAGTGCTGGGGGTATGTGCCACCACCGCCTGGCTCACTATCAAACTTCTTGTAGGTATATTGTGTTATAATAATAAGAAATTACTTAATAATCTTCATCTACTAAATAGGTTTCAAATTACTTAGTATAATATATAGACGAACACTTTTTCAAGTTACTTAAATGTCAGCACTATCCTAATATGTCTCCTGTGCTAAGAGCAACTGAGTTATCTCCTCTATGTATCAGCTCCTGCCTCTAGGTTCCTTCTGTGTTTTAGTTCCTGCATTGACTTCTTCCAACAGCAATGTGGAAGTCTAAGCCAAATAAATCCTTTCCTCCTCAACTTGCTTGAGTCATGGTGTTTTATTGCAGCAACAGAAATCATATGACAAACATTAGTTTCCTATTTGGAATTCATAGACTCTGCTAATGTAATACCAAGGGAAATTTGGTAAAAATGAGGTTGTGACAGTTTCTAGGGGCTCATCACTTTTATAATTTTCCTATGAATCTGAAAATGTTCTAAAAATAGTCTATGAATTAAAAGATCCTCGCTGTAATATTGCTTTGAGGTAGATTCTATGTTTCTGAATAATCCATGAAGATATGTAGTTGGCAAATTATTTTTCTTGAATTTTCTCATCTGAAACACTTTAACATTAAAGGAAAAAGGCATCTGCTACTAACAATTTAACTTGTCCAAGTATTTCCTATCATGAGTAAATAAAAACAAAACATTAGAATATCCATGGATGCTGAAAATTTATTTAGATATTCATGCTTAAGTGCTAAAAATGTAATTTAAAACTCCCTCAAGGTTGCCTGTACACAAACATACATTAAATATACAAAAATATATTTGTATGTTCAAAGTATTATACAAATTTTAAATAAAGTATTGAAATTTGAAAAGATTTAATTACAACACATATATTTATTTTAGTCCTAGTGTTAAAATTATTCAAGTGATACTGATTGAAATGTTTATTTCATTGAATATGCCTCTTGTATGGCTGATGTGTGAGGCTATTCAATCCAAGGTGAGCCTCATTTAGGTGGTCACTTTCAGGAAAGCCTAGGCTACATACGTCATTCTTTAAAAAAAATGTGTGTATAAGAATAAACTGTCTAGCCTATCTAACCAATTAAGAAAATTGAGATCAAATATCACACTAAATACAATAGGTGGACAGGGAAAGCTCACACCACAAGGCCTCAACCCTACACAAAGGATTATAGGTAACTAGGGAAGCTAAGAAAAGAAAGAATCAGTTTTCCCAAGAAAAGAGTACACCTTTTGATTATCACACACCAAAGGGTCAGTCCTACATACAATAACATTATACAGACTGAGCAGGCTGTGCTTAGGGATAAGTCAGGAGTAGTATATGGAAGGGCTTGGAGGGAGAAAAGGGAAGGGGAAAATCATGTAACTTTATTATGCTCTAGAAATTAAAGAAAATACATAAATCTGCAGGCAGAAAAGTATAAAGTGGAAGTAAGTAAGTTACAATATAGTAGAGAGAACTAGTTTAAGCCAGCTATTTGAAAAATTTTATGTAAATTTTGAGTATAAATTAGTAATTCTAGAAAATACACAAGTATTCAACATAGAAAAGATTGAACATTCACTGTGAAATATTAGAAATATTATCAATATATAAAAGTAAAAGTGATGATCAATATAAATCATGTATCTAAAGAAATTCAGGCAATAAACAAAAAATTTAGAATCAGAGATCTCACATCTTGTATTCATTAATGGACTAGTGGCAAAGTTGATATCAATGCAATAAAGGAGACAGACCTGTAGGAAAACTACATAGTATCACCTGGGTAATTCAATGACCAACAATCAAGAAAAGAAATTCATATAAACTTGAAAAATACCCTAGGCTAGCCAAGTTTAATGGCCCATTATACAAAAATATGAACAAAGGGGTGTTCGTTTCCTGAAAATTCTTTCAACTCATAAACAAGAATTAGAAATTATTTGTCTATTTGAATAGGTACAAACAATAAGTGAATGTACACTGATTAAAAATTGTTTGAGACAGCTCACTCACAGAGACAAAATACTTTCAAAATATTATAATGCATATAATATGGCAGTATACTAATCATAAATGGATTGTGTTTAAGGAATAGAATTATGACAACATATTAGAAAATACAGTTCATCAGACACGAGTGTCATAAAAAGTTTAAAAATGCATTTGATCATCTGCAGTAGTAAAATATTTTGAAAGTACTTGAAAATCTGTGAAAACAAATTCACGATAAAATGTTTAGCAAACTTTTATTAGGGGGCAATTTTTAGAAATATACAGTGATTACAATACAAATGTAAACACTGTACATATCCTGAATAAAGTCAAAATTAGTTCATGTATAACTCCAAATTTACAATTGATAGTTCAATAAAATGCATAACTAATACTCAAATAGGAAAAGAATTTAAAAGTAAAGAAGCTAGTATAGTGAAGAGAACTAATTGAAATAGCAATATGTTCTCCTAATTTTTTAAATAAAAAAAATCAGCAGGGCATGGTGGCGCATGCCTTTAATCCCAGCACATGGGAGGCAAGAGGCAGGTGGATTTCTGAGTTCGAGGCCAGCCTGGTCTACAAAGTGAGTTCCAGGACACCCAGGGCTATACAGAGAAACCCTGTCTTGAAAAACCAAAAAAAAAAAAAAAAAAAAAAAAAAAAGATGTAACATCTGGTTCTTTCCAGAACTAATGAAAATGTAGATTTCAGTAAACAATTTCTTTACATATTTTAAATATTATTGCTAAATCACCCATAGAATAGTGAAACCAGACCTCTTTTACACATATTGTACAAAAATCAATTCCAAATAAGTAAGTGGTCATGAGGAAATATATCTTGTAATTACTACAGAAAGCCTTAGAAAAAACAATTTAAGAAACAGGTACTGGGAACACATTTATGAATAAAGGTCTAAAAGCTGTGTAAATAAAGGTATGCATCAACAAAGGAGAACCATATGATATAAAAATGATTCTGTCTAAAGAAAGGAAAAGATTACATGTCTGAAAAGAACACAAAATGGAAGAAAATGTGTGCCAATTATTTATATATATGATAGAGGATTAGTATTTCAAAGGAGGTAGAAAAAGTGCCCCACCAAGGCTAGAGAATGTCATAAATGAATTGGAAACTAAATTGAGTAGACACTCAAACCAGATGTATACATGGCAATAAAAGTCATATACTTTATGTCACCAAAAATGCAGATAGTTATTAAATTTTCAGTTTATTTCACCCTAGACAGAGAATCAGTCATCTTGGAAATAAAAATAACAGAGTGCAGAAAAAGTACATATGTGTGTTTGTGTGGCGTGTGTGTGTGTGTGTGTGTGTGTGTGTGTGTGTGTGTGTGTGCGCGCGCGCGCGCGCGCGTGTTCATCATCTCTGTGCCTGAGTGTGTGGGGTGTGTGTGTGTAATATCATGCATTGTTGGTGGCAATGCAAATCTGTCAGTCACTATGGAAATCAAAATAGCATTTTCTGGAAATATTTCTATAGAGATAGAATCTGTATTAGGTATACAAACGTGGGTATATATACAAATCAATCAAATTAAGCTTATAATAATGATATATTTTTTTTCCTTTTTCATGGCACCTCCCACATTACGATAAGAAAACAGCTTATATTTCCATAAAAATTGAAAAAACAAAAACAAAAGCAAAATATTATGTGAAAAAATAGGAAAGTTTCAAACTCTTTTACTAAAGATGCATAGCATTTTTAAATAGACATTTAGAATCATGTGAATAAATACTGAAAACAATATGTTAAGTGAATGAGTGCTACCATGAAGAAAGCACATATTGTATGACTCCTTTTATGTAAAATGTATAATGTATGTAAATCTTTAAATGGTAGAGAAGAATACTGATTTTCTAGGAATAATGTAGGGAAAATACATGGGTGATAATGATTATAGGTTTTGTAAAAGAGTGGTTACACAGCTTAAAATTGATATTGCTCTGAATATATATCAACACTATATTCAGTTAAAAAACACTCAGGTGTATACTTTTAACATTTGAATATAGTATGACATTTAAGTAATTACAGCTATTAAAAATGAAAATGTCCTTCACATATTTATAAAAGTATCATATAGTTTTATTTATCCATGAAGAGGAAGACTATACAATCTACAAGAAATTTGATGTACCTGGATATCAACATGTGAGACAAAATAAAGGAGATTTGGGTGTTTTTGTAGAATTCTGAAAACAACAATGAAATTTAAACAAAAAACAACAAAAAACAAACAAACAAACAAAAAAACCCACCAAAACAAAAGAAGAAGAAGGCTATGGGAGATTCAAGGAGAGTACAAGAGAGGAAAGGAATATTATGAAAATATATTATACTTATGTATTAAAACATCAAAATGAAAATTATTTTACAATTAATACTTGCTGCTGGCGCTAAGATGAACTCATACTCACAAAAAGTAACTAGTTCGAGAAATAATTTGATAACATAATTTAGAAAGATGTTATCTGATATTCCCTACAAGATTTCAGAAGCTTATTTAGATAGATCAAGAGCTAATTATAATATCAACAGATAACTATAATATGTAATGGAAAATATAACTACTAACACATCGACAATATTTAACATATCATCAATTGAAAACCAGACATAAAAGTACCCATTTGTGAGATCTATATCAAGCTCACTAATAGACAGTAAAATGAGTTGTCAATGGAAAAACATCATATATCCTTTATAGAAGAAAGAGTTATGAAAATATCACTTTCCTTAAATTCTTATTTTTTATTAGGTATTTTACTGATAATAAGAGCAAGGCCTCTATATCTTAGTAGAAGTAGTACCTGTGTTTGAATGCACCCTGAAATGGATGCAGGTCTGGAAAGACAACAAAAGTAGAAGAGAAAATTGACTGTAGGTAGTTTTAATTTTTTTCTCTAGTGTGTAATATAGGAGGCAGTACATTTTAAAGTAAAATCTGAAACCAGTAGAAATTCACTGCTAAAAATTTTAAACATATTCTTCTGTCGGTTATCAGAGGATTTAGACGTGGCTGTTAAACTATGGTATTTTCTCATTTTATCCTTAGGGTGTCTCAGTCTCCTATACTACCTACATTGTGACTCAAAGTTGAATAGAATTGACTAGCAGATAAAACACACTTAGACTTCTTGAAACAGTTGCAAGAATTAAAATCTTATTCTGAATGTCTAGGCTTAAGTATATATATATATATATGTGTGTGTGTGTGTGTGTGTGTACAGAAAAAGCCTAAGTATTTTCAAATATTCAAAGTAAGAATCAACTTAATTCTAGCAAGCCTGTAACTCCAAAACTCATAGACAGGCAATTGGATTGTAAATTCTAGGCCACTCTAGGTTATATAAGGATTCCAGGACAGCCTGAGATATACAAGATTTATTCATGAAAAAATGAGAGCCACCAGATATGATGGCACATAGTAACAGTGAGGCAAAAAAGTGATAAAAGTTCCTTTCAAGATCAAGGTATCCAGTTAGTTCTCAGGAAGTCTGAGATACAGAGAAACAATGATCAAAAGATAAAAGGATAAAAGAAAAGAAAGAGAAGAGGTGAGGACTGAGGGAAGGAGTGAGAGAAGAAGAGTAAAAGAAACTGGGAAAAGCAAAGAAGTGGATGGAGAACTGAGAGGGAATTAATAGCTGCATATGGGATTGTGGAGTACAGGACTGGGAGGGAAGGTGAGAGATCATAGTGAATGTTCATGGTCCAACTACAAAGACCTGGTAGAGCCCTTTTGAGGCTTAACAGTGAAGCCATAAACAGGGCTCATAGGCTACAAATCGTTCTGTTTTACCTTTTGCTCAGGATTCTGGTGGAAATGAGATGTTAGGCTGAAGACCTATTAGCTCACATCAAAATATCCCAGCCCCAGGCAAAATCAACATAAAGAACAGATATGAGTTCTCGGGGGCTTAATTTTCCCCGGAACGAAAGAAGATATGGGTATTTCCTCCTATGGAGTTCTAGTTAGAGAGCAAGCTGCAGATGGGGATGGGGGACTTGGAAGTGGTGGACCCTAACTTCCGGTTAACGGTCCAGTTGAGGAACGGCTCAGTGCGGGCTCCTCCTGTCAGGTAAGAAAGTATCTCCAGGTGTTTTTTGAGGGCACAGGGGGTCGAGGTTAGTTGTCAAAACTGTGACCACCAAAAACCTATCGCAAATCCCCTAAACCTTAGCCTACTCTTGCCCAGAAAAAGGAAGCCATCCATATGGGCCCTTTCAGTTCTGGTTTCCGGAGTCCCGGACATGGTGGTTAGGCCTCAATGTGTGTCGCTTTCCCATCATTTGTTAGAGAATGAAATTTTGAGGCAGGAGGGCTAAGGGACAAAAGAAGAAATACAGGTGCTATGGATTTATAAAAAAGGAGGCCAGTCATGAAAATTGGGAATATCGGGATGATTATCTGGTGCTGTATGGGGACCGGATACACAGAATTGTTCTCTGAATGTTGGCTTAGGTGGATCAGGTGGGCTTAATTACCAAGACACTACCTCAATTTGTCGTTTGAAGAACAAGGAGGTAGCAGATTTATACAATGTATTCAAAGATGTGCACAGTGAGGAGATCTGTGGAAGGAACAAGGGGGCCTTACACAAGTGTATGTATATTTGGTATCCACTGGCTGAATGCCTTAATTTTCTCCTGTGTGTTACTAGTGAAGATTGTAGTGTTAAGTTTAGAGCAGCGGAGGAAAGTTGTGATATAACCATAGTTTAAAAATATAGGGACTTTTGGGATAGCAATTGAAATGTAAACTAAGAAATTATCTAATAAAAGTATATAAAATTATATATATATATATATATATACATATATATATATATATATACACACACACACACACACACACACACACACACACACACACACACACGCACAAGAGGTCTCAATGTAAACAAAGAGGGTCCTGAAATTTATCATATGAAGCCCTAGTGGAAATGTTAACAAATGTGTTTTGCTAACTAAGAAGCTGCAACATGGAGTGCCAGACAGTGGCCTAATAGAGTCTCATTTCCTCCACAGGTTTCTTAGGAAGTGGATTGATCAGGAGAAACAGAGCAAGGTGAGTACCCAAAATGACACCCAGAGAAGAGTGGCAGAGGAGGCATTCATTAAATGGAAGGAAGTTGCTCTGTACTTAATGAAGGTGTGAACTCACAGTGTTATTCTATTCCATCCAGATATCTGCCTTTTCAGTGCTCCTGAAGGGTGCTCCTGAGACAACTTATCATGCCTAGGGGCAACAAGAGCAAGGGCCGCTCCAGGGCCAAAAGGCAGCAGACTCGTGGAGAAAGCCAGAATCTCCAGGGTGCTCAGCCCACTGTGGAGGAGCAGGAAACAGCATCCCCCCCTCTTGACCAGGGAGATACCCCCAGCTCCCCTGGTGTCAGCACTCCTCAGGAGTCCCAGGAGGCTACATCCTATGTCTCTCCTGAGTTAGATGTGCCCTGCTCAGTTCATGATGTAGGTGCTGAGGGTTCTGGTGTTGGAGCTAAGGGTGGTGCTGCAAGTGCTGAGGGTTCTGATGTTAGTGTTGGAGGTTCTGTTGCAGGTGCTGAGGAGAGAAGTGCAAATGCCTCCAAGATAGCAGCCCCAATTCAATCTGCACACAGAGATCCTCTGACCAGGAAGGCCAGTGTGTTGATAGAGTTCATGATGGAGAAGTTTAAGGTTAAAGAGCCCTTCACACAGGCAGATATGTTGAGAGTTATCAGCAAGAAGTACAGGGTGCACTTCACTGAGATCCTCAGGAGAATCTCTGTGCGCTTGGAGTTGGTCTTTGGCCTTGAGTTGAAGGAAATTGATCCCAGTTCTCAATCCTATATGCTTGTGAGCAAGCTGGGTCTCTCCACTGAGGGCAGTCTGAGTGGCAGTAGTGGGTTACCAAAGACAGGGCTCCTGATGACCCTCCTGGGTGTGATCTTTATGAGGGGGAACCGTGCCACTGAAGAAGAGGTTTGGGAATTCCTAAAAGTAGTGGGGATATATCCTGGGAAAAGGCATGTAATCTTTGGAGAACCCAGGGAATTTATCACCAAAGATTTGGTGGAAGAAAATTATGTGGTATACAGCCAAGTTCCTGGCAGTGATCCTCCAAGCTATGAGTTCCAGTGGGGTCCCAGAGCCTATGTGGAAACCACCAAGATGAAGGTCCTGTAAGTTATAGCTAAGATCAATAATGCTTCCCCTAGTTTCTTCACTATTATGTATGAGGAGGCTATGATTGATGAGGCTAATAGAGCCACAAGGAGAGTTACAGCTGTGCCTGGCAATGTTGTGGATGTCAGGGATGTCAGGAATGTCAGGGCTCATTGGAGATCTGTGGCCCATAGCTCCTCCTCTAAGTAGTGGAATGTGTTATGAGATAAAACTAATAAATTTGTAACTTATTCTGTAATACATGAGAAATTATATATGCATTTTCCTTTGTTATTTTGCAAATGAGCTTTAATCTAGGATTAGCTTGCTTCATAATCTGTTTTTTTTTTAAACATTGTACTTATGTACATATTGCTGTTTTTCATGTTTAAGATGAAGATTTGGCTATTCTCAAACCAAATTGGAAATCTTTAAAATGTTAATGTGGTATTGGAACAATGATTTTTCTGGTAATGTGGTATTGCTTGATGGTGGAGCAAAAGTGACAATACCAATTCAAAATAGTTGTATTTTACTCTTTCTGTTAATGCTAATTGAAATAAACTTGGATTTTTATACTCAAAATGGATTAGAAAATAAATTTTAATAAATGCCAAGAAAACAAACAAGCTAATCGAGAAATGGGACCTGGAACTAAAAAAAATTCTCAGAAAGAATTAATACTAAGAAACATTTAAAAATAGTAAACATACCTCCCTGGGAAGGGGAAATAGTATAGTTTTTGAGGGTGAACTAGGGGTGGGTGGAGATGGGAACAGGATGGCAGCGATCAGGTGAGGGAAACATGGAGGGAGAGAATACAGGGAAAGATGTCTGGAATGGGGTTGGATTTCAGAAGCAATAGAGAAACATAGTGCAGTTGAAGCTTCCAGGAATCCATATGGGTGAGCTTAGCAGAAACTCCTAGTAATGGGTTTATGGGTCCTGAACAGACCATCCCCTACCACTAAGCAAGGCTTCCAGTGGAGGGAATGTGACACCAAAGCAGCCATAAAACCTTCTAGCTATAATTTGTCCTGCCTGTAAGATGTGCTAGGCTAAAAGTGGCACAGAAAATGTGGGAGTGGGAAACCAATGAAGGTTCCTGCCTAAAACCCATGGCACAAGAGGGAGCCCACCACTGGATGAACATGATGTGACCTTTTCCTGGGAATCTCACACTGAAGTTATAGTATAGGACTCTTACAAATGAGACACATCACAACATCCACTTCTTAATTAAAATTAACCACATTGATCCCAGGGAATGTCTGTTTCTCCCTCTGAAAGAATGAGGTTAGGGTGAGATAAAGGATTCAGTTTGTATTGGAGATGAAGCCCATCAGCAGCTCTTAAGTTGATATTCCATTACTCAGTAGCCAAGGTTCTGATTGGCATAAGAACTGTGTTCTATATGAGCAGTCTGATATTGGGGACTATCTTTCTGTGACTGCTTCATTTAATTATTTTACTTATTTACAAAATCTTAAAGTATCACCCCTATCCTCATTTCCGTCTTCTCTCTCTTCTTTTCTTTTTCCTCCCTCCCCCTCCTCCATCCTCTTCTGCCTTTCCACTTCCCTCCATGCTTCTCCCACATTCCACCCTGTCTTTCTCCCAATCTCTGCCTTTTCCCCCCTTTGTTTCTTCCCTCCCTTCTCTATAAGTCAGGAAGTATATTGTCCTCAGAAAGTATAATTTTAGACAGCCTGATGTAGTAGTTCCAGGCCTCTGAGATGTAGAAAATTACAATCAGTTTAGGTGTTGCATATTAAACACCCATTACCTATTAGAAGCCAGCAGGGACTTGCATAATTCTGCCCCTTGACTCTGAAACACATCTTCTGAGGTGATGCATTTACTCACCAATTTAATTAGCTACCCACCAACATGGCCAGTGGAAATTATATATCCTCTTATGCTACTCAATGGTCTCCTCATATTTCATGCTCTTCACTCAATGCATTTCTACTTAATACATTTCATAAGTAACACCCTCATCCACATCCCTTCTTTTCAGTAGGCCTTAACCACTAAATGGGTGTTCAATATCATAGTGCCTGAGCAGCAGTTCATATACTTAAAAGTTATAAAAGAAGAAGCTAATGATTTATCTTAGCATCCCAGTTTGACCAATGACTTCTCCAGAATGAGTGTTAAGTAAATATTTGGTAACAGTAAAGAAGAATAAATTTTAAGTTATCACATTTAATTTCTACAAATTTAGTGCACAAGCCAAGGATAATATTCAATTGCATGTAAATTTACCAAACTACATAGTGAAACTAGTGCAAGTAAACTAGGTTTGAACATCTTTTAATCCTACTAATTGTATGCCTACTAAATATTATCAAGAAAATAAATTGTGAGGCATTGTCTCATCCTCTCTTTTCCCTTTGGACCTGGACTAGAGCCTTACTGTCGCAGGGATAGGGGAGGGGTCACTCAGTTCTCAGCTCTTCTGGGATATTTATTGGCATCTGTGGTGTTCAAGAGCTAGAACCTGCTGTCTCTGGCATCCATGTGGCACAGGGACCAACAAGCTGGCTCCTGGCAGTTCCCCAGATATCTCATACTGTGCCCCCTCACCCCAGCAGCAGGATCCTGTGGCTTCTCACAGCCACCTGCCCATCGATGGTGTGGGTACACACAGTCAAACATCCTGTGTCCTGCCTCGCCCAGTGGCCCTAGCCCTGGGATGGATGCAGGGCATCATTTAACCCACACTTTTACATGAATTTCTAAAGATAATATCACATATATATATATATATATATATATATATATATATATATATATATATATATATATATATATATGTTGCAGATAAGTAAATGAACACAAAGCATAAATCATAAACATTTGACTTTTATCTATAATTTTTACAAGCCAGGAAAAAAAATTCCTTTCTTTTATTATATATAACTTTACCAAACCAAACAAAGAAAGCAGTTAAAGAAACTAGGCATAACCATGTTGATAATCCCCTGCTATTCCAAGTATACTGACTTACTAACTCTTTAGATTATTTTATATTTTCAAGAAAATCTCTTGATGACAGGAAAACCTCAAGTGTCAACAGGGGTGGTAGAAGCTGCTGGTGACTTTTCTGGGGAACTTTTAGTAGACTTGTCAGTGGTATTAGTATTATCTTCATCTCTGGCTTCTGCTCGTTTTTGCTCATCTCTCAAAGCCTCTTGGTAAAGGACTGAGAAGGCACTAGGTGTTGTTTTGTTGATCTTGGCCAAAAATTCCAGGACTTTCATCTTTCTTATTTCAGCATGGGCTTGGGGACCCCACAGGAACTCATAGCATGGAGGATCACTTTTGGCCACCTGTCGGTACTCCAGGTACTTCAGCTTCACCAAATACTGGGTCAGGAGCTTCTTGGGCTCACCAAGGATGCGGTGCTTCTTCCCTGGATAGATCCCCTTCTCCTTCAGGATTTTCCACATGACTTCTTCACTGACACAGTTGCCCAGAATGAAGATGATACCCAGGACACTCATCAGGAAACCGGTCTTGGGTAAGCCTTTGCCAGCACGTATCCTCCCATTGTTGGGGAGTTTCACCTTGCTGATGAGGTTGTATGAGGGCTGACTGGAGTTGACTTCTCTCACTTCCACTGCAAAGGTATCCTCGAGCTTCTCAGAGGCTTTCCGGAGGATCTCAGGAAAGTCATCTTCATACTTCTTGGTGATAACCCTTATCATTTCTTCCTTGGTAGTGAGCTGCTTCAAATTGTAGTTGTGGAGCAGGTAGCCTAAGAGTAATGCCACCCTCCTTCCTATTAGATCTTGGTGCAGAGTGGTAGTGGTTGGGATGGCCTCTGAAGGGTACTCGTTTTGCATACTCGGATCACTTTCCTCATAGGAACTTTCACCTGATTCTGAGGAAGAGCTACTCAGAAGAAGATTGGTAGTTGGTGATTCTTTCTGAAGTGCTTTGGGAGGGCTGGAAGACTCAGCCCCCGACTGGCTCTGGGATGTGGCAGAGGCCTCTTCTGCTGTTCCTGATATTCCTTCTGCTGTTTTCTGAGCATCATCATAAGCCAGAGTCTTGTGCTGGGCCTGGTGGCGTTTCTTCCGGGCATTGAGCTTACTTTTCTGACCATAAGGCATGATGACTCTGCTTAAGCTGAAGGAGAGGAAGTGGTGGAAGGATGCTAGAGTTGTAAACACCTGCAAATGACAAAAGATATGAATACACAGATAGTATACAACTTAAGTACGGCTGCCTCTGCAGGTCTCCATGAGCACAGTGCTTTAGTAATCCAACATGCTTGTGTTCTAAAAAGCTTATCCTCCAGGTAAGAAGCTGGATACTTTTTTCAGCTTGGGATTTCTCTACCTTGCCTGTGTTGTACTTGGGGTGTGGCAGAGAAGGACATCTGTTTTGAGATTCAGGGAAATTTCAGTCCCTCTTAATTCATTTCACCAACTGAAAAGCTTTAGGCTGGTCTCCTTTTTCAATTCTGAACCTGCCATTTCTGTAAAAATTCTAGTAAGAAGAATTCTGTTTACACAATATTTTTCACCACCTTAGCTCCTTGAATTTTGGAAATCACCATTGTGTGGATTTAGTTCAACTCCTTTCCAAAAAAAAAAAAAAAAAAAAAAAAAAAAAAAAAAAAAAAAAAAAAAAAACAAAAAAAACAAAAACAAAAACAAAAACAAAAAAACCTCTGTCACTATTACTATTATAACCACCAAGCATCTCAAAGCACCAGAGGCACCCAGTGTCCCTTTCATCACAACTTCCCAGTCATCCAGGTTGCCTTGAATGGAGAACTGACATTGGTCTCCCTGTTTCCTTACCTTGATTTCTAGGCATATTAAAGATACTTCTCTGAGCTGATATAAGGCCTTCTACCCACATAGAATTCCTCATATCCCCAGGCCAAAACCAATTTTCTTGGAGACTCTCAGGACTGATAGCAGAGATAATCCTCAAGCTTTTTGACTCTCCTAGGATGGGTGATTCCTTCTGAACTCATTCAACATTCTGCCTTTTAATTTCCTAAAGAATGTGATACTCTTTTTGCTTAATAGAGGCAGTTTTACCTCATATCTCCACCTCAGTAACTCATTGTATTTCCCATTGTAAACATGGGATTTTCACTGCCTTTGCTCCCTAGTTTTATTTAATGTCTAATTCTAGAAACCTTAGAAGCAAAATGAGTATGGATCTTTACTAGCCTACTCACCTCCGGACTTCTCAAGTGTGAGGGATGTGGAGCATGAGAGATTATTCAGTGCTTATGATCCCATACCACTCTGACAGAAAACCCTAAGTCACATTCTAAGCATCCAAGAAGGGTAGCTTATAATCGCCAGTAACTGGAGCGCCACAGTATCTAGCACCCTCTTCTGGCTTCTGTCAGTAACTGCAACCATATGCATATAGCCACACAAAGATATACAAAATTAAAAATAAAATAAATCGTTAAAAAAAAGACTGGGAACCAGGGTGCAACTAGCGAATCTTGTGGATGAGAGTGAACACATGAGCTTTCTGGAATGGAAGATTCAACTTCCTACTTTGACCACAAAAATAAAAACTGCAAGCTATTTAATCCCACTCTGCTCCCACCCTATCCCCCCCCCCACACTTTGTTTTTTGAGGAAGGACTATCATTTCAGTTTTCAGAAAAGGAAAAAGTCACTCAGAAAAAAGGGTAAAGCTTGCAGGTTCATAGGAGGATATGAACTAGGAATACAATTCTCTACATCTGGCTATAACTAAAAATAGAGCACCAGTGGGGCCAAAGAAGCAGCACTGCCCACAGAACATCTTCTGAGGTAAATCACTGAGAACAGGTTGCTTCTTACTCGTAAAAGAAACAAAGATTCATACACACACACACACACACACACACACACACACACACACACTCACACACACCGATGGCATAGATTAAGAATTAAATCCAAGATAGCACACCTGCAGCCCTGTTAAGGTGTTCTCATCAAAAAGAATCCAAGCTTAACACTAATGGCGCAAATGACTCTTGCAAGGACTCCAGAAATGGCGAACGTCCCCTGGTTTCCTTGTGGAACTCTTGGGGGCAGGCGAACCGTTTTTTTTTTTTTTTTTTTCAAGTGACTGAGAAGAAAACTAAAGCTTTAGTGGGTCTTTACTCTACTTTGGACATATCTCAGTCTCATTTACCACCTCACCTTGACTCTGGTCGAAACTTGGATCTGCTTCCTGCTTCTTCTGAGGTAGAGCTTAGCTTCGGAGCTCCTGAATGTGTCTCCTCCCACCACGCACCCGAGATTTAAAGCTTCATGGAGGAAGTGACCTCTGTCACCAAGGAAAGCAACTTGAAGAAAGAAAGGCACACTATATATGCTACTCTTTTGGCGCCTCCCCTGGTGTGGAGTGAGTGGGCTCCCACCCTCTCGTAGCAGTCTGAATATTTGATACACCATAGTGCTTTAGGTTGAGTCCACAGTCACTCTTGCTCTTAAGACTTCAAGACTTTTATTTCTGAGATATTGATTACAGAAATCCACAGGAAAGATGAAACTTGGAGTTTTTGGTCTAAGTGCAGGTTATGGAAAGTCACAGTGGTAGCCGGGCGTGGTGGCACATGCCTTTAATCCCAGCACTTGGGAGGCAGAGGCAGGCGAATTTCTGAGTTCGAGTGCAGCCTGGACTACAGAGTGAGTTCCAGGACAGCCAGGGCTACACAGAGAAACCCTGTCTCGAACAACCAAAAAAAAAAAAAAAAAAAAGAAAGAAAGAAAGAAAGAAAGAAAGAAAGAAAGAAAGAAAGAAAGAAAGAAAGAAAGAAAGTCACGGTGTTAACCTTTTCTTTTTTCTTTTTTTTTTGAATCAATTATTTTTTATTAGATATTTTCTTAATTTACATATCAAATGTTATCCCGAAAGTTCCCCCCCCTCTCCCCGCCCTGTTCCCCTGCCCACCCACCCCCACTTCTTGGTCCTGGTATTCCCCTGTATTGGGGTATATAAAGATTACAATACCAAGGGTCCTCTCCACCCAATGACTAGGCCATCTTCTGCTACATGTAGAGCTAGAGACACATGTTCTGGGGGTTCTGTTTAGTTCATATTGTTGTTTCTCTTCTAGGGTTGCAGACCCCTTCAGCTCCCAGGGTTCTATCTCTAGCTTCTCCATTATAGGCCCTGTGTTCCATCATATAAATGATTATGAGCATCCACCTCTTTATGAGACAGCTATATCAGGTTCCCTTAAGTAGGCACTAGCTGTCCTATGCCATAGTGTCTGAGATTAATGACTGATTATGGGATGGATCCCCCCTAGTGGGGTAGTCTCAAGTTGCCTTCATGAGTCCTACTGAGGTTTTTTTTTTTTTTTTTTTCTTTCCCTCCTGCCACTGCCTCCCAAGTGCTGGGATTAAAGGCATTAACAAAAGGTATCTCCACAAAGGGCAAAGTCCTGCATACTCTTGTGAATACTGGAACAAATCTGTTTCTTTAAAGTTTTGTGTGAAAAGGAAGCTAGATAGTAAGATCGGTGGGCTTCCTGTAGGAAATGTCATTCGGGATACTTACTGATTTTTTATTTGTCTTTTATGTAATATCAAATTTTGCAAAACTTCTTTGGTTAATTCTCAATTAATACAGGAAAATGATGAATTAAGTTATTTTGTTAAATACTGTTTTTTTTCCTTTCTCTTGAAAATCAAGATTTACTGTTGTTGTTATTTGGTCGACAGGAAGAAGAGTTCTGTTTCAAATGAGTCTGTTTTCTATAGGATCTTTGCTGATTTGATTTCTCACCAAATATAATTCATTTGAGTAAAGTGGCTTATGGAACAAATCCAAACAGAGATTAGCCTACCCATCTGTATATGCTTTTTAAAAGATATTGCAAATTGAATCCAGTTTTCATATGATGTAAGTATATTCACACTTTGATCCTTGAGAACATAGAGCTATCCCTAAAATGTTCAAAGAAATTTGTTCACTTTATTTTTAAATTTAAATTTAATTTCATAATTTAATACCATTATTATTATATTTATGTTATTGCCACATTTACTTTTCTTTATTCCTTTGAAACAAAGTAACATCAACATGGATATTCATTTTGTTATGAAAATGCATTGCACATTATGTACTCCCCTCATTTATTTTGATGTTCTTTTTCTTTAGTATGGGTTCAATCCCAATACTTTCAGCAAATAATATTTTTAATCAGTCTTCTGAAGCATACTAGAGTTGTTGAGGAGCAAAATCAAGAAAAATCAGTATATATATTTAACAGTGGCTAGAGTGGAATAACACAACACTAGATGATTTCTGATTAGTGATATATCATTGCTTCATCAATACCTTAATAACATGAGAATCTTTTTTTTTTTTTTTTTTTTTTTTTTTTTGGTTTTTCAAGACAGGGTTTCTCTGTATAGCCCTGGCTGTCCTGGAACTCACTTTGTAGACCAGGCTGGCCTTGAACTCAGAAATCTGCCTGCCTCTGCCTCCCGAGTGCTGGGATCAAAGGCGTGTGTCACCACTCCCAGCTCATCTTTTTCTTTTTTTATTAGATATTTTCTTTATTTGCTTTTCAAATGCTATCCCGAAAGTTAGCTATACCCTCCCTCCGCCCTGCTCCCCTAACCACCCACTGCCACTTCTTGGCCCTGACATTCCCCTGTACTGGGGCATATAAATTTTGCAAGACCAAGGGGCATCTCTTCACAATGATGACCAACTAGGCCATCTTCTGCTACATATGCAGCTAGAGACATGAGCTCTGGGAGTACTGGTTAGTTCATATTGTTGTTCCACATATAGGGTTGCAGACCCCTTCACCTCCTTGGGTATTTTCTCTAGCTCCTCCATTGGGAACCCTGTGTTCTATCCAATAGCTGACTGTGAGCATCCACTTCTGTGTTTGCCAGGTACTGGCATAGCCTCACATGAGACAGCTTATAATTTATGTTTTACTTATCATCCAATTGACATTGATAAGCCTTTTCAATATAACCAGTATTTACATTCTTTAAAACTCACATAAGAAGAGCATATGATATTTGTTTTTCTAGGTTTGTGTTATACGATTTAATATATTTACTAGTCCCATACTTGGTCCTATAAATTTCATTTTTCATTTTTATTAATTATTTTATTTATTTTACATCCTTAATGTTGCCCTTCTCCCAGTCTTGTCTGGCAGAGTTCTTCCCTCAATACCCCATCTCCTTTGCCTCTTAGACGGTGTATCCCCAGTATCCCCCTACCCTGGGGCATCAGGTCTGTACAGGCTTTTTTTCCTGTTTAAATTAAAATTATCAGATTTATTGTGTGTGTGTGTGTGTGTGTGTGTGTGTGTGTGTGTGTGTGTGTGTGTTTGCACGATTTGCATGTCTGTGCCTATGAAAGTCAGAAGAAAGGGTAGGATCCCCTTGAACTGGAGTTACAGATTGCTGATAAGCTGCCATCTGGTTGCCAGGAATCAAACACAGGTACTTTGCAACAGCAAGTGCTCTAAACTGCTGAGTCAACACTCCAGCACAAGTAATTTCAATTTTCTTTATAGATTAATAAAATTTGGATGTGTAATCACTTTTCATTATCCTTCAATCTGTTGATGGATAGCTAAATTGATTCCATTTTTTGTTGTTGTTGTTATTGTGAATAAGCAATAGTAAACCTGAATGTGCAAGCATCTCTTTAGTTAAATGTAGAATCTTTGGAGTATATACCTAGGAGTGATGTAACTTAGAAATCTTTTACAGTATTACTTTTGGGGCCTTTCTAAGTTGCTCTGTCTAATTTTTAACTCACTATGTATCCCAAGCAATCCAGAAATTTATGATTTTATTTGACATCCTCTCATCTAGCTTGAATTCCAGGTCTACATGAGCATACTCAGTTCATAAGTTTAACATTAATTGCAATGTGGTAGCATTAGGAAATAGAGACTTTGGAAAATAGTTGTACTAGTGGAAATTATGTTCTTATTTAAGAACAAACCAAAAAAGTTTTCATTTCTAGTGCCATCATATGAGGACAAAAAAAAATCACTTTTGTCTGAAACGGAGATCTCATCAGATTCCAATCATGCTATCACTTTGATCTTGCCTATTCTAGCCTCCAGAATATCAAGGAAAATAATTATTTTTAAAGTCACATAGTCTAAGATGTTCTGCTATAAAAGCTCAATTATATTAAAAAAAAAATGGGTCGGGAGTGGTGGCGCACGCCTTTAATCATAGTACTTGGGAGGCAGAGGCAGGCAGATTTCTGAGTTCTAGGCCAGCCTGGTCTACAAAGTGAGTTCCAGGACATCCAGGGCTATACAGAGAAACCCTGTCTCCAAAAACCAAAAATAAAATAAAATAAAATAAAATAAAATAAAATAAAATAAATAGTGTAAGATCATTGGAATATATTTCCTAGAGAAAATTCTAGTCATAGTGACTGGCAAATATTTTGTGTTTAATGAAGTTCAGGTATGTTGATTTTTTTTTTATTTAGATAATATCACCATCATATCTGGGTATTTATTTTTTAAATCAAAGATAAGTAACAAAAATTATCTGAGATAATGCTAAAAGCCAAAAATGTGTTTCAACCTTTCAGAAACACCAGTTGAGAGTGCACATGGGGCAGATGCTTCAGATATATTACTGTGCATTGAGGTAAGACAAAGATTTCGCCAATTTGTGTCTGTTACATGCTAAACTGTAGCTCTCTCTAAAATATATCATGTTGAACTTTTACCATTATTAAGTCAAAGTAAAGTCTATTGAAATATAAGAAATTTTAAGATTAAATTATTAAATGTAATACAGAGGTACAGGGCTAATCTTATATGAAAATATTACTATGCATAAACAGACACTCATTAAGGGATCATGAATACAGGATATTTCTATTTTGCTTTGAACATGTAATTTTGACAAATATTTTATTTTATAATAGGTTAAGAAATTTTAGAAAAATTGCAGATACAGTGGAACATTTTACATGCCCCAGTCTTTGATTCCCTTATGAACACCTCTTAGTAGATGTTTGTACATTTGTCTGGATTGAGGAATCAGTATCAATGAACTGTTAACTAAACACCACAAATTTTATCTATGCCCGTGGTTTTATACAATGCCTCATTTCCTATCATGTATACCATGTAACAACCTCCATTAGCATTTGTCTGATATTTTTCTCGTGGATTTGCTATGATTTGGAGCTGGAAAAACATAAACATAGAAGTGAAAATTAAAAGACACTCAGGACAAACATGTACAATGATGTTACCGTGTGAAGAGACAAGAGAAAGAAAAAAAAATGAAGGCAGAAGTATCATAGTAATTCCATAATGATACCATTTTGATCTTGAACTTCTAGCTTCTGTAATCTGTGAGAAAATAAGATTCATGCTTTTAAGCCACTCAGTCTGTGGTATTTTTATGGAGACTAACCAAGTGAATATGTTATCCTTTATATAGATTTATTTCTTGAATCTGCATGATCCTGAAACAATTTATAACAACACACATTTATTTTTTTTCCAATTTGGGGGTAGAAATCAGCTTTTTAAAATTTTATTTTTATTTTCTTATTTTTTATTAGATATTTTCTTTATTTGCATTTCAAATATTATCCCCTTTCCTAGTTTCCCCTCTGAAAAACCCTTCTCCCTTCCCCCTTCCCCTGTTCCCTAAACCACCCACTCCTATTACCAGTCCTGGAATTGCTCTATACTGGGTCATTGAACCTCCACAGGACCAAGGGCCTCTCCTCTCATTGATGACCAGCTAGGCAATCCCCAGCTACATATACAGCAAGATCCACCAGTCTCACCATGTGTCTTCTTTGATTGGTCATTTCGTCCCAAGTGGCTCTGGTGGTACTGGTTAGTTCATATTGATGATCCTCCTATTGGGCTTCAAACCACTTTAGCTCCTTGGGTACTTTCTCTACCTTCTTCATTACAGGCCCTTTGTTCTATCTAATAGATGACTATGAGCATCTACTTCTATATTTTCCAGGCACTGGCATAGCCTCACAAAAGAGAGCTATATCATGGTCCTGTCAGCAAAATCTTTCTGGCATATGCAATAGTATCTGGGTTTGGTGGTTGTATATGTGATGAATCCCCAGGTGGATTGCAAGATGGTACAACCACTCTAGAAATAATTCTGGTGATTCCTCAGAAAATTGGATATAGTACTACCAGAAGATCGAGCAATAATTCTCCTGGGCATATACCTAGAAGATGTTCCAACTCGTAATAAGAGCACATGCTCCACTATGTTCATAGCAACTTCATTTATAATAGCCAGAAGCTGGAAAGAACCAAGATGTCCCTCAACAGAGGAATGGCTATAGAAAGTGTTGCACATTTACACAATGGAGTACTACTCAGCAATTAAAAACAATGAATTCATGTAATTCTTAGGCAAATGGATGGATCTGGAGGATATTATCCCGAGTGAGGTAACCCAAGCACAAAAGAACACACATGATATGCACTCACTGATAAGCAGATATTAGCCCAGAAACTTAGAATACCCAAGAAAAAATTTGAATAACACATGAAACTGAAGAAGAAAGAAGACCAAAGTGTGGATACTTAGTTCCTTCTCAGAATGGGGAACAAAATATCCATGGAAGGATTTACAGAGACAAAGTTCAGATCTGAGATAGAAGGAAGAACCATCCAGGCAGATTTATAAATAATCCATTCCTTACTGTGTTTAATAATTTTTAACAACACAATTTTCTCAACACAGTTTTTATTGTTTACAATTAAGTAGTACAGTATGGCATGTGATAAAATATTTTTATATTAAAGTGATATGAAAGACTGAATGCAGGTAAGGTACAGGACTTATAAAAGATAATACAAAGCTAACATTTGTCATAATTGTGCCTCTGCCATGGATGTTTTCGGTTTTGTTGTGGATAAATGTATAAAAATACATAGATGGTGAAGGCATAAAACCCCATTTGACCTAATGACGTTATGAAATACAAGATCAAAGAGTATACATGACTTGGTCCATGGCTCCTGCTACACACACACACACACACACACACACACACACACACACACACAAACACACGTACATAATTTTGACCTGAGTGGATCTCAACACAAAAAAATACTGAGCGCTTGAGTGAAAGAGCAAAACTAATAATCAAATACTATATGATATAAACTAGTATTCATATAAAATTCTCATATGTGCAGGGGTTACAAGTTTGGTCCAACCCCTGTATGCCCTTTGGATGGTAGTTCAATCTCTGAGAGCCCCAAGGATCTAGAGGATTCCCCTTTGGGAAAATCATGGGATACTCTAAATAATGTCCCACTTCCTTATTTTCCAGTAGCAATCACATAGCATTTTGACCCTCCTGGAACCCCCAGAAGGGGACACAGTTTAGTTGGACTGCTCTCCACCCACCCCTCCCACCCACTCCCACCTCCCTGTGGCAGGCTCCATCCACATAGCCTCACCTTAAATTCTGTCTACCTCCTTACTTCCTCCACCCCACTGCCCCATACAGACTCATACTTGGTCTCTCTTTATATTTATCCAGATACAGTTTTCCCCCTTAACTCCTATCCCCCAAAGTTTCACGTAGGCCTTCGTTCTGAGAAGAGCAGGGCAAGTGGAAGCACTCTGGGCTGAACTGCATAGTGGGGGACTCTCTGAGACCAAGCAGTATCAGGGTCTATATGCCCATGATTTGTAATGGAATACTGGGTTGTGGGCTTTGGTGATTCACAGTGGCTTTCAGGTGGTCAGGTTTTTGTTTGTTTTCTTGTTTGTTTGTTTGTTTTGGTTTTGGTTTGGTTTGGTTAGGTTTCTGGTTTTTGAAACATGGTTTCTCTGTATAGCTCTGGCTGTCCTGGAACTCACTCTGTAGACCAGTCTGTCCTTGAACTCAGAAATCTGCCTCCCAAGTGGTGGGATTAAAGGCGTGTGCCACCACTGCCCAGCCAGTTTTACCTCACAGTACTCCTCAAGGCATGAGAGAGTTGGCTTTCAATGGTTTGTTGGGCTTGCTTCCTAGACCAAGGCCCTAATCATGGCACACACGTGATGTAGAAGTCCAGACTTGAGGTGGAAGTCGAGATCTTGAGATCTTGTACCTTACCCTCTTCTGCCTTTGTGTGTGTGTGTGTGTGTGTGTGTGTGTGTGTGTGTGTGTGTGTGTGTGTGTGTGTGTGTTCCTGCTCCTCTGAAGAAAACCCCATGGGAAGAACCATTCTAATTCACTATTGTTCTGGTTCAGAGGAATAACTAGGACATCTGCAGAACTTGTGTTCATTGACTTTGTACATGGCTACGATGTTTCTGTCTTGAAGTTAGATGGTAGGTCTCCAACCAAAGATCTCATTTATGTTAGTCTTATGTATTAAGTGGAATTATTCTCATTGCAGGACACACACCAGTAACTTCATCATAAAGTATGAATAGGGTTCTCTGGGGTATATTTTCTGCAGTTCTTAGTCTGAATCATTCTATTTCATCTCTGTTGTTTTCCATTCACCTCCCATTTTAAAACCTTGGACTTAGGTCCCTGTAAATAACTCAGTCGAGCCTGGAGTTTGCTTTGTAGCCCAGGCTGTCCTCAATATTAGGGCTCTCATGCATCAGATTTCCCAGTATTCCAATGATAAACATTCACTACCATGCCTAAGAGATTGTTCCTGTTTTTCTTTTTTGAGCTAAGGTCACAATATATAGTTCAGAATACCCTAGAACTATGTATGTAATCCAGAGAGCCATTTAATTTGTAACCCACTTGCCTTAGCATCTGGAGTGTAGGGGATTACAGAACTAGACCATCAAACCTGGATTTTGTGAAGTTTATCTTATTTGTAGTTACTGAGCCACCTCCCTTCTATTGATTTGAGATAGTCTTTCAAAAGAAACCATTTTATATTTGAGACTGCTGGTTTGCAGTTTTGTGTATCTTCATGGTAGGTTTTATTTTATTTTACTTTTAGTTTTATTTAAAACAGAATTTTCTCAAATAATATATTCTAGTTCTAGCTTCCCCTCTTGCTATTCTACGCTGTTCCTCCTGAACACCCTTCCCAACCAGATCTATTCCCTTTCTGTTTCTCATTTTTAAAATATCAGGCTTCTAAGAGATAATAATAAAGTCTAACAAAAATTAAATATAATAAGATAAAACAAAAACTATCACATTGAAGTTGAATAACACAAACCAACAGAAGAAAAAGTGCCCAAGAGAAGGCATAAGAAGCAGAGACCTGCTTGATAATTCACTCATCATTTATGTTAAAACACTAAATTAGAAACATATATCTAAACTATATCTTCAATCTCTCTCTCTTTATATATATGTGTGTGTTATAGATAGATAGATAGATAGATAGATAGATAGATAGATAGATAGATAGATAGATAGATAGATTAGCATAGGACCTAGTATAGATGCAAACAGGCCCTTTGCATGCTGCTTTAGTTTCTGTGAGTTCATATGAGATTTGATCATATTAATTTAGATTGCCTTGTTTTCTTGGTCACCTCTGGATCTTACATTCTTTCAAAAATCCTCTTCTAAGGGGTACTCTGAATTCTGACAAAAAGGATTCCATGGTTATGTCACATTTACAGCAGAGTATTCCAAGATCTCTCATTGATTGCATGATATCTACCTGTGAGTCTCTATCTTTGTTCCCATCTACTGCATGAGGAAGTTTCTCTGATGATGGCTGAATAAAGCACTGAGATGGCAGAATCTAGGAGAATCTCATTAGAAGTGATTATATCACTACATATTTTCTTGAATAGATCAGTATCTAGTCTCAGAGTCTTGGTCACCAAAGCAGTGTCAGGTATGGGTTCCATCTTGAGGAATGGGCCTTAAGTCAAATGAGATATTTGTCAGTCACTGTCAAAAGCTTTGTGACATCATTGCCCTAGCATATGTTGCACTCAGGGCATCATTGTAGATAAAAGGATTGGAGAACCTTTTGACTGACAGTTCAATTAGGTGCAACCTAATCCTGATACTTGAAACTTTATTTGGTAACAAGAGATGGTCAATTTGGACGCTGTCTCCCCCATCATTTGGCAGTCTCATTTAAATCTTGTGTGTGTGTGTGTGTTTGTGTAAAATTCTACTGTAATTATGTTCCCATATTACACCTCAAATGTCCCTCAATTTTAGCTGTCTTCCCCATATCCACTGCCTCAAACACTACATCCCACCCTCTTCCCCACTTGAACCTCCCATTCCAACCCCCAATGTATCCACAATTATCTATTCCATGTCCCATTTTTTTAATTAGGTATTTTCTTCAATTACATTTCAAATGCTATTCACAAGCCCCCTATAGCCCCCACCCTGCTCCTCAACCCACCCACTCTTGCTTCCCGGCCATGGAATTCCCTTGTAAGGGGCCATATGGTCTTTACAAGACCAAGGGTCTCTCCTCCCATTGATGGCCTACTAGGCCATCCTCTGCTACATATGCAACTAGAGACACAGCTCTGGGTGGGGGAGGAGGTACTGGTTAGTTCATATTGTTGTTCCACCTCTAGGGTTGCAGACCCCTTTTGTTCCTTGGGTACTTTCTCTAGCTCCTTTATTAGGGGCCCTGTGTTCCATCCAATAGATGATTGTGAGTATCCACTTCCGTATTTGCCAGGCACTGGCATAGCCTCAAAGGAGAGAACTATGTCAGGGTCCTTTCATCAAACTCTTTCTGGCATATGCTATAGTGTCTGGGTTTGGTTGTTGTATATAGTATGGATCCCCTGGTGGGGCAGAGACAGGATGGATACCTGGGTGGGGCATTCTCTGGGTGGTCCTTCCTTCCATCTCAGCTCTGAACTTTGTAAATTCTTCCATGGGTATTTTGTTCCCCTTAAGAGGGAATGAATTGAATTATCCACACTTCGGTCTTTATTCTTGAGTTTCATGTATTTTGCAAATTGTATCTTGGGTATTTTAAGTTTATGGGCTAATATCTGCTTATCATTGAGTGCATATCATGTGTGTTCTTTTGTGATTAGGTTACCTCACTCAGACCAGTCCCATGTCCCATTTCTAATGAGATCTATCTGTACCCTCTAGTTCCTTCTTCTAAACCCATCCTCTCTAGTTAAATGGCTGAGTATTGCTCTACTCTCTAAATGTACCACATTTTATCTATTATACTGTTTAAGTACATCTGGGTTGTTTCCAATTTCTATCTATTATGAATATGACAACTCTGAGCATAGTTGAACAAGTGTTTTCATGTTGAGATGACATACCCTTTAGGTATTTGCCCAAGAATGGTGTAGCTGGGTCATTAGGTAAATTAATCCTCATCTTCTTGAGGAACTGCCACATAGATTGGGGATTAATTGAGTTGGAAAGACTCACTCTAATATCAGGTGGCAACATTTTCAGGGCTTCAATATTAGATTATGTAAACTGAGTAAAGCTAGCTAAGCCATAGCAAATTTGTACCGCAAGGTGCACTTTTTAACTTTACATATTAAAAGCCCAACAAAAAGTTTTACATTATTAAACTTTATTTTCTTTTTAAATTTAAATTATTTCATTTATTTACATTCCAGTCATTGCTCCTTCCTTAAATGTTTCTTCTATTGAAACCTTTATAATAGGGGGCTGGAGTCATGGCTCAGTGCTTAAGAGTACTTGCTGCTCTTTCAGAGGACACAGAATGAGATCATACATAGTAGATCACCACCACCTTTAACTACAGGCCCAGGGGATCTGATGCCCTCTTCTGGATTGACCAGGTACTACAAGCATGAGATGTGCATACACATACACACACACACATACACACACACACACACACACACACACACACACATGTATATATATATATATATATATATATATATATATATATATATATATATATATATATATATATATACATACACACACACACACACACACACACATATATAACATTCATATACACAAACTAAATATTAATAAACCTCAAAAACCCTCTCATCATAATAGCTAATAAGACATGGTTTATTGAACTATGCTTTTTGGACTTAGTTACATAGCAGTCAGATTTTGAGACCTACTGTGTTTAAACTATGTAAATCAGTATTAATGAAGGACTGGTATTGGTATTACAAAATACATGTTTTTATTTTGTACTCTGACAACAAAGCTCTAAAAACATTAGATACTGAACTTTAAAAATTATACAATTTCATAGATTTGGCACATAATGATTAGTGCTGGTTGTCAACCTGTCAAGATTTAGAATTATCTAGAAGACAAATATCCAGGAATGCCTGTGAGAGATGATTTATGTTAGGTGATCATCTGGCTATGCCAATGAGGTATTATCATGATTAGATTAACTGAGTTGGGAAGACTCACTCTCATATCAAGTGGCAACATTTTGGGGGCTTGGATATTAGCCTACATAAACTGAGTAAAGCTAACTAAGTCATAGCACTGGTCCCTCTGCCACTAACTTCAAATGTGATATGCCTAACTGCCTCAAGCTCCTGCTGCCGGGACATCCTCCTCACGATGGACCATAGCTTTTAAATGTCAGTCCAGATAATACATTCTCCTTGAGTGGCTTGTTTTAGTGTATTTTTACCACAGCAATAAGAAAAGCAATAAATACGATGCATAACTTTGAATTTAGTAAAGTTTTTAATGCACTTAACTTGAAATCCACCTCTCTTTATAGACATCCTTTAACTATTCAGTTGGCTTTTTGATGTCATGGCAGTAAGAGGTACCCCACTACTATGAATCAATTAGTATAGATATGAGCATGCAAGTAGTTACACCTGGCACACAAAATGGGATTGAAACAGGGGAGGATAACTCCTCTTTTATATCCAATCCCAAGGAAGATTTAAACAATTTTCTCATGCATTACTCCCTTTGTTCAAAACAATTAATTAGGCTAAATTCTCAGTACAAGTTAAAAAAAAAAACTTGCCAGGCGTGGTGGCACACACCTTTACTCCCAGCACTCGGGAGGCAGAGCCAGGCAGATTTCTGTTTTGTTGTGTTTTTGTTTATCAAGACAGGGTTTCTCTGTGTAGCCCTGGCTGTCCTGGAACTCACTCTGTAGACCAGGCTGGCCTGGGACTCAGAAATCCACCTGCCTCTGCCTCCTGAGTGCTGGGATTAAAGGCATGCACCACCAAGCCAGTTGCCAGGCGGATTTCTGACTTCGAGGCCAGCCTGGTCTACAGAGTGAGTTCCAGGGAAACCCTGTCTCAAAAAACCAAAAAAAAAAAAAATCTTGACAAAAGTCAGATGCATTGAAGTTATGTGCTTTTTTCCTGTTTCCATTTTTATCTTTTAACTTAAGTTTTTTGTTATAAGATATTACAGATATGGGGTTTTGGGGATATCCTCTTTGAAAGATGGGAGAGGAGGAAAACAATGATGAATTGTTGGAGGGCAGAATGAGAGGTGGATAAATGACTGGGCTGTAAAATAAAGATTAAAGATAATTTAAAAAGTTAAAAAAGGTATTACATCATCATTATATTTTGTCTAGGTGAATGTTATGGTGCTTTGTGTCTTAGGTCACGGACATTCAGGTTCATGTATGTGAAACTTAAAAAGCAGGAAATGAAGGAAATGCCCCATTTATGGAAAGTGTGGCTTTATTCCTTGTCATTGTGGGTACCTCCATCATGTTTATATGTAAAACACCTGTATAACAAAGTGTTCAGGGTAGATACAATGATGATGGTAACCTGAAAAGTAATGTGGGTGCTAACATCAGTCATCACCCTAATTTTACCAGAAAAATAGAATTTTTTTCTTGTAACCAGCAGGTGCCAATATCTTGCTTCTTCCAGACTGTGGGCACTTCTTAGTCCATTCAGGAACCAGCTGCCTGTAATTTCTCACTGTAGGGAGCAAAAGAAAGATAGGTCATGTTTATATTTGGAGGCTTTTAGTCATGTCAGTCATTCTCATGCACAATCTTGCTGCTGTGAGATTTAAAAACTCTGCACCATTTGTTGAAGATGCTTTCTTTTTCTTCTTTTATGTTTTTTTTAAATTTTTATTAGATATTTTCTTTATTTACATTTCAAATGTTACCCCGTTTCCTGGTTTCCCCTATCAAAACCTCATATCTCCTCTTCCCTCCCCATGTTCCCCATCCCACCCACTACTGCTTCCTGGTCCTGGCATTCCTCTACACTGGGGCATCAAGCCTTCACAGGACCAACTGCCTGTCCTCCCATTGGTGACCAACAAGGCCATCTTCTGCTACATATGCGGCTGGAGCCATGTGTCCCACCATGTGTTTTCTTTGGTTGGTGGTTTAGTCCCTTGTAGCTCTGGGGGTATGGGTTAGCTTTCTTTTCTTGTCTATGTGTTCTGACATGTCTGTCAAATATTAAATAGTTATATGTACTCAACTTTGGGACTTGGATTTTGTTCCATTGGTCTACATATACATTTTTGTGCTAATACCATATTATTTTTATTACTATGCAGTTCTTTTCATTCAGGATGGTTTTGGCTATCTTGGGTCTTTTGTGGGTACATATAATTTTTAGGATAGTTTTTTTTTCTCTCTCTCTTTCTGAGAAGAATGAGATGGGGATTTTGATTAGATGGCACTGAATCTGAAAATGTCTTTTGGGAAAATGGTCATTTTCAAAATATTGATTCTACCAATCTATGGGCATGGAATATCTTTCCATTTTCTAATGTCTTTATCTCTTTCTTTGATGTTTTAAAGTTTTTATTATAGATGTCCTTCATTTCCATTGTTATATTTATTTCTAAATATTTTATTTTCTTTAAGACTCTGGTGAAATCAGAAATGTTTGTATGATAGTTTTTTTTCTATATAGTTGTTACTAATGTATAGAAAACATTGGCTTGTGCAACTTGATTCTGTCATCCTGCCACATAGCTAAATTTGTTTATTATTTCTAGAATTTTTCTAGTGAAAGCTTGGATAACTCAAATGCATATTATCATTTCACTCTAAAACAAGGGTAGTTTTCTTAGTTTCCTATTTGTGTTTCCATAAACTCCTTTTGCCTTATTGCTCCAGCTACTGCCTCAATCACATTACTGAAAAGAAATGGGGGAGGGGTGAGACAGTCAGGAGCTGACCTGGTGGAAGACAACTGTAGTGCCACGAAGATGACCATGTATGTTGGGGAGAGATGGGAGAGAAAGAGAAGCTGAACAGTTTGAACCCCATGAAGAGAAGCAGAACTAGATGTACCCTGTTGGTGAAGAAGAGCCCAATGTAAGAGGCCTGTGCTGCCACCTTAGGCCATGGTGATCTCCAGATCCATGCTGCTGTCAAGGGCCATGTCTGTGTCCGAAGTCCTACTGCAGCTTGGACCTGTATTGATGTCTGTGCCCCAGTTTATCAATGCCTGTGGTCTATTCAACAGCCAGAAGACATGTTGCTGTCTGGAATGAGGGGGTTCTACCCCTCACTACCACATTATAGTCGTATCCTTGACTCAGGAGAGCTGACCCCACCTCTTACCTTGCTGGTGTGGAGATGCTGAGCTAATTTTATGGGCCAGATAGAGCTGGCAGGCAGATGAACTCAGTTAACAGCCAGGCCCAGATCCAGGGCTTTGAATTGGCCCCACCCCAACACCTGCCCCATCTTTGAACTGATGGATCTAGTAAAGGAGCTAGTCCTGCATATCCTTAGCCTCAGGATTTTCATGATTTAGGACAATGGCAGGATAACCAAGGGTCCAGTATAGATGGTATAGCAGAAGCCAGAGCCTTTGAAGGCTATGGACTTATTGCAACGAATTTGCAAAACTGCTTGTGCAAAAGGGTATATACTTACTGCATGTGGTGACACTGCAACTTCCAATGCTACTATGAAGAAGGATTGGTTGCAGATCTTTTTTGAAAGTCTTATGGAATTTCAATGAAGACCCATATGACCTGGACTTCTTTTTCTCCCATTACTTTATTTATTCAGTTTACATCCCTATCTCTCCTTGCCTCTTCCAGCACCCCCTCAAAGTCCCTCCCTGCATCCCCCTCCACTCCTCCTCTGAGAAGGCAGAGGCACCCCAGTTATACCCCCACCCTGGCAGATCAAGTCTCTTCAGGGATAGACACATTCTCTCTCTCACTGCCAGATAAGGCAGCCAAGTTACAGGAACAGGATCCACAGACAGGCAACAGATTTTGGGATAGCCCTGCTCCAGTTGTTGGGGGACCCACAAGAGGACATAGCTACACATCTGCTATATATATGTGCAGGAGGCCTATGTCCAGCCCGTGTATGCTCTTTGGTTGGTGGTTCTGTCTTTGAGAAATCCAAGAGTCCAGGTTAGTTAACTCAATTGGTATCCCTATGGAGTTCCTAACCCCTTTGGTGCCAGCAATCCTTCCTCCAAGTCTCCAGTAAGAGTCCTCAAGCTTTGTCCAATGTTGGGCTGTGGGTCTCTGTATCAGCTTTAGTAAACTTGTGGGTGGAACCTCTCAGAAAACAATTATGCTGCCCTACTGGAGCTGGAGAGATGGGTCAGAGTTCTGACTGACCTATAATCTCTTGGAAGGATTTTGTAACTATTTCAATTCCCTATAAGTTAATTTAGGTTGTTTATTTCTTCTTGGCTTGATTTTTGTGGTTTGGATGAATCCAGAAGTTCATTAATTTATTTCAGGTTTTCTAGTTTAAGGAAATATAATTTTCAAAATATCCTCTTATACTATTCTGCATGTTTATATCCATTATAATGTTTCCCTTCTCGTTTCTTATTCTTTTGATTTCAATTCTCTCTCTCTTTTTTTTTCTTTCTTTTCATTAGTTAGCTAATTGGTCAGGTATGTAAATTTTATCTATGTGTTCCCAGAACCACCTTTTAGATTATGGATTCTTTGTGGTGTTTTCTTTGTTCCCATTTTATTGTTTTTTTGTTTTTTTTTCTATACTTTTTATTATTTCTTCTTGCCAGTTGTACTTGGATTTTTATTTTTCTAGATGTTGCCAATTTTTTTATTTTTATCATTATGTAATTTCTTTTTATCATTATGTAATTTGATTTTTATCATTATGTAATTTGATTTTTTTTTGACGTTGGCACTTTGAGTTATCAATTTCACTTATTTAGGATTTCTTAAGTTTTTCCTTGGGGTTTTGTTGTAACATTTTTTATTTACATTTGGTTTCTGGAAATATTTAATTTCTTTCTTGATTTCTTCTTTGGCCAGTTTATCATTCAGTAATAGGTTGTTTAACCAGTAAATTTGTAGACTTACTAAAAATGTGTTTCCTCTCAATTTTATATTTTATTTAGTACTGTACATTCTTCTATGATTGGGTATAATATTCTGTAGACACCTGTTAAGTATATTTAATATATAATTTTATTGTGTTTTAGTCTTTTTAGCCAGATGACTTATCTGCTGGAGAAAGTGGATTATTGAGGTCACCTGCTATTAATGGGCTGAAGTTAATCTGTGCCTTAAATCAAGCAGTACATTTTTTATAACATGTGTACACCAGTGGTTAGTGCATAGTGTTTAGGGTAGAAATATCTTCTTGGTTAACTGATTCATTGATTAGGATTAAGTGTCTTTATTTTTTATTATTAAGTTATTCACTCACATATTACACCCCAACCATAGTTTCCACTCTTCTGCCTGCCTCCACAGGCCATTTTCCCATCCTACCCCACCCTACTCTACAGCAATGACTCCTCCTTTCCCTTCAGAAAAGAGCAGACTTCCAGGCATATCAATCAAACATGCCATCTCAGGTTCAGTAAGACCAGACACTTCCTCTTGTATTACAGCTGGACAAGACAACCCAGTAGGAGGAAAACGGTCCCCCAAACAGACATAAGAGTCAGAGACAGCCCCTGTTCCAACAGTTAGAAGCCTCACAAGGAGACAAAGCTACATAACCATAACATATGTTCAGAGGGCCTAGGTTATATGCATGCAGGCTCTCTTGATTGTCAGTTTAGTCTCTGTGAAACCCTATGAGCCCTGTTTAGTTGATACTCTGGGTTTTCTTGTGGTGTCCAAGGAAATGTGCTACATTCCCCTGTGGTTCCTTCCTTCCACTCTTCTGCAGGATTCTCTGAGCTCTGCCTAATGTTTAGCTGTGGGTCTCCCAATCTGCTCCCATTGTTTGCTGGATGAAGTATCTCTGATCATGATTATATTATATAGGCTTCTGTCTATGAGTACAGGAGAATATTGTTAGGAATCATTTCACTGACTTTTGATTATTTTGTTTTTGCTGGTCATGTTTGGTTCTATTCTAGGTGTCTGGGCAATAAAGCCTCTGGTTCCTGGACTTCCAGGCAGTTTCAGGGGTGGGCTCACTCTTATGACATAGGCCTCAAGTTGGACCAGTCACTGGTTGGCCATTCTCACAATTTCTACACTTTCTTTATTCCAACACATCTTGCAGGCAGGACAAATTATATATACAAAGTTTTCTGGCTGAATTGGCATCCTTGTAGTAAGATAGACATTCCATCCAATTGCAGGTCTTATAAGGTTACAGGAGAAGGCCCCTGCAGGCTCCTTATCCCCCACTGCTAGGAGTCTTAGCTAGGGTCACCATCAGAGAGTCTTGGGAATTTCCATTATATTAATTTTCTAGCTTATCCCTAAGATACCCTCCAATTCTGGTTTTCCTTCCCAGTACTCTGTCCCTCCATCATTCATGACCTGGTCCCTCCTCTTGCCATCCCTACCCTCCACAATCCACCCATGATATACATTCTATTTTCCCCTTCCCAGGGAGATTCATGCACACCCTCTCTTGAGCACTTCTTGGATTGAGGCACCATTTTCCTGTATGTTACCATGAGTGTCTTTCTGTGTGTGGGTTGCATCACTAGGAATGATTGTTTCTAGTTTTATCCATTTGCCTGCAAACTCCACAATGTGTTTTACTTCAACAACTGAGTAATACAGCTGAGCAGTACACCATTGTGTAAATGTAGCACATTTCCTTTATCCGTTATTCAGTTGAGGATCATCTAAATTTCCAAGTTCTGGCTATTAAGAATAAAAGTTCTATGTGTGTAGTTGAGCAAGTGTCCATGTGGTAATATGGAGTGTTCTTTAGATATATGCACAAAAGTCTATATAGCCAGGTTTTGAGGTACATCAGTTCCCAATTTTCTGAGGAAGTTCCATATTGATTTCCATAGTGGCTGTACAAGTTTGCACTCCCACAAACAGTAGAGGAGTCTTCTCCTTGATGTAATTATGGCTTTGGTCATAGCCATTCTTATAGGTATATGATGGAATTTTAAAGTAGTTTTAATTTACATTTTCCTAATGGCTGAAAATGTTGACCATTTCTTTAACTGTTTCTCAGCTATTTGTGAATCTTCTGTTGAGAATTCTTTTTAGATCTGTACTCCTCTTTTTAATTATTTTCCAATCTTTCTATTTATTTATTTATTTATTTATTTATTTATTTATTTATTTATCCACTTTACATCACAATCACAGCCTTCCTCTACTCCCAGTTCTCCACCTTACACAGTCCCTAGCCCCTCCTCTTCCTCTCTGAAAAGGGGGAACCCCCACCTAGATACCAACCCACACTGGCACATCAAATCACTACAAGACTAGGCACATGCTCTCCCATGGAGGCTAGACAAAGCAACTCAGTTAGAGAAACAGGATCCAGAGGCAGGCGACCAAGACAGTGAGAACCTCTGCCACAGTAGTTGGCACACCAACATGAAGTCCAAGCTGCACATCTGCTACATATATGCAGGGGGTCAAGGTCTAACCCATGTATACACTTTGGTTGGGTATTCAGTCTTTGAAAGCCCCCAAGTGTCCAGGTTAGTTGACTCTGTGGGTCTTCCTGTGGAGTCTCCATCCCCTCAGGGTCTCTTAATTCTCTAATTCTTCCACAAGACTACCCAAGCTCAATCTAATGTTTAGCTGCAGGTCTCTGCATCTGTTTCCATCTTCTGCCAGATGGAGCACCACAAACCTCAAGAAGCTAAATAACAATGAGGGCCCAAGGGAGGATGTTTAAATCTCACTCAGGAGTGAAAATAAATTAGTCATTGAAGGTAGATGGAGGGAGGAAAGTGGGTGGGGACAGGTATCCAGAAGGGAACACAAAGGGAGGGCATCTGATGTAGAGAGAACTGTGGGCCATAAGAGTAAACAGAAATCAGTAGTAGGCAGTGGGAGTGAACATTCCATCTGTTCCAGGCACCTGGAATGTCAAAGGCTCCAGGGAATACTTGAGGGTAGCTCTACCTGAGACTCCTAGCAGTGGGGAATGTGGAGGACTCATAGTAGAGGGATAAGGTCTCCAACCCACCCACAAAACTTTCAACCCAATTTTTGTCCTACCTACAAGAAATGCAGGGACAAAAATGGAACAGAGACTGGATGAATGGCCAACCAATGACTGGCTCAACTTGAGATCCATCTCATGGACAAGAATCAATCCCTGGCCTTATTAATGATACTTTATTATGCTTGCAGACAGAAGCCTAATATAACTGTACCTCATTTTAAAATTTGGTTATTTGGGTTTTGATATATAACTTTTTGAATTATTTATATATTCTGAAAATTAGCACTCTGTCCAATGTGTCCATTATATAGGCTGCCACTTTCTACAAATGACAGTGTCCTTTGGCTTACTGAAGATTTTCAGTTTCATGAAGTCCAGTTTATTAATTGTTGATTTTACTACCTATGTTATTGATATTCTCTTCAGGATACTGTCTTTGGTGCATATGCATTCAAGGATGTTCCCCACTTTCTCTTCTATCAGATTCAGTGTATCTAAATGTATTTTGAAGTCTTTGGTCCACTTGGATGTGATTTTTTTAGGGTGATAGATATGGATCTATTTGCATTCTTCTACATTCTGGTACCCAGTTAGAACAGTACCATTCTTTGAAGATGCTATCTTTTTATGGTATGTATCTGGCTTCTTTTTCAAAAAGACACTTGTCTAGAGCTGTGTATATTTATGTCTGGGTTTTCATTTTAAATCCTGTCTGTTTTTATGCCAACACTGTACTGTTTTCATACTATAGCTCTGTAGTACAGTAGAGCTTGAGATCCAGGATGGTGAGAACCTCCTGAAGTTCTTTTATTTTATAGGATTGTTTTAGCTATCCTGTTTTTGTTTGTTTAGTTTTGTGTTTTGTTTTTCCATATGAAGTTGCTTATTTTTCATTCAAGGTCAGTAAAAATTGTGTTGGAATTTTGATAGGCATTAATTCAGGAGATTGTTTTTGATAAGATGAACATTTTTACTATGTTACTATGTCAATGAGCATGAGAAAGCTTTCCAACTTCAGATATATTCTTCAATTTCTTTCTTCAAAGACTTGAAGTTCTCATCATACAGGTCTTCTGCGGATTTTATTAGAGTTGCACCAAGATATATTATTTGTAGCTATTGTGAAGGGTGTTGCCTCCCTGATTCCTTTCTCAGCCTGTTTATTGTCATGCTCTGTCTGCCAGAAGGACAAAGCTGAAGCAGGATGAAGAGGTTCCAAGGGGCTTAGGACTGGTGGGGAATGCTGAAAATGTTACAGCTATTTGCAGAAGCACCAGTGCCAGCTGTAGGAGTATCAGTGGCCTGGCCAGCCAGGCAGATCCAATGTCCAGAGATGAATACTTCAGGAGAGAAAATTCTTCTGTAAGTGTCACAGCTCAGTAAATGCACCAACTCTCAGATGATCCTTGGTGAAATACCTTGTGCTCTTTATTCCATGTAAACAGGGATTAAATAAATATTGAATAGTAGGGTGGGATTTAGGAGTAGGTGTTTCCTATCAGCTCTGGTGAGATGCTAGTGATGCTCTATTTGCTCTATTCCAAGTGTTTTCCTTATGTGACTGATTGTCATGGTCCTCTCAGTAGGTTGTTCTGGTTAGGTATTCCAAAGCAGATATAGAAATGAATAGGGAGTGGTTCAACCCCTGCTAATCTCAAAGTTCTGAGATTCCAGGGATGGGGAGGAGGGCAAGGTCTAAGCTCCCTCTTTCTTACCAGTTCTTCTCTCTTGTGGCAAGGTCCACTTGCCCCTCATTTCTTATATGAGGGCTTCTGATATATATATATATATATATATATGTGTGTGTGTGTGTGTGTGTGTGTGTGTGTGTGTATTCTTATATCAACTCACTTTACAGAAGGTATTTTCGCTGCACTTGTGGTTCAGAGCTATAATTTCACCTCCTTGAACATAGTAAGGAAATAATTTACAAGTTCATGGCCTGAAGAAGCTGAATATATAGTTCAAGGCCAGCTTGGCCAACTAGAAATGGACTATCTTAAAATAAAAAAATAAAATAAAATACAAAAGGACCTGAATTTGCAGTTCAGTGATCACAAACTTGTTAAGCAAATAAACCACTCCATATCTGGTAAAATTTCCAATGAATATAGATTTTATCTGAAATTGATTTTAAGAGAGTATTATGTTACAGATTTATCCTAATATACTTTTATATCAGATTTATCTAAGGTATTTTTAAAATTTTAACAATACAAAAATCAAAACTGAAAATAATTTTAAACAAAAGGAGACATGTTGAAAGTTTAACTTCAACCCCTGCAAATCCTAGAGCTGTAGAACTGACAATATAAATATTACAAAGAGAAAATTTGATTTGAAATTTTGAATTTATGATGTATTTAGTACCATGATAAAAAATAAATCAAATATAAAATTATCTTGAAAAAAAATCAACAAAGCAAGACTAATTTGCATAACTAAAGAGTGCTTATTTACAGTGACATTAAAATTACATTCCAGTGCCAGTAGAATAGAATGTATTCTTCTGCTTGGAGAATAGTTTTGAATTGTGAACCTCAGAAAGTGAAAAATAACCAAATTCACAGGATTTAACTACATATGCTATTAGGTACAACAAAACCTAAAAGTTTCCTCTGAGGTAAATTCTGAGAAAACATCTGATAGTAGGGTAGTAGATTACTTTATCTTTTCAATTCAAACAAATCATTCAGCTATATCAATCTATTCTCTGCTACTATCGAAAATTATCTCCCATTAGATTCTTTGTAATATACGAGGTTTATTTGCCTATTAGTTCTTGGAGTTCAAGGCCTTGACTCCGCTAAAGCCCCCTGAGTATGTTATATCTTGGTAAGAAACATTGCAATGGAAGCACATGTTCAAGTGATAGATATATCATAAGACAGGACTCTAGAGAATGAGATGGAGTCAAGATCTATCTTTTTAAATTCTCTCAAGAAGATTAATAAGAATCCTGTGAGAACCACATCATTTCTTTCAAGGCTAGTAAATACAGTAAATAATTTCTCACTATGCTAGAAAATATTTAGGATCACAAACCTTGGGATAATTCTTCAACTACATGAAAAATTTTAAGGAGAATGCATCCAGATCATGTAATTTTCTAAGAAGTAATTTTCCTCTCTCAGGCAAATACAGTAGTGCTCAATGATTTCATGACACAGTGACCTCAATGATCTTTGCTCATTTCTAATGCACAAATGTAGGCTTAATTATCTGCTACTGATATACATTAACTCATTGGGACTTTTTTTTAACATGTCTCAAAATTACCATGATAATTCCACTGAAAACACATGTGTTTATTAGCTTCCAATTATCTATCAGCTCTTACAATGAAAACAAGTATATTCTGCACAAACTTTGATTCCACTTGCCAGTTACATGCTTAGAATATTGCAAATGTAGCAAAATCATCCAGATTATCCAAAATTTCTGATTCTAAGTACAGGGGAATGCCAGGGCCATGAAGCAGGAATGGGTGGGTTGAGAAGCAGGGCAGGCAATGGTATAGGGGACTTTCAGGAGAGCATTTGAAATATGAGTGAAGAAAGTATCTAATAAGGGCCTCTCCTCCCATTGATGGTTGACTATGCCATTCTCTGCTACATATGCAACTAGAGACAAAGCTCTGGGGTTACTGGTTAGTTCATATTGTTGTTTCTCCTATAGGGTTGCAGACCCCTTCACCTCCTTCGGTACTTTCTCTAGCTCCTTCATTGTGGACCCTGTGTTCCATCCAAAAGATGACTGTAAGCATCCACTTCTATATTAGCCAGACAGTGGCATAGCCTCACCAGAAAGAGCTTTATCAGGGTCCGGTCAGCAAAAACTTGTTGATATATGCAATAGTATCTGGGTTTGGTGGTTGTTTATCAGATTGATCCCCAGGTGGAGAAGTCTCTGGATGGTCATTCTTTCAGTCTCATCTCTGAACATTGTCTCTGTAATTCCTTCAATGGGTATTTTGTTCCCCATTCTAATAAGGAACAAGGTATCCACACTTTGGTCTTCCTTCTTCTTGAGTTCCATGTGTTTTGCAAATTATATCTTGGGTATTCTAAGTTTCTCGGGTAATATCCACTGAGCAGTGAGTGCAATCATGTGTGTTCTTTTGAGATTGGGTTATCTCATTCAGGATAATATCCTCCAGACCTATCCATTTCCCCAAGAACTTCATAAATTCATTGTTTTTAATTGCTGAGTTGTACTTCATTGTGTAAATGTATCACAGTTTCTGTATCCATTCCTCTTTTGAGTGGCATCTGGGTTCTTTACAGCTTCTGGCTATTATACATGAGGCTGCTATGAACATAGTGGAGTATATGTCCGTATTACATGCTGGGATATCTTCTGGGTATATGCCAAGGAGTGGTATTGCTGGATCTTCCAGTAGTGCTATGTCCAATTTTCTGAGGAACTACCAGACTGATTTCCAGAGTGGTTGTAGCTGCTTGCAATCCCACCAGCAATGGAGGAGTGTTCCTCTTTCTCCACATCCTTGCAAGCATCTGCTGTCACATGAATTTTTGATCTTAGCCATTCTATCTGGTGTGAGGTGGAATCTCAGAGTTGTTTTGATTTGTGTTTCCCTGATGATTAAGGATATAGAACATTTTTAGGTGATTCTCACCCATTTGGTATTCCTTAGTTGAGAATTCTTTCTTAGCTCTGTACTTAAATTTTTAATAGGGTTATTTGGTTTTCTGGTGTGCAAATTTTTTAGTTCTTTCTCTATATTGGATAGTAGCCCCATATAGGAGTTAGGATTGGTAAAGATTTTTCTCAAACTGTTGGTGGCCTTTTGGTCTTATTGAATGTCCCTTGCCTTACAGAAGCTTTGCAATTTTATGAGGTCCCATATGCTGACTTTTGACAATGCCAGTCATTGCTGTTCTGTTCAGGAGTTTTTCCCCTGTGGGAAAAAACTGTTTTTCATCGAGGCTTTTCCCCACTTTCTCCTCTAAATTTCAGTGTCTCTGGTTTTATGTGGCGTTCCTTGATCCACTTACATTTGAGCTTTGTACAAGGAGATAAGAATGGATCAATTCGCAGTCTTCTACATGCTAACAATCAGTTAACCCAGTAGCATTTGTTGAAGTTGCTGTTTTATTTCCACTCGATGGTTTTAGCTCCCTTGTTAAAGATCAGGTGTGTGGGTCTTCAGTTCTATTCCATTGATCTGCCTGTCTGTTGCTGTACCAGTACCATGCAGGTTTTTTTTTGTTTGTTTGTTTTTTTGTTTGTTTGTTTTTTTTTTTTTTTGTCACAATTGCTCTGTAGTACAGCTTAAGGTCAGGCATGGTGATTTCACCAGAGGTTTTTTTATTGTTGAAAATAACTTTTGCTATTCTAGATTTTTTGTTATTTCCGGATTTGCAAGTTGACCTTTCTAACTATGAGAATTGTGTTGGAATTTTGATGGCCATTGCATTGAAACTGTAGATTGCTTTTCGCAAGATAGCCATTTTTATTATATGGATTCTGTCAATCCATGAGCATGGGAGATCTTTCCATCTGAGATCTTTGATTTCTTTCTTCACAGACTTGAAGTTCTTATCATACAGATCTATCACTTCCTTACAGTCACACCAAAGTTTTTTATATTATTTGTGACTATTGTGAAGGGTGTTCTTTCCCTAATTTCTTTCTCAGCCTGTTTATCCTTTGTGTAAAGAAAGGCCATTGATTAGTTTGAGTTAATTTTATATCCAACTACTTCACTGAGGATGTTTATCAGGTTTAGAACTTCTTTTGTGGAATTTTTAGAGTTTTATATATATGTATATATTATCCTATCCTCTGCAAATAGTGATAATTTGACTTCTTCCTTTCCAATTTGTATCCCCTTGATCTCCTTTTGTTGTCTAATTGCTCTGGCTAGGACTTCAAGTACTATAGTGAATAGGTAGGGAGAAAGTGGGCAGCCTTGTCTAATCACTGATTTTAGTGGGATTGCTTCAAGTTTCACTCTATTTAGTTTGATGTTGGCTACTGGTTTTCTATATATAGCTTTTATTATATTTAGGTATGGGCCTTGAATTACTGATATTTCCAGGACTTTAATCACGAATGGGTATAGGTTTTGGAAAATGCTTTCTCAGCATCTAATGAGATGAACATGTAGTTTTTGTCTTGGAGTTTGTTTATATAGTGGATTATGTTGATACATTTCTAGATATTGAACCATCCCTGTATCCCTGGAATGAAGCCTACTTGATCATGATGGATGATCATTTTGATATGTTGTTGGATTTGGTTTGTGAGAATTTTATTGAGTATTTTTGCAGATAATCATAAGGGAAATTGGTCTGAAGTTGTCTTTCTTTTTTGGGTCTTTGTGTGGTTTAGGTATCAGAGTAATTACAAATTCATAAAATGAATTGGGAAGAGTACCTTCTGTTTCTATTTTGTGGAATAGTTTGAGAAGAACTGGAAATAGGTCTTCTTTGAATGTCTGATAGAAGTATGCTCTAAACCCATGTGGTCCTGGGCTTATTTTTGGTTGATAGACTATTAATGACTGTTTCTATTTATTTAGGTGATATGGAAATGTTTAGAACATTGATCTGATCCTGATTTAAATTTGGTACCTGGTGTCGGTCTAAAAAATAGTCCATTTTATCTAGGTTTTCTAGTTTTGTTGAATATAGCCTTTTGTACTTGTATCTGATAATGTTTTGTATTGTCTCAGATTCTGTTGTTATGTCTCCCTTTTCGTTTTTGATTTTGTTAATTAGGATACTGTCCCTGTGACCTCTTGTTAGGCTGGCAGGGTTTATCTATCTTGCTAATTTTCTCAAAAAAAAAAAAAAAAACCAGCTCCTGGTTTAGTTGATTCTTTGAATAGTTCCTTTTCTTTCCACTTGGTTGATTTTGTGAGACCTGAAAGCACTTTTCCCTGAAATGTAAAAAGCCCAAACTGCCCCCCCCCCTCAAGCCTGTTTTTCAGATCTCTAAAAACACAGCCAGTAAGGAGCTCTTTGTTCTCTAGAGCCAGCAAAAGGCCTTTTGTTTCACTACCTTACAACCAGAGAAGAGATAATTGTAAAAAGACCTAGCCAGGTGCTTGCCTGCCTCCCTGTGCCAAGGACACAGAGATAAACTCCACAGAGAAGAGCTCACCCCACTCCCAACTCCTCCCAATTCTTCACTTTTTCCTTAAAAGCCTCCTACTGTTACTGCTGGGGGGTCTATCTCCTTTGGCCTGCATGCCCATAGGAGCTCTTCCTCAGCTGGCTGATAATAAACCCTCCTGCTTTTTACATCAAGTGTGGTTTCTCTTGAATCTCTGGGGGTGCCAACTCATCCTGGGACAAGAGTGACCCTGTTTCTAGGGTCTTACAATTTCAGCCATGAGTTTGATTACTTCTGGAAACCATCTACTCTTGGGTAAATTTGTTTCCTTTTGTTCTAGATTGTGCTGTCAATCTGCTTGTCTATGTTCACTGCAGTTTCTTTGTAGAGGCACTCAGAGCTATGAGTTTTGCTCTTTGGACTTCTTTCATTCATTCCCATAATTTTGAATATGTTGTGGCTTCATTTTCATTAAACTCTACAAACTCTTTAATTTCTTTCTTTATTTCTTGCTTGACGGAGTTATCATTGAGTAGAGTGTTGTTCAGCTTCCACATCAAAGTTAGCTTTCTATTATTAATGTTGTTACTGAAGATCAGCCTTATTCTGTGGTGATATGATAGGATGCATGGGATAATTTCAATATTTTTGTATCTGCTGAGGTCTGTTTTGCGACCAATTCTATGGTCAGTTTTGGATAAGTTACCATGAGGTGCTGAGAAGAAGATATATCCCTTTGTTTTAGGATAAAATGTTCTGTAGATATCTATTAAATTCATTTGTTTCATAACTTCTGTTAGCGTCACTGTGTCTCTGTCTTGTTTCTCTTTCCAGGAACTGTTCATTGATGAGAGTGTGGTGTTGAAGTCTCTCACTATTATTGCATGCAGCGGAATGTGTGCTCTGAGCTTTACTAAAATTTCTTTAATGAATGTGGATGCCCTTGCATTTGGAGCATAGATGCTCAGAATTGAGAGTTCATCTTGGTAGATGTTACCTTTGATGAGTATGAAGTGCTTCTCTTTTGTATAACTTTGGGTTGAAAGTTGATTTAATTTAATATTAGAATGGCTACTCCAGTCTGTTTCTTGAGACTAGTTGCTTGGAAAATTGTTTTCCAGCCTTTTGCTCTGTGGTAGTATCTGTCTTTGACCCTGAAGTGGTTTTCTTATATGCAGCAAAATGTTGGTTCCTGTTTATGGAGCCAGTCTGTTAATCTATGCCTTTTTATTGGGGGATTGACTCTATTGATATTAAGAGATATTAAGGAAAAGTAATTGTTGCTTCTTGTTATTTTTCTTGTTAGAGTTTGGATTCTGCTCTTGCAGCTATCCTTTTTTTTTAGGTTTGTTGAAGGAATAATTTCTTGCTTTTTTGAGGGTGTAGTTTTCCTCGTTGTGTTGGAGTCTTCCTTTCATTATTCTTTGAAGGGCTGGATTTCTGGAACAATATTGTGTGAATTTGGTTTTATCATGGAATACTTTGATTTCTCCATCTATGATAATTAAGAGTTTTGCTGGGTATAGTAGCCTGGGCTGGCATTTGTGTTCTCTTAGGATCTGTATAACATCTCTTCTGGATCTTCTGGTTTTCATAGTCTCTGGTGAGAAGTCTGGTGTAATTCTGATTGGTCTGCCTTTATATGTTACTTGACCTTTTTCTCTTACTCTTTTAATATTCTATCTTTATTTAGTGCATTTGTTGTTCTGATTATTATGTGTCGGGAGGGATTTCTTTTCTGGTCCAGTCTATTTGGGGTTCTGTATGCTTTGTGTATATTCATGGGCATTTCTTTCTTTAGGTTGTATGTTTTCTTCTATAATTTTGTTGAATACATTTACTGGACCTTTAAGTTGAAAATCTTCATTCTCACCTATACCTATTATCCTTAGGTTTGGTCTTCTCATTGTGTCTTGCATTTCCTGGATATTTTGAGTTAAAAGTTTTTTTTGCATTTTGCATTTTCCTTGGTTGTTGTGTCCATGTTTTCTATGGATTCTTCTGCACCTGAGATTCTCTCTTCCATCTCTTGTGTTCTGTTGCTGATGCTCATACCTATGGTTCCTGATTTCTTTCCTGGGGTTTCTATCTCCAGAGTTGTCTCCCTTTGGGTTTTCTTTATTGTTTCTACTTACATTTTTGTATCTTTGATGGTTTTGTTCAATTCCTTCACCTGTTTCTTTGTGTTTTCCTGTAATTCTTTTAGGATTTTTCATTTTTGTTTCCTCTTTAAGGGTTTCTACCTGGTTACCTGTGTTCTCCTGTATTTTTTTTTAACAGAGTTATTAATATCCTTCTTATAATCCTCTACCAGCATCATGAAGTAAGATTTTAAATCTGAATCTTGCTTTTTTGGTTTGTTGGGGTACCCAGGACTCACTGTGGTAGGAGTCCTGGGTTCTGATGATGCTTATTGGTCTTGGTTTCTGTTAGTAAGATTTTTCTGTTTGCCTTTTGCCATTTGATAATATCTGGTGTTTTAGATGTTTTAGCTGTCTCTGGCTGGAGCTTGTTCTTCCTATGAGTCTGTTAGCCTCTATCAGCACTCCTGGGAGACCAGCTCTCTCCTGAGTCCTGGGAGTCAGAGCTTTCCCTGGAGGCTAACTCTACTCTGGCAGGGAAGGTGCACCGAGGACTGAGGGTCACCTCCTCCTCCTGGCTGATGATTAAGGCCCAAGGGATCCTGTCTAAGAAGCTCTGTTGCTTCTGCTGCCCACATGCTCCCCTGTGTGGAGCTGCCTCAGAGAATCCCAGATAGAAAATAGTGATCACACCTGGGTACCAGGGTCTAGGCACTTGCTGTAGGCAAGCTGTCCTCTGGCAGGGAAGTTGCACACAAGACTGAGGGTCAGCTCTGCCTCCTGGCTGAGGATGAAGTCTCAAAGTGACACTGTCCAAGAAGCTCTGTTGCTTCTGCGGCCATCGAGCTCTACTGTGCAGAACTGCCACTCTGCTATACTTTTTTTTTATAGATTGTTTTTGGGGAGCAATTTCAAATTAGTAAAGCAGGAAGTATCCATACTTTCCCTTATGTTTCTTCTATTAAAACCACACTGTGATTATTTTTAAAAAGTAAATTGGTGAAGGTTATTTTTTTTTATATTTTATTTATTTATTTATTTATTTATTTATTTATTTATTTAATTTGTCAAGACAGGGTTTCTCTGTGTAGCCCTGGCTGTCCTGGAACTCACTGAGTAGACTAGGCTGGCCTCGAACATAGAAATCCACATGCCTCTGGAATATTTTTTTTGTTTTTGTTTGTTTGTTTGTTTGTTTGTTTAAGTGAGGCTTTATCATATATTAAATCTAGCTGGCTCAGAATTTAATAGGTAGACCAGGCTAGAAATAACGTGAAGTAGTCCTAATGAGTGTTGAAATTACATGTGTGTACCACTGCCCAGCCGATATTCATATATTATAGATTATAATATAGAGTTCATTGCTCATGTCATACAGTCTATAAGTTTTGGCAAGTGTCCAGAACATCATATATTTGAAAGCATCCTGTATATTACTATTCAGATTGGCTTTTATCTAGCAATATGCATGTAAAAAATTAAAAAAAAAAAGAAATTTGCCCCAAAAGTGTCTGTCACAGTATGCTTATGTGACAAAAATATTGTTGACAGTTGTCAGTGTTGCTATTCAACATTTGCTTTGTTCTAGGAGTTTCTATATTTTCAGTAAAAATTGTCTCAAAGCAATTTATTTTCTCAGGATCAGACAATAGCATAGTTTGTTAAGATTGGGGTGCTTATTTCTTTCTTTTAATTTTTAAATACATATAGTATGTTCAAATTTCTGTATGAAACTTTTAATGCTTTTGTAAAATAATTTGATTTCAGCACATGAAGTTTTGTATTTTGTAGTAAAGAATAGGAAAGAAAATCTAATAATTCTGGCAATGACTTTTAAAGATTTACTTTTAATTATATGTTTGGGGAAATATATTCACATGAATGCCCACAGAGGACAGAGTTGTGTGATTCTCCTTGAACTGTGGTTACAGGCAGTTAGAAGCCACCTAATGTGGGTACTAGGAATCAAATTCAGGTCCTCAACAGAGCAGTATGTACTCTTAAACACTGAGTCATCTCTCCAACCCATCAATTACTTTTTAAATACACATGTATGCACTCATATATGTTATGTCAAAGGACAGATGGAGAAACACTTGAGTAGTTTTGTTTAACGTATCTAAACATATTTGATTTATCTTATCATTATCCATGTTCATAAAACAACTTAACTGGATATTTTTTACATGCTTGTGGTTTTATTGAATTTTAAGTCATGTTTCTGTAGGATGCTTTTCACCTTAAACTATATAAACTTCATCTGATGTATCCTTTCTTTCTTTCTTTCTTTCTTTCTTTCTTTCTTTCTTTCTTTCTTTCTTTCTCTCTCTCTCTCTCTTTCTTTTTCTTTCTTTCTTTCTTTCTTTCTTTCTTTCTTTCTTTCTTTCTTTCTTTCTTTCTTTCTTTCTTTTATTTACTCATCTGATTTACCATGACGCCCTGTGAATTCAGCAACTCCTTTAAATAAAGTGTGGATTCCTACTAGTTGGATTCATACTAAACATATCAAGAGATGCTACTTTTCATTCTTTCTCAACTATTCTCTTCACCACTAACACCAACTAATGAGTAAGTTTTGTTTTTTCCTATTACACATCCTTGTCTAAACAAGTACATGAAGGGTATAGTGGGCTATCATTCTCAGGGGTCCGGAAGACATATGAGATCCAGGAACTCTCTACCCTTGTCCTTTAAGATAGATGGATTTACAACCCATCTTCCTTCTTTACCTGTGAAACTGTAGACTTCAGTGAATATCTCCTTTATGTTTGTCAGTCCACTTATTTTTGACTGGGTGACCATCATTTCATTCCAGAGTTGCTTCAGAGTGTTTGTCTCACAGGTGAGAACACAGATTTGGTAGATCACAGCACAGTTTGTGTTTGCTCAGGATACCTTCAAAAGAATTTCCTAATGATTGTGTAGAGCACTAGCTACCAGTCAAGCAAGGAGGACCATAGGCATAGATTCTGACTTTTAAGTGTTAAAAATCATTCTTGGTCAATTTACCTATTGTAAATAGCATCATCCTTCATTTTCCTGGCCATTTCTCTAAGGGTCTTGATTTGCCTTCATATCTGTTTTTTTTTTCCTCCTTTATTGCTAATATTTCGTACCTAACTCAAGGTAGTAGTGTAAGTATACAGGAATTATAACACTTTCCAAATTAATATTTGTAATAAGGAGTTTGCTTGAACCCTGCAAACACAGGCCACAGGATACGATTAATGCTGAGTCCTGATAGTACAGCAATAGCTAGGTGGAGAGAGAAGTTATTGGACACTGTCATCCTGACGTTGGCACATAGAAGTCTTATCCATCTGTCTTTGGATTTTTGTCCATATGTGACAACAGTTTGTCCTTTTCATTCCCAATGATAGTGGTAAAGTAGGGGCTTTGTGACAAGTTGTGCTGTGTTTGACAGATTACAATAGATTCAGAAAAACAAGATCCAGTTGATATTTTGAGAAATTTTATGTTGTATATTTCCATGTCAGTAGTATCATTAAAATATTCTTAATATTTTGATTGATACAGGAACACAAATTCTATGTGAGCAAGAATGTCTCAACAAGTTCAAGGCCAGCCTGGTCTACAAAGTGAGTTCCAGGACAGCCAGAGCTACACAGAGAAACCCTGTCTCCAAAAACCAAAAAAAAAAAAAAAAAAAAAAAAAAAAAAAAAAAAAAAAAAAAAAAAAAAAAAAAAAAAAAAAAAAAAAAAAAAAAGAACGTCTCAACAAAACAAAACACATAATCATTATTTAAAAATTGAAGATGAAGTTACAAAAACTTAATCCATTACATTAGGATTAATCTTTGATCATTTAATAATGCCCACTAAAATATTTGTTGACTATTATATCTTTTAAATATTATATTTATATTATTGTATCTTTTTCACCTGGTAGATACTTAGTAACTGCTATTGAAACATTATGCTTTATTTGGTTTATGGCAGAGTAAGACATAATGAGGCTGCTTCATGTACTCTTAGGTTTGCTTAACCCACATCTATCCTCCCTTCCCCAACCTCCTATCCCCACCCCCAATTGAAACATTAACTCACAGTATCCATCCCCCTGATATTTTAGGTCACTTCTGGTCTATTATACCAGTCTATTATTTTTTGATTGGATAGAATGACAATAGGGTCCCAGGTAGTCTTTTCACGCACACCTGATTTTCATTAAACCTTACCCTACACACTTGTTTCTATATCATTATCACTCCACCGCCTGCTTGAAACTCTCTTTCCTCAATATTCCTCTCTCTATTTTCATTTCACCATAATCTACTATCCCCACTCTCTGGTTCCCCCTGCCACTGTCTGTTACTAGTTTCCTGCCTTTAACACTTATTCCAGGAAATGCAAATCAAACATCAGATTTGAATCCTGCATATGAGAAACACACAGTATCAGTTTAAAGGAGCCTGATTAAACTTAATATAACATTTTTTTTTTACCACTTCCAACCATTTATTGAAATTTTTCATTATTTTACTTTTATTTATAGCTGAACAATATTATACTGTGTATATGTACCATAGTTTAATTATCCATTTATCAGTTGGTGAGCTTCTAGGTTGATTTGATTTCCTACTTTGTGTAATAAAACAACAGTGAGAATGGTTGGGCAAGACTCTCCATGGCAGGATATAGATTCCAAGAGTGGTATATTTGTCTCACATGGGTCTTTCATTATAAACCTCAAGATTGACTTCTAAATTGGCTGTCCTAGCGTATATCCCCATCAACAGTGAGTAAGAAGAGTCTTCATTTACCCTATCCATGCCAGCATGTGATGTCATCATATTCCTGATGCTAGTCATTCTGATCGAAGTGATATGGGATCTTAAAATAGTTTGAATATCAATTTCCTGGCAAAAATCATACAGGCTATTGTTATTTCTCTCAGTTTTCTCCATGGCTAGATAATAAAAGCCTATTGCTGTAGACCCCCACACAGTGAGGTTGTAGGACACAGAAAAAGCAATCTTGAACTGACCAGGAAACTTTCTTCCTGCTGGCTATCTTTCATAGTTTCAGAAGGTGCTGTGCAGGTTGCTGGGGAGTAAAAGCCATCTATAGTCTTACCCAGCACTATACACAGCACACTACAATAATAATAATCTGTCAAACAAAATGTGCCTCCTGATGCATGATGGCAACGTGGTTTAAGGTAGTAACCAGCTGATCTCATAATTGGATTTGAAGCCTGCTCCACAAATAGGAACTCGTACCTAGTTCTATAAACATGTTCAAATCCCATTGCTAGTGAAGTTATAATCTGTTGATGATTTTATAAAAGATCATGCTGTCAAACTTCCTTCTCAATATTTATGTTTACAGCCATAGGGGAAAAAATGAAAGAAAAAGATACTCCTTGAAAAATGAGTAGAGCAGGTCTTGTGCATGCTATTATAATCTGAGTTCATATTTGTATAAATTTTGTTGTGTCCAAAACCAGACAAAATTCCATAATGGAGAACTGGATGTAGATACAACCCCACTCCTAACAAAAAATCTATTTGAAATTGGTAAAGGGGAAACTAGTTTTATTCTATAGATTCTCACTTGGTATATAAACCATACTACAGGGCAGGTTCTATCCTCAGTAGGAGCAGGCAAACACAAAATAGAAACTATATTTTGTACGTGCTTTTTGATTCATTTTGTTCTCTTTTGGTCCTTTTTGTTTTATTGTTTTCTTTTGATATTTTGTTGTTGCTTTTGTTTTTGATTGGGAGAGAGAGAGGGCATGTTTACCAGAGAGCATAAACCTTGGTTGAAGATAAAGAGCATAAAGATAACCATCTTAAGGAAGGGAAAATGTAATTAAATCATTGTATATAAAAATGGTAAAAAGTAACTATAGCAATCCTTGAATAATCTCTTTAACTCCTTTTTATCACCTTCATTTCAATTATTACTAAAAAATAAGAATCTTATCTCCTATCATGTTCTCCCTCCTAAAACCCCTCCCCTTAACCTCTCCCCCTCCCCCTGCTCCCCAACCCACCCACTCCTGCTTCCTAGCCCTGGCATTCCCCCACACTGGGGCATAGGACCAAGGGCCTCTCCTCCCATTGATGACTGACTAGGCCATCCTATGGTACATATGCAGCTGGAGTCATGAGTCCTACCATGTGTATTCTTTGGTTGGTGGTTTAGTCTCTGGGAGGGAGCTCTGAGGGTACTGATTGGTTCATATTGTCGTTCCTCCTATGGGGCTACAAAACCCTTCAGCTCCTTGGGTACTTTCTCTAGCTCCTTCATTGGGGACCCTGTGCTCAGTACAATGGATGGTTGTGAGTATCCATTTCTGTATTTGTCAGGCACAGGCTGAGCCTCCCAGGAGACAGCTATATCAGGCTCCTGTCAGCAAGCTCTTGTTGTCATCCACAATTCTTAGGCAAATGGATGGATCTGGATAATATCATCCTGAGTGAGATAACCCAATCATAGAAGAACACACATGATATGCACTAACTGTTAAGTGGATATTAGCCCAGAAGCTCGGAATACCCAATATACAATTCACAAAACACATGAAACTCAAGAAAAAGAAAGACCAAAGTGTGGGTACTTTGGTCCTTCTTAGAAGGGGGAACAAAATACCCATGGAAGGAGTTACAGAGACAAAGTGTGGAACAGAGACTGAAGGAATGACCATCCATGACCATCCAGAGACTGCCCCACCTGGGGATCCATCCCATTTACAAATGGCAAACTCTTAAGTTTGACTGCTGTATTAGTCTGTTAATGGTGCTATAACAGACTACCTAAGCCTCAGTCATTTTTCTAATTTTTTTCTCTTTCTCCTCCTTCTATGTCTCCATGCCCCCACACACATGCCTTTCATCCCTCAAGATCTATCTCTTTTCTTTTTGTAATTAGAAAATAACATGCTTCCAGGAGATAACAACCAAACCTGCCTAAATAAAATATAAAATAAAACCCAAACCATCACATTGTAGCTTGATAAGGCAACTGAAACAGAAGAGAAATAGCCCTAAGACTATGGACAACAATCAGAGACCCACTTATTCATATACTTAGGAGTTCTGTAGATGCACTAAGCTAATAACTAACACACACACACACACACACACACACACACACACACACACACACACACACACCCTATAGGACCTGGTGCAGGCTCATGTGGTCTCTGTGCTTGCTGCTTCAGTCTCTATGGACTCATATCTGCCTTGCTTCCTTGATTCAGAGAACCTTTTTCTACTGGAGTCCTCCATCTCCTTTGGTGCTTAGTTTTCTAGAGAATTTGATGGAGACATCCTATTTAGAGCTATGTATCCCAAGGTCCATTTGTTCTAGTCTGCTGCAGGTTATAGTGGTACATGCTGGTATGATTTGCTGAAGGAGGCAGAGGCAGAGGCAGGAGGTTCATTAGTTCAAGGAGAGCTTAGATTGGACCATTTCTAAAGAACAGATATTTATTTCTTACCATGTAGACACTTACAGCATAAAATAAAAGGGTTAATTATCATGAGAAAATTCATGTGTCATGAATTGTCAATTATCCAATAGAAGAAAAGTAAAGAAAAAAAAGATGTTGAAAGGTGTCATAAAATAGACAAAATGTGAGAGATTCAGAGAGAGGGAGCAGAGGAGAGAGAGAGAGAGAGAGAGAGAGAGAGGAGGGAGGAAAGGGAAAAGAGGGATAAAGGGATACACATGAAAGAAAAAATGAAGAGTTGGAGAATCAGGTTAGAGAAAAGCTTAAGTGAAAGATTTATAGAGGTATAAAATAATAAAAAAGAGTTAATAGAAAGAGGAACAGGAAGAGAGTATGAGATAAGAAGAAGATGATATGGGCACAGGAGAGCAAATGAATGGGGGAAACGAGGGAAAGAGGAGGGAAAAGCAGAGGCTGCCTTTCTTTACTCAGCCTGCAATTGATTCCTATGATGATGTCACCTCCAAACTCAACTCCCAAGACAGTCATGCTGTTCATGATGGGGAACACTTAGAGTCTTCTCATCTCCTAGTAAGCCTGGTATACTGAGGACTGTGTCTCCAGGATATTTTTGAAAAGAGACTCATTTAATCCATAGCAAAAGGAAAAGACCTCTGTGTTATTTTCAAGGTCATGCTACTAGAGAATGTAGAACTTTTTGTAGCATTGATATAAAAGTAAATAATTTAGATATTGTTTATGTCAACTCCTGTTTACTCCCCCCAACTCCAGGCATCTTTCATTATCTGGTTGTTTCCCTTCTACTTTCCCATGATATTTAATTTTCTACATCCTATATGTGAACTAAAATTATGTGGTGTTTGTTTTTGTAGTCCTAGCTGATTTTTTTTAGCTAATAATCTTCAGCACAGTTCTGATTCTGTGAACATGGTGTTAGATTTAGTCCTGAAATAAGTATGAATATGCAGGTATCTGTACTGTGCTGGTTTCAAGTTCTTGGGATTTACATTCCTAGGAGTAGAGTGTGAAGTTGGGGAAGGGTGGTGGCTCTGGGAAGAGTTGGGGAAGTGAAATACCAAGATATATTATACAAATATTTTTAAAATAGTTTAAAAATTAGTCTAAAGGCTGCCTCTGCCAGGAAAGGAGATAGGGGGACAATAGATTATCACCTCTCCTTCTACTCTTTCAGTCCCAATATGCCCAGGCTTATCCAGAGATCTGTAGGAGAACACCTGCTGTGCTCTCTCTATTTTTTTTTCTCTCTCTGACCCCATGTGGGTCCTTTGGCATGTGGGACCTTGTTACTAGACAGGCATAATAAGAATGGTAAGGCTGACTGAGCTCAAATCCAGGGAATCTCAGATTTGAGAACAGCAGGAGTGGAGTCATTCCCTGCCTACCTCTACCTGCTCTGAAACAGTAACCAGAACACCCCACTGAGGACTACCAGCACTAGATCACATAGCATAAACACCTGGTGTTCTCCATGCTAATGAGGTATCAAATAGCCAGTGAGCATTCAGCCACTGATCTTCTCTTCCTGAACATTCCTTCCAACAAAAGTTGTTTAATTCATGGTTTGCCTGAATAAAGTGTATACATTCACATCCACCATCAAATAAATCAGTATGAATAAGAAAGAATGGCCTATTCATTAAAGATAACTGTGGGGAAGGCCTTCCTTAACCAGCCCCCTATAACTCCCAAGGAAGGTCTTCTTTCCTCTAGCCCCTCTAGTACTCCTGGCACTCACTCCTAATCCAAGGGCTCCACCTGCCAGGGCTCTGCCTTCCCTTCAAGGCCTGCATGTGGATACCCTAAGTGAAGGAGAATTGGAACTGTAGACTTTATTAAACCCAAACAGCTGTTATACTACATCAGCGAGACAGAATGTGTTATGAAACAACGGATCACAATGATCACCTTGAATTTTCTTTACCCCAACACATCCCACTATCCCAGCTTCCAACACCAGTAAGAATCTCATACCACTAAAATCAAAAGAAGACACACACACACACACACACACACACACACACTGCCACCACCACCACAATCATAATCATCACCACCAAACATCAAAACAATAACAAAAATCCAATAATTTTTAAATTTCTGTTAATTTCTTTATTTACTATCTTTTCATGTGTGCAGTTAGCCTCCATTGTTGTTTTTAATATGATTAAGTTGTTCTATATGGTTATTGTTTTGATTATTATGTGTCAAGGAGACTTTCTTTTATGGACCCATATATTTGTGGTTCTGTGTGCCTCTTGTACCTTTATAGGCATCTCTTTTATGTTAAGAATATTTTCTTCTATGTTTTTGTTAAAATTATTTTCTGGATCTGTGAACTGAAATTATTTCCTTCCTCTACTCATATTATTCTTTTTGTTGTTGTTTTGGTTTTTTGTTATGTCCCTGACCTCCTGTTTGGTGTCAGGTGCTTTTTAGATTTAACATTTTGTTGGACTGATAATTTCCTGCCTTTATTGTATTTTCAACGCCTGTGATTTTTTTTTTTTTGGTCCATCTCTTGTATTCTGTTATTGAAGTAAATTACTAAGTTTTTCATTTCTAGAATCGCATAACTGAATTTTCTTTATGATTCTATTAATTTTCTACGATCTTAAAGGATTAATTCATTTCCTTCATCTGTCTGTTTCTATTTTCCTTGGATTATTTAAGGGATTTATTCATTTCTTTTTTTTAAGGATTTCTATCATATTTATATAATTGGTTTTAGAGACTTTTTTGTGTTTAAACTGTGTTAAAATATTCAGAGTGTAGTCATGTTGTCCTGGCTGTTATTGATTGTGTATCTGTGCTAGCATCAAGCCATCTGGGATTGGGATGATAATAGGTCTAGGTGCTGATTTCTGCATTTGTCCTTGTTGGGTGGCTCTTTTGTTACTTGGTGTCTGTTTCCTCTCTGAATTTCTAGAGTGTAACAACTTAATGCTACATTGAAAGTTCTAGAACAAGAGATAATTGTAGCCAAGAGGAATACACAGCAAGCAGTAATCAAATGCAGGGCTGAAATCAATGAAACAGAAACAAAGAACACAATTCAAAGAATCAATGGAACAAACTGTTGGCTCTTTGAGAAAATCAATAAGATACACAAAACTTTACCCAACCAAATTAACTAAAACACGGAAACAGAATATCTGAATTAACCAAATCAGAAAAGAAAAAGAGGACATAACAACAGATGCCAAAGAAATTCATATAGTCCTAAGAGTATACATGAAAAAGCTGAACTTTAGCAGGGCAGTGGTGGCACACTTCTTTAATCCCAGCACTCGAGAGGCAGAGGCATGCCAATTTCTGAGTTAGAGGCCAGCCTGGTCTACAGAGTGATTTCCAGGATAGCGAGGGCTACACAGAGAAACCCTGTCTCGAAAAACCAAAAAAAAAAAAAAAAAAAAAAAAAGCTTAACTTTGCCAGGGAGTGGTGACGCAGGCCTTAAATCCCAGCACTTGGGAGGCAGATGCAGGTGGATTTCTGAGTTCCAGGCCAGCCTGGTTTGCAGAGTGATTTCCAGCACAGCCAGGGCTACACAGAGAAACCCTGTCTCGAAAAACAAACAAAGAAACAAACAAACAAACAACAAAAAAGCTTCACTTCACCAAATTGGAAATTTTAAAATAAATAATTTTCTCAATTCATACCACTTACCATAGTTAATTTATGATCAGATAAGCAATTTAAATAAACCTCTCACTTCCAGTAAAATTAAACCAGTTATTAATAGTCTCCAACACAAACAAACAGAAAAAACAACAACAACAACAACAACAAAACAAGGGCCAGATGATTTTAATGCAGAATTCTTCCAGGCATTCAAAAAAGAGTTAACACAAGTACTCATGTACTTATTCCACAAATTAGAAATAAAGGGACATTGCCCAATTTATTTTATGAGGACACAGTTACCCTGATACCCAAAACACATAAAGAACCAAAAAAAAAAAAAAAAAACACCCCCTCCCAAAACAAACAATAGTGAATTACTGATCAATTTTCCCTATGAATACAGATGAAAACTACACAATAACATACTTGCACACTGAATCCAAGAACACATCAAAAAATCGTATACCATGATCAAGTAGGCTTCATACCAAAGATGCAGGATTGGTTCAATGTATGAAAGAACTCCCAGAGCTCCTGTCTCTAGCTGCATATGTAACAGAAGATGACCTAGTGGGCCATCATTGTAAAGAGAGGCCCCTTGGTATTGCAATCTTTATATGCCCCAATACAGGGGAAAGCCAGGGCCAAGAAGTAGGAGTGGGTGGGCAGGGGAGCAGGCTGGGGGGAGGGGAGAGGGAACTTTAGGGATAGCATTTGCAATGTAAATTAAGAAAATATCTAATGCCAGGCATGGAGGCACACGCCTTTAATCCCAGCATTCAGGAAGCAAAGGCAGGCGAATTTCTGAGTTCTAGGCCAGCCTGGTCTACAAAGTGAGTTCCAGGACAGCCAGGGCTATACAGAGAAATCCTGTCTCGAAAAACAAAAAACAAAAAACAAAAAAAAGAGGAAAATATCTAATAAAAAAAAGAAAAAAAGAAAAAAAGAAAAAATAAATACAATTTATTAAATATAAAAACTGAAAATAAAAAGCCATGGTCACCTCATTAAATGCAGAAAAGTCTTTGAAAAAAGCCAACACCCCTTATGTTGAATATCCTGGAGAATAGTGATAGTAGGGACATTCTTAAACAAAAGAAAAGTGATTGACAACAAGCATATACCCAATACCAAAATAAATGGAGTAAACCTTAAAACAATACAACTTATATCAAGAGCAGAACAACGTTTTTCCACTCTCTTCATACTATTCAATATATTTCTTGAAATCTTACCTAGAGTAACAAGAAAACATAAGGAGACCAAGGGTATACCAAGCATTCAATATAATATATAGAAAGGAGGATGTCAAATTATGTATGTTTGATGATATATATAAGTAACCTTTAAAATTCCATAAGGAAACTCCTACTGCTGAAAAAATACTTCCAGCAAAGTAGCTTGATACAAAATTAACTAAAACATTGGTTGTCCTGGTATATACAAGTAACAAACTAACTGAGAAAGAAATCAGAGAAACACTTTTTTACAAATAGCCTCAAATACTATAAAATCACTCTAAGTAAGACTTGTATGATCAAAACTTCAAGTCATTGAATAAAGAAATTGAAGGTGGAAAGGTTATCATATGCACATATATCAGTAGGTTTAATATGGCTATGTAAAATGGCTATCTTACCAAAAGAAATCTACAGATGCAATTCAACCCCCATCAAAGTCCCACCACACTTCTTCACAGATCTTAAAATTAAAATTCTCAACTTCATATGGAAAAACAAAAGTCCCAGAATAGCTAAAACAATGCAGTTTTAAAGAATGGCTAGAGGTACCACTGTTTATGATTTTAAAGTGTACTAGAGTGTACTAGAGTAATAAAAACCACATCATATTGGTATTAAAACAGAAACATTATTCAATGGAATTGAGATGAAGTCCCAAATATAAATGCATACACCTATGCACACCAGATTCTTTTTTATAATGAAGGCAGTAATACACACTGAACAAAAGACAGCATCTTTAACATCAGCAAAACAAATAAAAATAATTTGCATATTAAAAAGAAATTTAAGCAAACAAAAATGTAAAAGTTTAGCACAATCATTTGGTTGTTGTTTTTAAATATTTGTTACATTTTATTCCCATGTTTACTATTTTATATGCAAAGAGGCATGACTTTGTGTATCTGTGGAGGTCAAAACACAAATTGAAGGAGTGCTTTTTTTTTCCTTTCCACTATGTACATCTTGGGGATTGAATTTAGGTTGTCATGTTTAGCAAAAATGCTTTAACCCATTTAGTCATATTTCTGGCCCTATATTTAAGCTTATTTTAGGATTTCTGTGATAGCTGAAAAATACGACCTCACCAGGTTTTATGAGTTTCTTTTTTCTGCCCAAATTTACTCCAGAAGTTGTTAATGGTTGCTTACTTGATCTGTGTTATTTTGACTGGAGTAAGATGAATTCTCAAAGTTTTCTTTTTCATACTTCATATTTATTATTTGTACTTCTTCACTTGAATGTTATTGGCAGAGATCACATGTCTACCCATTGGATTTTTAAAAAATCTTTTGGTGTTCCTTTTTTTTTTTAAACCTCTTTATCTGTATTAGTTTAGTGTCAGATTAACAGCTTATAATACATATTTTCCACTATTTCTTCTTTCATTTTATATTTTACTGTGTAGAAGCTTTTTAGTTTGATTAATTTTCATGCATCAATTCTGTCATTTCTGCAATTGTTNATATATATATATATATATATATATATATCTTGATCTTCCCCACCAGCCATACTCAGATGTCCCCTGAGCATGTTATCTTCCCAACCTCATGTCCTCTTTTAGTTAGGACTCACAAATCCCAATTAATGCTACCCATATGCACATGAACAATCTACCCATATGCACATGAACAATCTACCCATATGCACATGAACAATCTACCCATATGCACATGAACAATCTACCCATATGCACATGAACGATCTACCCATATGCACATGAACAATCTACCCATATGCACATGAACAATCGACCAGAAGCCACACCCCTGAAGAAACTGACTTTTCCTTTCCTGGCAAGACTAAAGACTAAACAATATTTTCTATTTGTTCTTAAAATCTTTTTGTCCCCTGTTCCATGATGTTTATCTGAGACTTGTGGGAAGAGGGTGTGAGATGGATATTGCATGTAGTGATAAGCACTCCACCTTCCCTTGATCTCTGTAAGTTGTAAGTTTCGGTAATAGCTGAAAATCACAGCGAAAAATGTTATGTGATAATGTTTGGGAGCTGTACTAATGTTCACAGGAAGCTGCTGGAGCAGTGGAGGTATGCATCAGAGTTTGAGCCTTCAATAATCCCTTGCCTATCTGCTCTGGGAGGATTTTTCCTTGGAAATTTGATATTGTAGATTGTTTAGGGAAGGAAAGTCATTTGACAGCATTATTTATGTTGACTGAGGAAAACTCTGTGTGGGTATCTTTTGATTTTTCTAATGGTTTCTTCAGCCTGGTGCTTCAGAGTTTCATAGTTTTCATTCCAGAAAAAATTGCTTTTTGTTAGCTTTGTTCTATTTCTTCTAGAATGCTTTATTTAATATTATTTGGACCTTTGTGAAATAGGTTGTTCAGCTAAGTTCTTTCTTAGTGAGTTCATTGTTGATGCTTAGAAGAGATACTGGATATTACTCCCCTATCAGATTTAGGGTTAGTAAAAATCCTTTCCCAATCTGTTAGTGGCCTTTTTGTCTTATTGACAGTGTGTTTTGCCTTATAGAAGCTTTGCAATATTATGAGGTCCCATTTGTCAATTCTTGATCCTACAGGACAAGCCATTGCTGTTCTGTTTAGAAATTTTTCTCCTGTGCCCATATCTTAGAGGCTTTTCCTCGCTTTCTCCTCTATAAATACAAAGAGCTCAAGAAGCTGGACTCCAGAAATTCAAATAACCCGATTAAAAATGGGGTACAGAGCTAAACAAAGAATTCTCAACTGAAGAATAACAAAGGGCTGAGAAACACCTGAAAAAAATGTTCAACATCCTTAATCATCAGGGAAATGGAAGTCAAAACAACCTGAACTTTGAGATTCCACCTCACACCAGTCAGAATGGCTAAGATCAAAAATACAAGTGACAGCAGATGCTGGCAAGGATGTGGAGAAAACAGAACACTCTTCCATTGCTGGTGGGATTGCAAGCTTGTACAACCACTCTGGAAGTCAGTCTGGCGGTTTCTTAGAAAATTGGACATAGTACTACTAGAAGATCCAGCAATACCTCTCCTGGGCATATACCCAGAAGATGTTCTAAATGGTAATAAGGACACATGCTCTACTATGTTCATGGCAGCCTTATTTATAATAGCCAGAAGCTGTAAAGAACCCAGATGTCCCTCAACAGAGGAATGGATACAGAAAATGTGGGACATTTACACTATGGGGTGCTACTCAGGTATTAAAAACAATGAATTTATGAAACTCATGGACAAATGGATGTATCTGCAGGATATCATCCTTAGTGAGGTAACCCAATCACAAAAGAAGTCACTTGATATGCACTCACTGTTAAGTGGATATTAGCCCAGAAACTTAGAATATACAAGATACAATTTGCAAAACACAAGAAAATCAAGAAGAATAAGATCAACATGTGGATACTTCATTCCTCCTTAGAATAGGGAACAAAATACCCATGGGAGTAGTTACAGAGACAAAGTTTGGAGCTAAAACTAAAGGATGGACCATCCAGAGACTACACTGCCTGAGGATCCATCCCATAATCAGTTACCAAATCCATACACTATTGCACATGACAGCAAGCTTATGCTGAAAGGACCCTGATATAGCTGTCTCTTTTGAGGCTATGCCAGTGCCTAGCAAATACAGAAGTGGATGCTCACAGTCATCTATTGGATAGAACACAGGGTCCCCAATGGAGGAGCTAGAGAAAATACCCAAGGAGGTGAAGGGGTCTGCAACCCTATAGGAGGAACAACAATATGAACTAAACAGAACCCCCAGAGCTTATGTCTCTAGCTCCATATATAGAGCAGAAGATGTCCTAGTCGGCCATCATTGGGAAGAGAGGCCCCTAGGTCTTGCAAACTTTATATGCCACAGTAGAGGGGAATGCCAGGACCAAGAACTGGGAGTGGATGGGTAGGGGAACAGGGTGGGGAGAGAGTATAGGGAACTTTCTGGATAGCATTAGAAATGTAAATAAAATATCTAATAAAATAAAGGAAGAATAAAGAAGAGATACTGGTCTTTCATGTTGATTTTTAATTCTGCTAAATTGCTAATTTATCAAACAATAATCTGTTCTATTGGCGCATCAAATGCCTTGTTAGCATAAGAATTGATAATCTCAAATCTTCATTTCTTATTTTCATACTTAATTTTTACTGATATCATTAAAACTGTTGATAATATATTGTTAGAGTATCAAAATTAGACATATTTGGCTTATTACCGATAATGGAGGATAAAATTTTATTTTTACCAATCAATATAATATTGAGTATTGATTCATCACATTTCATCTTTATTTTATTTATGCATGTTCCTTTTAATCCTAATTTCTTCACAGATACAAACATCAAAGAATGTTTCATTTTCTCAGAGGCATTTTCTAATTTGTTAAAATGACTTAATTTGGTTCTTAGTTCCATTTATATGCTGTATATGGTTCTCTGTATATTTATTGATTTTCACACATCAAACAAACCATGATTTTTGCATCTGTAGTCATCAAAAATAGCTTAATTTCCCGTTGTTCTGTCTTTATCTGGTGATTATCCTTCACACACTGAGACTGTGGTTCTTCCCTTTCTATTGCATGGAATACTTTGAGGAACAAGAACATTTTATTAGAGGTAACTATTTAATGATATTTTAATCTAAATGCTTAATAGAGATATTTGATGTTGTTTGTAACTTCTCAGTTCAATTTTCAATTTTGGCAAGTCGTGTGTACCCAGAAATATTTCTATTTATTTGAGATACTTCAGTTTGTGGAAATATAAATTTTTATATATGTCCTAAAATGTATATGAATTTCAGTGTTATTTGTTGTAAATCCACCATATCATCTATAATTTTATCACTTTGGAAGGGTTTCTCTCTTTTTGTATGAATCTCTAATACTCTGTTAATATTGCTTACCATTTAAGAGACCCAAATTTATTATATATTATTTATTATATTAATTTTAGTTTTTATCTTTATCTTTTTCTAACATATTTTCCCTAATTTTCTGTGTCCCTGAGATGCACAATTAGGTTGTTTATTTAAGTTCTTTTGATATTTTTAGATGTAGGCCCTCCCTCATAGATAAGGAATATTTTCTTGCATCTGCCTTAATTGTATACAGCAATCCTGATATGTTGTTGGATTTTTTTTCATTCCGAGTCATGATCTTGATATACATCAAATCCTGAGGGCCCTACTCTACCGATTAAAGACTCTTCCATTACGACTCTTATGTTCTGTAAGTCTTAAAAATTATTGACATTCTGTTCACTCTGTTCATTCTCCCACACACACACCATGATGAGCCTTATAGTGCTTAGTGTAGAGAAGGGCTGCTCTTTCCTTGATACCCATACTCTAAAGCATTTGTCTCCATGACAGCCTCTGGCCTTCCCTGTTTTTTTGTTTTTTACAATTATTTATTTTTGTTTTTGATATTAGAACCTGATTACAACATTTCTCCCTTCCTTTGCTTCCCTCTACATCAGAAAAGTAAACTTCACACATCTAGAAATAATTTACCAGTTTCCCTACTTTTCGAAAACCATTCAGATTCTGTCTTTTCATCCCAGCCTCCATGGAAGATAGAGAAGTTATGGTAAAAAGTCAGACAGTTTAGGTCAGATGATTATGATGTCATTAAATTAGAACAGACCAAACCCCTAATGATCATTTCATTTGGCTCACTTATCTGAGTTAGCTTATTGTAAGACTTTGAGTAGCTTTGCTGTCCTCAAAGAAAGGGCACCCATGGTGTATCTTGGAGAGCTTTTGGTATTTCTGCAAATGTCTAGTATTACATATATAGATGGTTATTTTGCCACTGAATATTTTTCATTATTTCAAATATCACATTTATTCAGCATTAATTCAACTGTACTAGTGTATCTCTGTGGGACCAATTGACCATGCCAGGAAACTCGGTAAAGTTGAGCAGGTTTGAGAACACAGCACCCAGGCACCCACCTAAGACATTAGGTGGCTTCCTGCTACCTAACAGATTCCTGGCCTGGAACACATGCCACACTTCAACATATGAAACATGACCTTTAGTCACATAGCCCAGAAGAGAGTTCTCCATGCTAATGAGGTATCTAGATGGACCTTGAAAATTTAGCCAATATGCTTCCGTTTCTGGACATTACTTCCTGAAAAATGCATTTAATCTCTGGTAACTCGTGAGGAGGTTGTATGCACCCATTTTTCATGATGAACAATAAATAAACAGTTTGGAACCAAGGGCTATCTCTTTCATCAAGAACATAGAGAATGTAGAGAAAGCCTTCATCTACAGAGCAACACAACCTAAATCTCCCACAGAAGGCCCCTACAGATGACCACTGCTAAGCTAAGCACTTTTACTGATGAGTTTCCCTCCCCTGGCCCCTGGTTCATCCTCAGCCCATGGACCACCTTCATTCTCTGCTTCTCCATGACTTTTAGCAGTGTTTAGATATCCAGGAATCAGAGTATCTCCTGCTAGACCTCCTCACCAGCCCATAGACCCCTGACCTGTTCCAACTCCTCTGAGGTTTCCAATGGCAACTGAATGCCTGGTATTCAGTAAACCCCAGCCTCTACCTCTCACTTCTTAAGCTACATTTTCCAGCCTTCCCTCAAGCCCAGCACCCCATGGCAGTGCAGAGCAAGTGTAGTCTTATTTTTCAGGGTTTTGCCTGCCAGCTGCATTTTAACATCCCAGTGGCCAGGCAAAATGCAAAACCACATACCTCCATTGAGTGCAGATACTTATCTACCCACAATGATATATTTTGGAGTGATTAAAATTACAATGCACTACAAGCTGGAGAACTTAAAGCCTGTGGTGTCAAAAGAAACCCTGTCCCAGAATCTATCAACTCAGTGCCTATAAACTTGTGAAGCTTTATAACTTATGTACATTTGTACCTTCAGCAATCCTAGAATGTATGGGCTAAATACAAACTACATGGAACACAGATTACGGTATACACATTATATAGTGTGCATTTAATTCATTATACTTACCAAATTAATGTTTCCTTTTAATGTTGACTTTAAGATTTTTTTTGTTTTTTTTGTTTTTTTTAATTTTTTTCCAACTTTTATTAGATATTTTCTTCATTTACATTTCAAGTGTTATCCAGAAAGTTCCCTATACCCTCCCCCCGTCCCGGCCCTGCTCCCCTACCCACCTGCTCCCACATCTTGGCCCTGGCATTCCCTTGTGCATATAAAGTCTGCATGACCAAGGGGCCTCTCTTCCCAATGATGGCCAACTAGGCCATCCTCTTCTATATATGCAACTAGAGACATGAGCTCAGGGGGTACTAGTTAGTTCATGTTATTCTTCCACCTATAGGGTTGAAGACTCCTTCAGCTCCTTGGGTACTTTCTCTAGCTCCTTCCTTGGGAATCCTGTGTTCCATCTAATAGATGACTGTGAGCTTCCATCTCCATGTTTGCCAGGCATTGGTATAGTCTCCCACAAGACAGTTATATCCTGGCCCTTTCAGCACTATATTGCTGGCATATGCTATAGTGTCTATGTTTGGTGCCTGACTGTGGGATGGATCCCTGGCAGCTGCAGTCATTGGGTCCATCCTTTGGATTCAGATTCACACATGAGCTCTGTAACTCTTTCAATGTGTACTTTGTTCTTAATTCTAGGAAGGGGTGACATGTCCACATTTTGATCTTCCTTCTTCTTGAGTTTCATGTGTTTTGTAAATTGTATCTTGGGTAGTCTAGTTTTCTGGGCTAATAGCCACATATCAGTGAGTACATGTTATGTGAGTTCTTTTGTAATTGGGTTACTTCACTCAGGATGATGGCCTCCAGATCCATCCATTTGCCTAGGAATTTCATATATTTATTGTTTTTAATAGCTGAGTAGTACTCCATTGTGTAAATATACCAAATTTTTTGTATCCATTCCTCTGTTGAGGGTCATCTAGGTTCTTTCCAGTTTCTGGCTATTATGAATAAGGCTGCTATGAACATAGTGGAACATGTGTCCTTGTTACCAGATAGAATATCTTCTGGATATATGCACAGTAGAGGTAATGCAGGATCTTCCGGTAGTACTATGTCCAATTTTCTCAGGAACCACCAGACTGAATTCCAGAGTGGTTGAACCAGCTTGCATTCCCACCAACAATGGAGGAGTGTTCCCCTTGCTCCACATCCACGCCAGCATCTGTTGTCACCTGAATTTTTGAACTTAGCCATTCTTACTGGTGTGAGGTGGAATCTCAGGTTTGTTTTGATCTGCATTTCCCTGATGATTAAGGATGTTGAACATTTTTTTTCAAGTGTTTCTCAGCCATTCGGTATTCCTCAGTTGAGAATTCTTTGTTTAACTCTGTGCCCCACTTTTTAATGGGGATATTTGATTTTCTGGTGTCCACCTTCTTGAGTTCTTTATATATATTGGATATCAGTCCCCTATCTGATTTAGGATTGGTAAAGATCCTTTCCCAATCGGTTGGTGGCCCTTTTGTCTTGATGATAGTCTCTTTTGTCTTACAGAAGCTTTGCAACTTTATGGGGTCCCATTTGTCAATTCTTGATCTTACAGCACAAGCCTTTGCTGTTTTGTTCAGGAATTTTTCCCCAGTGCCCATATCTTCAAGGCTTTTCCCCACTTTCTCCTCTATAAGTTTCAGTGTCTCTGGTTTTATGTGGAGGTCCTTCAACCACTTAGACTTGACCTTATTACAAGGAGATAAGAATGGATCAATTCCCAGTCTTCTACATGATAGCTGCCAGTTGTGCCAGCACGTAAACAACTTTTCCGACAGAAAAAAGGTGACCTATCAAAATCGAGGGAACAGTTTCTAGTCCACTGGTATCCACACACCTAAGTAAAGACCCAGAAGCTAGGATAAGGTAACTAGATCGACAGACAACGACATCCAGTACCATGCAGTTTTTGTTACGATTGCTCTGTAGTACAGCTTGAGGTCAGGCATGGTGATTCAACCAGAGGTTTTTTTATTGTTGAGAAGAGTTTTTGCTAGTCTAGGTTTTTTGTTATTCCAGATGAACTTGCTAATTGTCTTTTCTAGATCCTTGAAGAATTGAGTTGGAATTTTGATGGGGATTGCATTGAATCTGTAGATAGCTTTTGGCACATAGCCATTTTTACTATATTGATTCTGCCAATCCATGAGCATGGGAGATCCTTCCATCTTCTGAGATCTTCCTCAATTTCTTTCTTCAGAGACTTGAAGTTCTTGTCATACAAATCTTTCATATCCTTCGCAAGAGTCACACCAAGATATTTTATATTGTTAGCGACTATTCTGAAGGGTGATGTTTCCCTGATCTCTTTCTCAGCCTGTTCATCCTTTGTATAGAGAAAGGCCATCGATTTGTTTGAGTTAATTCTATATCCAGCTACTGCACTAAAGCTGTTTATCAGGTTTAGGAGTTCTCTCGTGGAGTTTTGGGGGTCACTTATATATATTATCATATCATCTGCAAATAGTGATAATTTGAGTTCTTCCTTTCCAATTTTTATCCCCTTGACCTCCTTTTGTTGTTGAATTGCTCTGGCTAGGACTTCAAGTACTATATTGAATAGGAAGGGATAAAGTGGGCAGCCTTGTCTGGTCCTGATTTTAGTGGGATTGCTTCCAGTTTCTCTCCATTTAGTTTGATGTTGGCCACTGGTTTGCTCTAGATTGCTTTTATCATGTTTAGGTAAGGGCCTTGAATTCCTGATCTTTCCAAGACCTTTATCATGAATGGCTGTTGAATTTTGTCAAATGCTTTCTCAGCAACTAAGGAGATGATCATGTGGTTTTTATCTTTGAGTTTGTTTATATAGTGTATTACGTTGATGGATTTCCGTATATTAAACCATCCCTGCATTCCTGGAATGAAGCCTACTTGGTCATGATGGATGATCGTTTTGATGTGTTCATGGATTCCGTTGGCGAGAATTTTGTTGAGTATTTTTGCGTCGATATTCATAAGGGAAATTGGTCTGAAGTTCTCTATCTTTGTTGTGTCTTTATGTGGTTTAGGTATCAGAGTAATTGTGGCTTCATAGAATGAATTGGGTAGTGTGCCTTCAGATTCTATTTTGTTGAATACTTTGAGAAGAACTGGAACTAGGTCTTNTTTTTTTTTTTTTTTTTGTAGGAACTCAGAGCTATGAATTTACCTCTCAGGAATGCTTTCATTGTGTCCCATAAGTTTGGATTTGTTATGGCTTCATTTTCATTAAACTCTAGAAAGTCTTTAATTTCTTTCTTTATTCCTTCCTTGACCAAAGTATCATTGAGTAGAGTGTTGTTCAGTTTCCAAGTGAATGATGGTGTTCTGCTATATTTATCAGTCTCCTGGCTGATGTCACAAGTTCCATGAGATTGGGCTGGAATAGAGGCTGTGTTCCCCTGCTCACTGGAGGTCCTGAGATAGCTTGGAGAGTCTTGAAAGAGCCTAGGAGAGTGTATAGCGCCTGTGGCCCAAGCCCTGAGCTCCTGATGTGATCTTAAATTCCTGGGAGTTGCTGGGCTCAGAGGAAAGATGGCGGGGTCCGGGGAGCTCTGGCTGGGAGAGGCACAGCCTCCGGTGGGGCAGAGTTCTCGGTTCCTGCTCCTGGGGGCAACTGCTGACCCACTGCTCCCAAAACCACTGCTGCACTGCACTCACGCGTAACCCCGATATGATCTTAAAGTCCTGGGGTGTGGGAAGCACAGGACAGGCCCTAGCTGTGTCCGCTGGGCTCAGAGGGAAGATGGGTGGGGTGGGACTTTGAGTTTATTAATGATATAATAACTACACTTCATATGATCAATTTAAACTGATATACGTCCCTGTGCCCATTTTCCTCTTTATTTTCATGTTTTGTATTATGGTTTTATTGTATGAGGAGACAGTTACTACTAACATATGTGCATTTTGTGAGAGTAAAATATAAGTGAACTAAATAAATGCAGCCATCTTTCATTTATAATACAGGAAATATGACACACAATGATTGAAAACATGAACTAAGCATGCTTTGCTATTTTATATTTACTATTTCATCCACTAATTATTTTAACATGGGTTTCTATCACTCTGTCCCTCCACTAACACACTACCAGTTCTGGACTACAAATGGAAAAGTGGTTTGTGAACTTTTTAATAAATTCAAAAAATGTAACTTGCAAATCCTCTTAAACAGCAGTCCATTGTGTGAAGCAAAGTAAATTTTCATCTAAAAAGAAAAATAAACCTAAGTTCAAAACTTAGAACAGACATATCTATGTGAGAAGGTAAAAAGAAAGGAAAACCTACACTTTTTTTTCTCCTTCTCATAGTCTTCATTTCTGAGAAAAAAACAATGTGCTTTGCAAATCTCCCTTAGGCACAGCTCTGTGTGGGAGAAAATTTTAATATGCATGATCTCATTTTGATTTAATATTTGGTTTAATTTAAAAATTTAATTTTGACAATTTTATACATATATACCACATATTAATGATTACATTGGCCATCCAAAATGCAGCAATTCATTGGGCTTCCCCTCAGCTTTTACCTCCACTTAAAATCTTCTCTTCCACTTTTCTGATATGCCATGGCTCTTTGAGGAAATGACATAGATGTCTCAATTAAGACTGACCATTCACTAGTCATTTATTTGCAGCATTTTGACAAATAATAATTCTCTGTTTTAACCATCACTCACTGCAAAAAAAGAAGCATCCCTGACTAAGGTGGAGAGATATATCATTATAAGATTGTATGTAAGGTGGTTTGGTTACATATCTATTTAGATTAATATTGGTTGTAGGTTACATTCTAGAGCCTATGACATTCTCAACCATAGATGTTTGACTTGGGCTTACAGTACTAAGTACATATTTCTTCCTCAAAAGGGAGTTTCAAGTCCAATTAGGAAGTAATTACTAAGTAGTAACCTGAAAATAGTGGAAATATCTTGGCAAACAGGTTAATATAGTAATACTAAGGACCCTTGACTTAGTGAGAAGCTCAAGGTCTTTCTTCTCTCAGCAGCCTGTGTAGCACCTTCACACACTGATAATGTTTTATGATTTGTTCCTTTTCCAGATTTCTGCTATGAACTTTAAGATGCACTAACTGGTCGTTGCTTACAAGTCCATTGTGCTCACCAGTCTCACCATGCAGCATCACTAGGTGGTGCACACCTTTAATCCCAGCACTCGGGAGGCAGAGGCAGGTGGATTTCTGAGTTCAAGGCCAGCCTGGTCTACAAAGGGAGTTCCAAGACATCCAGGGATATACAGAGAAACCCTGTCTCGAAAAAAAAAAACCAAAAAAACGAAAATCAAATATCCCCATTAAAATGTGGGGCACAGAGTTAAACAAAGAATTCTCAACTGAGGAATACCGAATGGCTGAGAAACACTTGAAAAAATGTTCAACATCCTTAATCATCAGGGAAATGCAGATCAAAACAACCCTGAGATTCCACCTCACACCAGTAAGAATGGCTAAGATAAAAAATTCAGGTGACAACAGATGCTGGCATGGATGTGGAGAAAGGGGAACACTCCTCCATTGTTGGTGGGAATGCAAGCTGGTTCAACCACTCTGGAAATCAGTCTAGTGGATCCTCAGAAAATTGGACATAGTACTACCGGAAGATCCTGCAATACCACTACTGGGCATATATCCAGAAGATATTCTATCTGGTAACAAGGACACATGTTCCACTATGTTCATAGCAGCCTTATTCATAATAGCCAGAAACTGGAAAGAACCCAGATGTCCCTCAACAGAGGAATGGATACAAAAAATTTGGTATATTTACACAATGGAGTACTACTCAGCTATTAAAAACAATAAATATATGAAATTCCTAGGCAAATGGATGGATCTGGAGGCCATCATCCTGAGTGAAGTAACCCATTCACAAAAGAACTCACATAAAATGTACTCACTGATATGTGGCTATTAGCCCAGAAAACTAGACTACCCAAGATACAATTTACTAAACACATGATACTCAAGAAGAAGGAAGATCAAAATGTGGACACGTCACCCCTTCCTAGAATTAAGAACAAAGCCCACATTGAAAGAGTTAAAGAGATCATGTGTGAAGCTGAATCCAAAGGATGGACCCAATGACTGCGGCTGCCAGGGATCCATCCCACAGTCAGGCACCAAACATAGACACTATATAGCATATGCCATCAAGATAGTGCTGAAAGGGCCCGGATATAGCTCTCCCCGTGGAAACTATACCAATGCCTTGCAAACATGGAGGTGGAAGCTCACAGTCATCTATTAGATGGAACACAGGGTTCCCAAGGAAGAAGGAGATAGAGAAATTACCCAAGGAGCTGAAGGGGTCTTCAACCCTCTAGGTGGAAGAATAACCATGAACTAACTAGTACCCCCTGGGCTCGTGTCTCTAGCTGCATATATAGAAGAGGATGGCCTAGTTGGCCATCATTGGGAGGAGAGGCTCCTTGGTCATGCAGACTTTATATGCCCCAATACAGAGGAACGCCAGGGCCAAGAAGTGGGAGCGGATGGGTAGGGGAGCAGGGCCGGGAGGGGGGAGGGTATAGGGAACTTCCTGGATAACACTTAAAATGTAAATGAAGAAAATATCTAATAAAAGTTGAAAAAAAAAAACCAAAAAAACAAAATCAATCAGTCTCCAAACCAATAGAACTGTACAGTCAAAAGTAAAAGTAATGCATGCATGCTTGATTAACTGCTGCAAGGTACCTTAATCAGACATTGTAGAATCATTTCTAAAATCTTGTCTTCCTTATTCCACATTTTTCTCACCTTCTTTTACTTATTTGAAGTTGCTGCCAAATTCTAAAATTCCTATAAGCAATGGTTGGCCCTTCCTTTACTTAATCATCTCTAGTACTGATAGGTAAGTGTTCTTCCAAAAAACAGAGAAAGAGTTTATGCTGGCAGAAAATAGTGAACTGACTAAAACAATGATGTTCTGGTTTAATAGGTTGTACAGTATGAGTAATCAATAGAAAATGAAGTATATATATATATATATATATATATATATATATATATATATATATATATATGTGTGTGTGTGTGTGTGTGTGTGTGTGTATTAAAATGTTCTTGTATACATAGCTATGCCAACTGATGTTTTCATTATGCAGATCTTGTTTAAGCAACTTGATTCTTGAGAGCTCATGGAGGAAGCATCCCTGATATGTGAAGGATACACGGTCTCACAACAATAATTCCACTATATATTTTCATTTCCTTTTTTAAATGTTCCCTGTAAATACAAATCCCTTTGAATGTAATGAAGTTTTTAAAGCACATTTTTATGTTTATGTGTATGAATTTTTGCTTAAATATATGCCTATGTACCTTATGTGTGATGTGCACAAAGTAGTCAGAAGAGGAAGGCCATCAGATCCCCTGGAACTGAAGTTACAGATGGTTATAAGCTATCATAAGAGTATTGAGGATCAAACCTAGATTTTCCACAAGAGCAGCCAATGCTCTTATTAGAAAACATTGACACATCTCTCTGGTCCCTGTCACTTGTTTAATAAAAATTCTTCATTTAAAATTTGACAATGAGCCATAAATTTACCATACATACATCATGCTAAGAAACAAAAAGAAACAACCAATTATTCCTCAATTAAAGAAAAATGAAAACAACTAAGAAAGTGTATCTATTCTTTACTTAAATGCAAGAAAAGAAATAGATGAGTACATCCCTTATATTCCATAAAGTCTCAATTACATAAAAACTGTTCTTCAGACACAAAACAAAAACTGTGCCTCAGGCCCAATGGGATATGGAAGTTGTGTATCATGCAACTGGAATGAGCCCTGGCCTAACAACAGTGCCATCTCTGACCATGCTATTCTTTCCTTCTGTCTCTGCTTTGCTGAGGAAGGTATAACTTCAAACCTATGAATCCACTTCACTTAAACAACATACATCTCTCCCAACAAAGCACTCAGCAACATATAACAGGGGAGGGAAATGATTTAGTTCAAAATGCCATATTTTAATCCATCATTGCAGGAAATTCAAGACAAACTTGAAATAATCACACCTACATTCAAAAGCAGAGAGAGAAAGAGAGAGGTTTTTAATGAATGTGTGCCTGCTCTTAGCTTGCTCTCTCCCCTTCTATATCATCCAGTCCCCAAACACAGGGGACAGTACCACCCACAGTGGTTAGACATTCTTATCTCAGTTAACATAATTAAGATAATCCTCCACAGATATTCCCAGAGACCATATTTATCTAAACAATCCCTCATTGAGACTGTCTTTCCAAGCAAATATAAATTGTGTGAAGTTAACAATAAAACTAATTTCTCTACCTATATTTTAGTTTTAGGTTTTTTTGTCTGTGTGATGCTTTTTGATACAAAAGCTCACTCAGTAACCTAGCTTTGCTAAAACTAAAAATGTAGCCCTAGCAAGCCTTTAGTTCATGCTAATTCTCCTGCCTTGGCATGTGAGTGCTGAGATGACAAGCATGTGCCAGGTGTGATTCTCATTAAGTTTGTTAACTTCACTGGGTATAAGTGCTCAGCTACCTCACTTCTGTTGATTTCATGCTAAAGTATTCAACCTTTGATATTCTTGATATGGAATATTGATATGTTTCAGCTGATTACTTTGGACTGATCTGATTGCTATGGGTAAGTCATGGTAGGGAAAGGAGAGGAAACTTTGAAGTCTTATTTATTTTGAGGTGGTATCCCATCTGAGCTCATTTCTCTATCCTGACTATTGACAGGGCCTATAGATACAGCCTTTGTAAAATCAAAGCATCCCCTCCTCTAATCATATCTGAGAATCTCATCTTCTCAGCATCAGTTAATTATCTGGGGTCATTTTCTCTGCTTAGGGCCTTGTGAATTTTTCCCTTGTAGGCATTGTTCATTAACTGGTGTTTTCAATATGTAGGCCCTGTTTGGGAAACTTTATTGTTGAGATTTCATGAGTGTAGCATCTTTGACATGTATAGAAGCCACTGTTTTACAGAAGTTGTTCTGGTTCTCTGAGTCTGTCTTTGTCACTGCTCAATTGCTGTGACAAGACACCATGACCACAACAACTCTTATAAATTTAATTGAATTAGACTTGCTTGCAGTTTCAGAGGTTTAGTCCATTATCATCATGGCAGGAATCTTGGCCACATGCAGGCAGTCATAGATGGTACAGGAAAAGTATCTGAGAGAAATTCTTTATATGGATCCACAGGCAACAGAGAGAGTGTTGCATCGCTAGTTAATTCTGCTCAAATCCTCCAATACCTGCCCCAAAGTTCTGGGTTCCCAAAGGAAAGACACACATACAAAGATTTACATTTTTGTATGCCTTTAACGGTTCAGTGGCTAAGCCACTCCCAAACCTACATATGGTGAACACCTCTCCCTCATTATTCCTGAGTTATTACTTACTAAATTCTGCGTTCTATCTTTGCTGCCCTAGACCCAATGGGAGAGTGCTCTTCCCAGAATTCTTCCCCAGCTCTTACAAGACTGGTATGCTCTCTCTTCTGCCTTCTCAAGCCTGGATCTTACTCTGTTCTGGCATGGTGGTTCTACTTCCTCCTTCCTCTCTCAGTCATCTTGCCTGTGAATCCCAATGTCCTTCTTCTGTCTCTCTGCCTCGCCATTGGTTTCTGGCAACTTTATTTACCAATCAAAACCGTCTGGGGGCAGGGACCCTTAGTATCTTACGTGCTAAGTCTCTTGCAATTTTGGGAAACCAATTAACATAATACAAGTGTTAGAACCTACTCCACTCCCTCCAACAAGGTCATACCTACTCCTAAAAGGCCACACTTCCTAATCCTTTCAAATAGTGTCATTTTGAGCAACCAAGCATTCAAGTCTACAAGCCTATGAGGATCATACTTATTCAAACTACCGCAGGCTCTTAAAGTCTTCCTTCCCACTCTTCTGTAATGTTTCCTGAGCTTTATATATAGGGGTTGTGTTGAAGATGTACTAACTGTGGCAAGACACATCATGTTCAGTTATTCTCTGCATTTTGATCAGTAGTGTTTTTTTGGTAGTTGCTTGTATTGGATGCAATAACAAGCAGGTTTTTTTTTTTTTTTTTTTTTTTTTTTTGGTTTTTCGAGACAGGGTTTCTCTGTATAGCCCTGGCTGTCCTGGAACTCACTCTGTAGACCAGGCTGGCCTCGAACTCAGAAATCCGCCTGCCTCTGCCTCCCGAGTGCTGGGATTAAAGGTGTGCGCCACCACGCCCGGCATAACAAGAAGTTTTGAGGAGAGGTGAGAGTTAATCTTACCTATGGATATAATGATATGTGTTTAAAATATGATAGGAAGTTTCACGGATTTAGAAAGATAGCAATAGAAATCTCTAGTCATGGATCCTGGGCTAGGTAAACAATACAAGGCATGAATTCCTACACTGAGTGGGCTTTAAGTCTAGTTAGACAGCTGAAAGTGTCATTATCTGCTCTTTGCTAGCCATTGTTGGGGTTACAGGCTTTAGAGCTAGATATCTTTTCTTTCTTTGGCAAAGTGCCTACTACCTTCTGATGTTATGAAAACTAGACCTAAGAGAATGGACTTCTAGTCAGTACTAGCTTGATTCGTCCAAGTTGTAATCAAGGTATGTATATATATATATATATATATATATATATATATATATATATATATATATATATATATATATATATATATATATATATATATATATATATATGTATGTATGTATGTTAAGGCTTTATATCACCCAAGTTAGAGTGGCTATCAAACAATACATTCTGGTGAAGATACAGGGAAATACGAACACTTAAATATTTTCCCAAAGAATATTAGTCTAGGTATTGTAAACCTCTGAACTATACAATGTCCAAAACTTACAAATAGAAATAACCTATGATACACCTATAATGCTTTTAGGTATATACACTAACACACACACACATACACACACAAACACACACAAAAATCAAAGTCAGGTTATACTAAGGATTAATGCATACTCATATTTATTGTGGCACTATTAACAATATGCAACTAATAAAATCAGCTTTACTGTTTATATATATATATATTACTAGGGATCAAAAAGGAGATAAGAAGATATTAGATGTTAGAGGAGATGAATATACTCCAAATATATGCATAGATGAAAATATATGTATAGATGCTCAATGAACAACATTGCAACACATAGTTAACATCTGTTACTGATGTATGCTTACAAACCAGTAACTGGCACAGAAAATATGTGAATGTATAAAGCAGTTTGGAAAGTGGGCATACAAAACATCACTATAGTAAAATCAGAAGGATAGTCAAATGAAAAAAAGTAAGTAATTAGAACATTTATGAACAGCATTAAATATAAAACAACATCCAAAATATAGCTAATAAAATTGGAAGAAATGTACAAGTTCTTTATGTAAACATATGTAAAAGCTTTCTGATAGACAGAGGAAACATAAGTATCACATAAAGATGTACACTGTTTACCCATTTAAAAAGGAGAAATTTGTGAAGGTATCAAAGATTTTCACCTTTTAAAAAGATGCATTCCTTTGCACATGGCTCTGAAGATGACAGTGACACTCTAGTTGATCTTTCCCATGACTGAACTCAACCACGAAATAATAGAAAGGCAAATAACAACATTGTCAATAAGAAAAAAAAAAAGCCTTTAATCTGTGTGAAACTAGAACCTATATATGGTTCCTGAAGTGGAGGCAGACCTATAGACTGAAACACAATGAAATAAGACAATTAGATAGAGAAAAAAAAAAAAAAAACTTTGAAGAACTGGCCCTTATATTTCTGGCTATGCTCTGAGACCACACAAGTTTTAGAACTTCACTGAAGATAACTCAGATGCTGTTAGCACAGGAGATATATTAGGATAGACATTTAAGTTACTTGAAAAAGCGTTAGTCTATATATTATACTAAGTGATCTGAAACCTATTTAGTACATGAAGATTATTAAGTAATTTCTTATCATTATAACACAATATATCTACAAGAAGTTTGATAGTGAGCAAGGCGGTGGTGGCGCATACCCCCCCCCCCAGCACTTAGGACACAGAAGCAGGCAGATTTCTGAGTTCGAGACCAGCCTGGTGTACAAAGTGAGTTCCAGGACAGCCAGAGCTATACAGAGAAAATCCGTCTCAAAAAAAAAAAAATAGTTTGTTACTGAAAACTAACCCCTGAAATTTATTTTTGTATCATAAAAGACTGAACATTATTTTTTGTTCAGATAAAATAAAGTGGATGATTTAACATTGTTAATTGAGTTAAGATGCAACATGCTCTGATGGTTTTCATTTTGTTCATTTGTCTTTTGGACTTCTTTTTTTTTTTTTTACCTTGGCACTTTAAAAAATTATTATTATTTATTGAGCATTTTCTTTATTTGCATTTCAAATGGTATCCCCTTTCGTGGTCCTCCCCCAGAAACCACCTATGCTCTACCCCTGCTTCTATGAGGTGTCCACTCCACACCCTCTCCTGCCTCCCCACCTTCATATTCCCCTACACTGGGGCATCAAGCCTACACAGGACCAAGTGCCTCTTCTCCTATTGATGCCTAACAAGGCCATCCTCTGCTACATGTGCAGCTGAAGCCATGGATCCTTCCATGTGTACTCCTTAGTTGGTGGTTTTAGTCCCTGGGAGCTCTTAGCGTTCTGGTTGGTTGATATTGTTGTTCTTCATATGGGGTTGCAAGCCCCTTTAGCTCCTTAAATTCATTCTCTAACTCCTCCACTGGGGACCCCGTGCTCAGTCCAATGGTTGGCTGCAAGCATCTACCTCTGTATTTTCCTGAGAGGCTTTTTGGTAAAGCCTCTCAGGAAACAGCTATATCAGGCTCCTGTCAGCATGCACTTCTTAGCATCCACAGTAGTGTCTGGGTTTGGTCTTGTATAGGGAATGGATCCCGAGTTGGGGCAATCTCTGGATGGCCTATCTTTCAGTCTCTGTTCCATATTTTGTCTCCATATTTGCTCCCATGAGTATTTTGTTTCCCCTTTAAGAAGAACTTAAGCTTCTATACTTGGATCTAACTTCTTCTTGAGCTTCATGTGGTCTGTGAATTGTATTTTCGGTATTCCAAGCTTCTGGGATATTAACCACTTATCAGTGACTGTATACCTTGTGTGTTCTTTTGTGATTGGATTACCTCAATCAGCATGATATTTTCTAGTTTTATCCATTTGTCTAAGAATTTTATGAAGACATTGTTTCTAATTAGCTGAGTAGTGTTCCATTGTGTAAATGTACCACGTTTTCTGTATCCATTCTTTGTTGAAGGACATCTGAGTTCTTTCCAGCTTCTTTCTATTATAAATAAGGCTGCTATGAACATAGAGTAGCATAGCATGTGTCCTTGTTATACATTGTTATACATTGGAGAATTTTCTGGATATAAGGATATATAGCTGGGTCCTCATTCATTCAACAGACAATCTAATCATGGAAACTGGACAAACAGGTCCTATGATTTCTTCCAACATTATCTGTTAACAAAGATTAATGCTAATGCTATCTGTGAAGGTATGTGTTTTCAAGGCATAACTATAACTTGAACATTTAAAAGAGAGGAAAAATAAAGCCTTAATTCTGACCATTCTCATACCTTCCTAACTACATTCGTATATGCATACACATACACAAATATTATATATATATATATACATATCTATATGTATATATATAATATTTGTATTTATATAGAGATAAAGCATGTATGTATAAATATATATAAAGCATGCATATATATAGCATGTACATAGTATATATATATATATATATATATATATATATATATATATATATATATATATATATATAAAAAAAAAAAAAAATATATATATATATATATATATATATATATATATATATATATATATGAATATGGATATTGGTTTGCAGTATCCAGTCATTTCTATTTATCTTATCTCTATCTATAGTTTTAGATTTTGTTGGCTTTCAGTTACTGTGATAACTGTGTAGGGTGATGTTTGTCCCTTGGCTTTAAACTGCAGCTCAAGCACTAGATCTATTCACATATCAGATTTGCCATGACAATCTCTTCCTTTACTGGCTTCTATGAATACATTCTGGACTTTTGGTTGGAGATGTACTCCCCAATGCCCTCAAAATAACCATAAAACAAACAATTTTTATTCCGTCTGAAGTGTTCTATCAACCACCAACTCAACCTAATCAGGAAGCATTTTTTTTCTTTTTACTTTTGTTCTTTGTGTTGTCCAAAAGCAGATGAAAATATTTCAGCATTGACTGTTCTAGTCTTCAATTTATGAAGATTTGTTAGAAAGCATTACTGATGTAGAAATGGAACTACTGCGCTATTGAGCTACTTCTCTTATGACTCTGGCACATCAATAGGAGTCAAAGAAGAAATAGGAAGGCCCTGAACCTAGCAGACTTGCCTATGGTCTTCCAAGTGCAAGAGTAAGTTACAATTTGACTACAGCCTGTAGTACAAGACAGAATCTTTAGAGCAGGTTTGCTATTAGAAAGAAAGGAAGAAAAAGATTGCAAAGACATTTTGCTTTTGACTACTACCAAAAATTAAGTTCTATTATAGAACTTTAAAGATTTCTGTTTTAGAGAGAAAAGGCAGAATAAGCTGACCTGGCAAGTTCTTGATGTTTTCATGTTGTCAGAATTGAATATTTAAATGATAAATTTTGTTATTGATTATTATTGTATTCATCTAATTAATACACATTTTCAGCTTTGATTTCATTGTAGTTGTATATTCCCAGTCAGAACAGGATGCTATTAATTTCCTGAGATGCTTTTTGAAGTGATACAAATGAAAATAATTTACAAAATAATGTTTTAGGTTAAGGCTGCAAGAAGTGTAACTTTGAAGCTCAAAACAAAACAAAACAAAACAAAAAGACTGATAATCTATGAAGTATGTGCTTAAGATAACATGTAGCTCAAGAAGAAGGAAGACCAAAGTGTGGATATTTTGGTCCTTCTTAGAAGAGAACAAAATACCTATGGGAAGAAATACGGGGACAAAGTGTAGAGCAGAGACTGAAGGAAAGGCTATCCAGACACTGCCCCACCTGGGGATCCATTCCATATACAGTTACAAACCCAGACTCTATTGTGGATGGCAACAAGTACTTGCTGACAGAAGCCTGTTTTAGCTGTCTCCTAAGAGACTCTGCCATTGCCTGACAAATACAGAGGTGGATGCTCTCAGCCAACCATTGAACTGATCACAGGTTTCCGCAATGGAGGAGTTAGTGAAAGGATCTAAGGAGCTGAAGGAGTTTGCATCCCTATTGAAGGAACAATAATATGAACCAACCAGTAACCCCAGAGCTCCCAGGGACTAAACCACCAACAAAGAATACATATGGATGGACTCATGTCTCTAGCCGCATATGTAGTAGAGTATGGCCTTCTTGGACATCAATGGGAAGAGTGGTCCTTGGTCCTGTGAAGGCTCTATTCTCCAGTGTAGGGAATGCCAGGACCCAGAATTGGGAGTGGGTAGGTTGGCAAGTCGGGGGAAGGGGGAGGGGATATGGGGTTGGGGGAGGGGAAACCAGGAAAGGGGATAACAATTGAAATATAAATAAAGAAAATATCTAGTAATAAAAAAAAAGAACTTGTGTGAAATTTCCAAACTGTTTATCCATGGAGTTGTTCTGATAATCTATAATTTGTGTAATATTGGAATATTTATTCAAAATATAAAGGATATGGAATATAAATTTTAAAGTATTGGATATTTAATAATGTATAGTGAAATGGTTATTTTATTTTCACACTTTATGGATACTCACCAGGAGAGACCCTGGAGAAGGATATGAGTGGTCTGGATTCATAATGTGGTGGTTAGAGATACCCTAGAAGGGACTTGTATGTGACTTTATTCAGGAAGGGGTACTGAGAGAAGCCTAGAGCTTGGCTGAAGCACAGGTGAATGTGGTCAGACTAAGTTTGAAGAATGGATGTGGGGCCCTGGAAAAGCCTAGAGTTTAGCTGCATTGCAGTTGGGGTGGCTAGCCTAGGACTGGACAAAGAAGTGAGGCCTCTGGACAAATTGAGGATAAATTTGTGGCTGGGGAGAACAGGCATGCTCACCAACCTAGACTCTGGATGGTGATGTGGAAAATCTGGTTAGTGCTGACAGAGGCAGCACAGAAGGAGCCTGTTGGCGATTGCAGGTAGGGCTAGTTCTGGCAGAAAACTAGAGGATGACTGTAAAGCAGGAAGGATTGTCTACATTGTATGGGGAAAGAAATTAATACCCCAAGGAAGTCTCCAGAAAAAGGCTATGAAAGGGGCAGAGATGCTTTGCCTAGCCAAGTTTTTCTTCAACATCCACATATGATAAATAAGGATGAAATAGCAACAGTACCAAACTAGGGACTTTGTAACCCAGGAAACTAGCAGGTACAGTGTGGGAAGCAGGTCCATGTTCTCCTTTGGCCCTGGGAAGATCAGAGAAGATTTCCTGAGGTCCTCTGAGTTCGCAAGGGTAGAGAAATGTAAGGAGTCTCTAAGGAAAAAATCCAGGATATAGAAATGTAATAGCTCAGAGAGAATGAATAAGAATTACCATCTCCTATCTATGCTTTGTATCCAATCTGGATTTGAGGAGAAAGCAATTGATTTAAATGGATGGAAACTTTCCATGCTGTAAATTAATTTCTTTCTGTTCAACTCTAGTTTCTTATTAGTTATGAACTTCTGGGGTCACCTAATACAGAACATATGACAACACAAGAAAGCATTAGAGTGTGTCAACAAGACTATCATTAAACCCACTATTTTCTATGAGATGGTGTTTTTGGACGTTGTCCCATCTTGCCAATTATCTGGGAAAGGCTGTGTTATATAGTTGATATAATGATAACCTTGACATGTTTTGAAAGTTTGGGAAACCTTTGGAGAGAAAACCAGGTACAACATTACTTCTATCTACCTTACAAACCTATGAGAACTGGGTTAGTGTAAAGGAAAAAAATCAAAAGGTACTTACATGGATAAGAAATGCAAAAATGTTATTGAATGAAATTTTCAGTGGCTGAGATACTTTACATCCTGTAAGTTGTCCAGAGAAGCCCTTGAGGCCACGCTGTTGGTTGTATGCCAGTAATAGATGGTAAGACTCTCCTTTTCTGAAAAACTTTGTAAAACATAGAGAATTTTTCCTAAGACTGAACTGAAAACTTCAATCTTTTCATGGTGCAAGAAGGGGTAAACAGACTGCTAGTGGAAAGCTATCCCAATATTCTTGCTTGATGGTGGACCTAACCTGGTAAATACTGACATGCACAACAGAAGGGAGGTCAGGCAGCTCACAGTATTTACTTTGCTACTATGAAAATGTCCAGCAGCTTTCTGATCGGATTTAATGCCTGTTCCACAAGAGAAAATTCAAATATATACTCATAGATCATCATTGTTGTTGACCGACTCAACTCATAACCACCAGTAAAGAAACAAATGACTGTTGCTGAGGAAGTGTAGCATAATACTTAGATAGATTTCTATAATAACCCCCCTCCAAGACTCAGGGGTCATTGTGGAAGACGGGGGCAGAAAGAATTTAAAGAGTATTGTATACCATATTCTTTCAGATTACATCTTTCCAAGAAGCTCCTTACAGGGGAATGCCTGGGCCAAGTAGTGGGAGTGGGTGGGTAAGGGAGCAGGGCAGCGGGAGGGTATAGGGGACTTATGGGATAGCACTTGAAATGTAAATGAAGAAAATATCTAATAAAAATGTGGAAAAAATAAGGAAAACTCAAAATAGCTTCAGGAAGTCTGTACAATTGATCACATTCATTAGGTCCCTCTATACAACTATATAAACAGTAAAAACTGTTGTCTCAACTGTGGTCTCAATAGACTTTGAGACTAGCCACCTGACTAGAAAGAGCAGAAACCAGCCCAACTGCCTGGAAGATGTTTAGATCAACTGACCAACATGGACATGATACTCGTCAACCTTTGGATTAGTCTCCAGGCTGTGCAATGTGCTTCAAGTTTCCAGCTTTGGTGATACAGCTATCTTTGAGTCATTTCTGCTTTTATAAATAACCCCTCACCCACATCCCTACCAGTAACCCCAACAAAACTCATTAGTTCACCAATTTGGACTTAGGTGGTATCCACATTTTGGTCTGTCCTGGATAGGGAGTATCTGAGTAGATTTGTGTTACATCTCCCCAGAAAAAGTCTTAGACAACACGCTGTAGACCCAGATGGAGGATTGGAGAAGGGACTGAAAGAGCTGAGGGGGTTTGCAGTCCCAAAGATGGAGCAATGGTGTCAACAGGCCAGACCCCCCACCCCTTGGAGCTCCCAGGAACTGGACCAACAACCAAAGAATATACATGAAGGGACTCATGGCTCTGGCTTCACATGTGGCACAGGATGGCCTTGTTGAACATCAGTGGGAGTAGAGGCCTTTGGAGGGGAATGCCAAGGAAGAAAGAAGGGAGTGGGGGTTGGGTGGGAGAATACCCTTATAGAGGCAGGGGATAGGGAATGGGATAGGGGTTTTCCAAAGGGGAGACCTAGAATGGGGAAACCTAGAAAGGGGAAACATTTGAAATGTAAATAAAGAAATTATCCCATAAACTAAAATGGGGGTGAAGAATGTAAATAAATAAATAAATAAATAAATAAATAAATAAATAAATAATAAAACACACACACACACACACACACACACACACACACACACACACACACACACACACAAGCAGGTAGTGGTGGTCATACTAAGCCAGGGGCAGGATGTGGGATCCTGAATAAGCCTAGAGGTTGCCTGCTTTTCATGAGCACCAGGCATAGAAATACAGGACCCTGGTAGTCAAAGCAAAGCTACATATGGCAAGTTTCAGCTGTGGATCTGATGTGCAAGATAGTTACCAGACTTGACCCTGCAGGAGTATGTAGTATTTGGGAAGTTTTGGAACTGAAGAGTGATTTCAGGTACTGCAGAAAGGACCTGTGGGTAATTTTAGGTAGGGCAGGATAAGGTGGCAGCCTAGATGTTAGCTGTAATACAGGCAGGGTTACTAGACTAGGGAAGTACATGTGATCTGGGATTAGATTTGGCAGGTTGTGGCAAAGATTTGGATTGGGAAGTCAGGTGTACTAACAAGAGAATGTGGTCAGTCTGGTTACTGAAAGCCATGGTAGAGGCTACACAGAGGGGACTTTTGTGTGGCTGCAGGAAGGCAAGTCCTGGCAGAAACATAGAGGGTGTCTGCTATGCAGGCAGGGGTGGTCAGAATAGATAAAACAAGTGATGTGAGACATACTTAAAGCAGTCAGTGCAGTATAAGCCAGTGTGGATAGACTAAGTCATAGCTCAGGTTTTGCAGGCCTCTTTACATCTTATGGTTTGAGGAAAAGATGTGATCAGGGGAACACACTAGAGTAGACACAAGGAGACAACATGGGAAATCTGTGTCCAAAGTAGGGGGGCTTGCAGTTAAAGCAGGACCTAGCAGAAACCTATACGTGGGCTATGTTGCTGTCAGGTATGGTCCAACAAGGCTGGGGCACAGGTTATTGGACTTTAGGCTATATCTGGCAGGTTGGGGGAAAGGATTAGATTGGGAGGTCAGGCAGCTCACTATGCTAGACACTGAAGGATGATGCGGGATATCTATGAAACAGTTGTAATGTTTTCACATGACCCAAAAGGGACTTTCTGTGGTTTCAGGTGAGCACATCCTGGTGGAAGCTTAGAAGTTGGCTACAGCACAGGGATGAGTGATCAGACTAGGATGACAAAGGGATCTTGTACCCTCAGTAACATAGCAGGTGGCTGTTCTGCATGCAGGGATGACCAGAATGGGATGGGACAATGTTTGCGTGACTAGGTGACCTGGGATAGATCTGGCAGGAGTCACAAAAGGCGTAGATTGGAAGATCAGGGGAATTCAGGAGGCTAGAAACTAGAGAATATGAAAATTGAGGAGGCTTGCTGGAAGCTGAGGAGAAAGGACCTGTTGTTGGTTGCAAGTAGGGCAGGTCCTGTCAGAAACCTATCACTTGGCTGCATCAAAGGCATGTGTATTCTGCTTAGGGCATTGCTAAGCATGTGGGGCCCCTGGGAAGCCATGTATTGGGCTGTGGCATAAACAAAGATATCCAAAATAGCCTGATCTGCTCAACAGGTTGTGCATCTGGGCAGCATAGGGCAGATAATGGAAAGGTATGAATGGGAAGATCAGGTGGACTCACTAAGCAAGATCCGAGAGGAAGACTGGGGAAATCTGGGTACCAAGTGGGGTAGTTGGAATTAGTGCCTAAAGGACCTGTTGATTGTTTCAGGTAGAACAGATGCTGGAAGAAACCTAGAGGTTGGCTTCAGCTGGAGAGAATGGTCAGACTATGTCTGGGCAAGGGATGTGGGACATTGGGACAGCATACAGGTTGGCTTCAATGCAAGACATAGTGGCTAGACTAAGCCTGGGCACTACTTGTGTGGCCTGGGCTACATGTGGCAGGATACTGAAAAGGTTTGGATGGGAGCTCAGAGGAACTCACCAGATTAGACGCTTGAGAAGGATGTGGTGAATATAGGTAATGAGTGGTTTGGAAGAGGGGATAGAAACAGGACCTGTGAGTAGTTATGGGCAGAGCGAACCTTGGTTTATTTCTGGAAACAAGTGGTTATGAACAAACTAGGCAGGTACAAGGAATGTGAGACCTACTGCAATACTAAAGGTTGGCTGTAGTACAGGAGGAGCTAGCTAGAGTAGGTTGGGATACAGGTTGTGTGACCTGGGCTCCATCTTCCAGGTTGAGACAAATGGGAGTTCTAAAAGTTATCCCCATGCTAGACCCTGGAGGAGCTCATGGGAAATATGGTGTACTTGCTGGACAGGGTCCCCAATGATGGAACTAGAGAAAGTACCCAAGGATCTGAAGGGGTTTGCAGCCCCATAGAAGGAACAACAATGTGGACTAACCAGTACCCCCAGAGCTCCCTGGGACTAAACCAGCAACCAAAGAAAACACTTGGTGGAACTCGTGTCTCTAGCTGCATATGTAGCAGAGGATGGTCTAGTTGGTCATCAGTGGGAGGAGAGGCCCTTGGTCCTGTGAAGGTTCTATGCCCCAATGTAGGGGAATGCCAGGGCCAGGAAGCTGGAGTGGGTGGGTTGGGGATGAGGGAGAGGGGGGAGGGAATAGGGGATTTTCAGAGGCAAAACTAGGAAAGGGATAATATTTGAAATGTGAATAAAGAAATTATATAATAAAAGATTGACACAAGCTGGAGCTATCACAGAGAAAGGAACCTCCCTTGAGAAAAGGCCTCATGAGATCAAGCTGTAAGGCATTTCCTGTATCAGTGAACAAGGGTGGGAGGGCACATTGTGGATATGGTGCCATTCCTGGGCTGGTAGTCCTGGGTTCTATAAGAGAACAAGCTGAACAATCCAGGGGAAGCAAGCCAATATTTCTCATCCTTCCGTGGCCTCTGCATCAGCTCCTGATTCCTGACCTGCTTGAGTTCCAGTCCTGACTTCCTTTGGTGATGAAAAGCATTGTGGAAGTGTAAGCTGAATGAACCCTTTCCTCCCCAACTTGCTTCTTGGTCATGATGTTTGTGCAGGAATAGAAACCCTTACTAAGTCCCATGAGTACTAAATTGGACCTGTGGGTGATTGCTGTTCCTTGCAGAAGGCCAGAAAATGGCCACAATGCTGGCAGGGTTTGTCAGGCTATGGCAGGGTAAGGGATAAGGGACTCTTAGGAGGTCTGGAAGCTGGCTGTTTGTGCATAGGATGGTGGTAAAACTACTGTTGTGGGATGAGAGCTTGATCTGGTGGTTATAAATGGAGATAAGGGGTGCTTACCAGGTTATAGTTGGAAGTGTACCTGAAAATTCTGGGTACCAAGTGGGACTTGCTCAAGAGGCAAAGGAGACCTTTGGGTAGTTACATATAGGGAAGGTCATGCTAAAAACCTGCAGGTTTGCTGTGGCACAGAAAGTGGTGTTCAGCTTTGGCAAGGGATGTGGGAACCTGGAAAACCCTAGACATTGACTGAAATTGTCAGGCAAGGATAACAGACTAGTCCAGGGCCTTGGTTGTAGAATGAGGATTTGATTTGTCAGGTTGCAAAAAGATGTGGATGGGGAATCAGGTGTACTCACCAGACTAGACTCTGGTGGAGGGTGTGGTAAGTTTAGGTAAGAAGTGTGGTAGTAGATGGTGCACAGAATGGCCCTGTGACTGCTGATAGTGAAGTTTCTGCTTGGATCAGAGATATTGATTGCTAGGTGTGTTGGTGTGACTAGACTAGATCAGAGCAAGGGATGGGGTACCCTGTAGAATGTTATATGTTTGCTATATTGGAGGTGAGGATGGTCAGGCTAGCCCTGGGCACTGCTTGAGGAGCCAGGGATAGATCTGACCAGTTTAAGGAAAGGGCTTGAATGAGGAGATGAGTTTTCACTAGGCTATTCTCAGTTTAGGCTGTGGTTGAGATGATGAGAAGGCACCTGCAACTGATTGTAGGTTGAGCAGGTTCTGGTGGAAGGCTAATTTTTTTTTTTTTGGTTTAATTCAATGAGACCAGAAAGAATACTGAAACATATGTTTTAGTCATTTTAGTCATGAAGTACTTTTACTGTTGTTTAAAATACTATGATTTGTTATGTCATATTTTAAAACCCCTTTTTTTCCTTAAGGCATAACATATTTCATTGTACTTTTCAGATACTCATGAGCAAGAACAGGCACAGATTTCCTGCATTGGATTTCTGAGTTTGAGCCCAGTCTACAAAGTGAGTTCCAGGACACCCAGGGCTACACAGAGAAACCCTGTCTCAAAAAAAAAAAGAAAGAAAAAAAAAGAAAGAAAAATAAAACTGTATTGAGCACAACAACAATGAAAGGAGAATTGTAGAAATCTTCCCTTCCTTTCTAGGTGGATATTTCTCTTCCATTTGCAGAGTTTCAAATTGACAGTCATTAATATATAGAATATTATAATTTACCCTTTTCATTTATGTGATGATCTATACCAAAATGTGATGTGATTACAAGGAGAACATTGAAAATAAATAGATTCCAATGATTCTAAGTGTGGATCCCAATTTTAAAATTATTGCCTATATAAAGAAAGAAAATACAGCTCTTTCAGACATTCAGTCACCTTCTCATCTTTTTTTTTTCTGTTTTATTATTTTATTTTTGTGGCAGGATCAATAGGCCAGGATATGTAGCAAAAAGATAACCTTGAATTTCCCAGGAGCTGGGATTCTTTTTATTATTATTATTTTCTTTATTTACATTTGAAATATTTTCCCCTTTACAGGTCTCCCCTTTGGAAAACCCCTGTGCCATCTCCCCTCCCCCTGCCTCTATGAGGGTGCTCCTGTAGCCAGGCACACACTCCTGACTTCCTGGTCTGGCATTCCCCTGCACTGGGGCATTGAACATCCTCAGGCCCAAGGGCCTCTCCTCCCTTTGATGACCAACAAGGCCATTTCTCTCTCTTTCACTTTCACTGTACCTTTTCATCCTTCCTCTTTTCCTCCTTCCCTTTCTCCAAGCCCTCTTCCTTCCTTATGTCTCTCCAAGCCTGATGGTTACATTTCTTAAGAACTGGATCTATTTCTCCCTTTGTCTTGTACTTCCAGAGCTGTGAAAATGGCCTATGTTTTAAGGGACATACCTATCTCCATCATTTATTATAGTTTGCAGTCTTAAAATATTTTATCTCTCAACTCTTACTCACTCTATAGGGAAGTTATTTGTCTTATCCAGAAGCTCCATTAGTGAATTTTCCAGACAGAATGAAAATTATCAACTATTTTTGTTATGGACCTGTTGTTTTCTAAAACGCCTCAACTACTTTGCTTGTAAAATGCTCTGTAGCTTTTCTTGGGTAGATCTAAACAAGTATCTATAAACTTCAATCTAAAATATACTGAAATCATTCCACTCAATTCTGACTTACTGGACCAATAAATTTATTAGCGATACTTACGCAGGTATATGTGAAAGGTTAGGTAAAAATCATAGGTAAATCTAGGACAGAGGCATAACTGAAAAGCCTACTCAAGCCTGAGAAATGACTGCTTAAATAAGCAAGTCAGGATTTCCCTGCACTTCTCACAAGCTGCTCAGCTGGCAGGACTGTCTCCACCATCAAAGACTGTTACTGCTTATCTAAATGGGGGAAAACCTTCATATATCTGGTTTCAGTTTCCTGACACACACGTTTTGTTACTTTCTGATTTTTATGAGGCATTATTCTTCTTGGAAGATGTATTTCATCTTGGAAGAAATTGCAGCACACACACACACACACACACACACACACACACACACACACACATACATACCATACTCAGCCTATACTATGGTATTTGTGTGTATATGAAAATCATTTTTTTTTTAAAGAGGCAAGGTATTTTAGAGAGTGGGTGAATCAGAGAGGGCAGAGCAAGAAAAAGAGAGTATAAATGATACATTTATATCATAGTAAAAAAAGTTAGATTTATTTATAGAAAATAATATCTAATTTGGCGGCAGCCTTTATTTATTTATTTAATTAATTTATTTAGATTCCATATTTAGAAACTTTTCTATCCTCTTCCTGATGTGTAGCTGCTGAAAAATTGAAATCCCTTTGGGCAATGAGTGGAGCTTTACTGTCATTGACAATAATATCTGTGAGGAGGAGCTATCAAAGTGCTGATATCCAATATATGACCATGGAAAATAATGAAATTACAAGAAACCTGAATGTGGGGCTTAATTTATCAGTTGTGGGTAGGTCTTTGTTTACATTGACAGTAATATCTGTGAGAAGGAGGTATCAAAGAGCTGATATCAAGACAAATACATAAATGGATGCTCACAGCCATCCATTGGACAGACCACAGGGTCCCCAATGAAGGAGCTAGAGAAAGGACCTAAGGAGATGAAGTGGTTTGTAGTCCCCTAGGAGAAAAAAACAATATGAACTAGCCAGTACCCCCAGAGCTCCCAGGAACTAAACAACCAATGGAAAAACAAAAACAAAAACAAAAGCAAAAACACATGGTCAGACTCATGTCTCTAGCTGCATATGTAGCAGAGGATGGCCTACTGGGTCATCAATGGGAGGAGAGGCTCTTTGACCTGTGAAGGATCTATACCCCAGTGTAGGGGAATGCAAGGGCAAGGAAGCAGGACTAGGTGGGTCAGTGAGCAGAGGGAAGGTAAGGGGATATGGGATTTTCAGTGGGGACACCAGGAAAGGGGATAACATTTGAAATGTAAATAAAGAAAATATATATTAAATAAACAAACAGTGAATAATGAGAACATTCAAACATTAATATAATTTAATGGCTGAAAAAAACAAACAAAAAAAAGAGCTGATGTCCAAAGGATGACTGGGCAAAATAATGAAATGACAGGGACACTGGATATGTGGCTAAATTTAGCAGTTTATTTTCTTAATGAGTTTGCTTAGGTAATGAAACCAAGTTTATTTGTATTAAAATTATGAACTAAAGATAAAACCAAGAGTGACAAGGATGAACTGATCTCTTTACTTTGTTTTACCAATTGTAGCACATCACATTCTGTGAAACATTTTTCCATGTCTTTGTTTACACTTACTGAGAAGACATTTGTAAAGATTTTCCAATAACATTAAAAGCCCAAATACATTAACCTTACCAAAGAACAGTAAACATAGCAGATATTGGATTAAGAAGCATATATAAAACAAATTAATCTTCAGTTACAGGATATTAACAATATAACAAAAAAGGTATGTATACATTCTCCATGCATAACAAAAGGTATTGTATTAGTGTATACCCACCTACTCATAAATGCCCCACTACTTTGAAGACTGGCTGGTCTTGAGCACAGTGATAGCTATCACCAAGGGCTAGTTAAATGTGGGAAGAGCTACTAGGTTGGGCATGGGAGGGAATTCTGGCAGCATGGAAACCCCCAGCCTCACTGATCCTTAAGGCTCTCTCAGCCTGGTTACTGAGAGCCTCCTCATAATGTTGAGGATAGTAAATAGGAATGGCTCTCTTGATTTTAGCTAAAATATCCATAACTTTCCTGGAAGTAGATTCCTCATAGGCTCTGGGACCCCATAGGAACTCATAAATTGGGGGATCACTGCCAGGAACCTGGCCGTACAATACATAATTTTGCTCAACTAACTCTTTGGTAATGAAATTCCGGGGCTCCCCAAAGA